>CM018572.1:14680000-15280000 GCA_009078335.1 Salix brachista | reverse complement strand
ATCAATTAACTTTTTTTCCAAAAAAGATGAAAGCATCAAAATTAAATATATTAAAATAAAAATGAATTAACAAAATAATTTGTTTTTATTAGAGTGCATATAAGAAGATATATATTTAGAGTATTTAGAAAATCATGTCATTAATTATTTAAAACTCCCTTTAGCTTCCCGCGTCTGCTCGGGGTTGCGTGCAGCATTATTTATTAAAAGCGAGCAAAATCAGCAGAGCATAAAAAGAAACAAAAACAAAAAGTACTGTAAGAACATGCGGTGATCTTTAATGAATCTCAGCTGTCTGTGTCGGAAAAATAACACTGTCAATTTACTACAATAATGGTTTTGGCACTGTTAACATTTTGAAGGTTGAAAAATATGGTTAATGTTCCTTTTAAAATTGATTTTTGGTTACAAATGTATTAAAATAATTATTTTTTTATTTTTGATATTAGTATATCAAAATTATATAAAACACTATTTTTTTTTATTTAAAATAAAATAAAAAATTCAATTTTTTTCAAAAATATTTTTGAAATGCAGTGTCAAACACCCCCAAGTGTTTCAAAAATACTTTAAAAAATGATTTTTTATTATTTACTTTCAATTATTTTTTTGTGTTTTTAGATTATTTTTATGTACTGATATCAAAAAAAATATTTTTTTAAAAAAAATATTTTAAAATATTTCTAAATAAAAAACACCTTACAAATAACCATGCTCACCTCCCAAACAGTTTATTTCGAATTTTTTAATTCGAAAGCTTTCTTTTACAGGAAAATTTAAAAGTTAATTTATTAACTCTCTTTTTTTTTTTTTGTTATATGGATTTAGTTCGCTCATCAACGAATCTTTCGCGCTAATATATTTTTTTTTATTAATTTTGTGTAGCTTATCATGTCCCTATATATATAAAAAAAAAAAAAAATTGAGAAAATAAGAGAATTGGGCATGTGTGCCAATCGTATCAACACATGTAATTTTTTTTAATTTAAAAAAGAAATAAAATTTTAAGGATAGCTGTCTTATACGTTGTCTTATTTAAGAAGGAGAATATCAATTCAGAAATTGGTTGAAGTATATACTAACACAATGAACATTGCGAATTAAAAAAAACTAGGGTTCTAGAAGGGGGTTGACACTGTATTTTAATAATATTTTTGAAAAAAATTAAATTTTTTTATTTTAAATTAAAAAAAATTGGTGTTTTATATCATTTTAATATGCTAATATTAAAAATATTTTTTTAAAAAAAATCATTTTCATTTATTTCTGAACAAAAAACACTTTCAAAAGTATCAATCACTCTCTCAAACAAGCACTAAGTTTATTATCCAAATATTTAATGAAAAATTATAATTTAATAGTCTAACAGAGAAACAATATACTAAATATTTATATAAAGGTTTAAAATTGACGTAACCAAAAGAATATGAAACTCATTAAGAAAAGTAGTTAAAATCCAAAAAATAATTAAAATAAAAAAGTAATAAGTTCGAGGCCGGTCTTACGAACTCGACTCGCTACAACGAGTCGATCCTCTTCAAAACTATGCTCTAGAATCATTTGAAAAAAAATTGAACATAATTCAATGAACATATATAAAGTTTTGACTAATTTTATCAAGTTATGTGCTTGATGCATCCAAACTTGTGAAAGACTTGGACCTCACGCAAACATTAAATTTTAGATATAAAAGCTCCTAATCATAATAAAAATAAATATTAAAACCCGAAGGTTTTAAAAATACCCAACAAACTATCACCTTATCTATTTTTTATTATCACTGATCTTTTTTTATTTCGGTGCAAGGACCATATTTATTTTTATTTATAATTTACCACATATCCCCACCTCCCACCGCATAATCATTATCAAAGTAGAAATATTATCACCTTATCTCCTCTCTTTTTTAATTTACCACATCACCTTCTTCTTCGATTTTTTTTGAAATGGCGGCCATTATTTATTTTGGTCCTCCATCCTTCATCAATCATTATTTTGAATTATTGGGTCACAGAAATATTTTGTTTTTGTAATAATTTTCCGGGCAATTTAATTATTTGAATTCCTTTTTTATTTATCTTCTTTTTTTTCCTTTGGATTGAGTTATTTTTATGATTTGACTATTTATGCAATGATCATGATCATTTCGGTTGTTGTTTTTTTAATTTTTCAGGATAATTTAATTATTAAAATTGTTTTAATTTTTACTATTATAGTAATGATAATAACAATAACAGATTTTCAATTTATGTATTCATCTTTCCTATTTATTTTTTATTTTATTATTCGAGGTTTTTATATTAATTCATTTATTTTTTAAAAATCTTAGACAAAGTATATTTTGTATTCGTATTTATTAAGATTTGAATTTAAATTATTAGTCATTTTAAAATTAATACTGCTTCCTTTTTCCATTTACTTATTGTTTTTGGTTTTCTGTTATTTTTATTGGTTTTTTGGATTGAATGATTTTTATTATTTTGCTATTTACACAATAATAATGATAATTTTAGTTATTGTTTTTTATTCCTTTTTTTTCTAAATATTTTGTTTTTTTATTTTATTTTTCAAGGCAATTAAATTCTTTTTTAAGCCAATTAATTTATATTCATGTCAAATTCATATATTTTATACAAAACTTGCACTTCATTAGAATTATATACAAATTTATTATTTTTCCTAAATTTATGCTCTGATAAAAAAATTCATACATAATAAATATTTTTTTACGTTCAAAAAAATATGATGGCTAGATATTTTCTTTTATTTCTATTTGTTCTTTGGATTAGATCATTTTTATAATTTTATTATTTGCGCAATAATAATGATAATTTTTGTGGTTATTTTTTAATTAAAATCTTTTCATTTTTTTTAAGATTTTCCTTAAATTTTAATTTATATCGGTTATCATTTTAAAAGTAATATTACTCTATTTTTCCCTTTATTCGTTTTTCTTTTGTTCTTTAAATTATATGATTTTATGTTATTATTATTTGTGCAATAATAATGATAATTTTAGTTAATTGTAGATTAATTTTTTCATAGGAATTTAATTATTTCAATTTTTTTGATAATGTTAGTAATAATTTTAGCTTTTATAGCAATGATAATGGCAATAACGTCATTTTCAATCTATGTTTTCTTCTTTTATTTAATACAAAACTTTCACTTGACATGAATTCTGCACAGATTTATTATTTCAGCTAAATTTATATTATAATAAAAAAAATATGCACAATTAATATTTTTTACATTGAAAAAAAAATTGTGCCGCCTGCAGCGAGCGCGGGGGCATTATCTAGTAAATATTAAAAACCGAAGGTTTTAAAAATACCCAACAAATTGATAATATTATCATTAATCTTTTTTTATTTCGGTGTAAGGACCATATTTATTTTTATTTATAATTCACCACATATCCCCACCTACCGCCGCATAACCATTATTAAAGTAGAAATATTATCACCTTATCTCCTCCTCTCTTTTTTTTTTTTTTTAGCATGATAGTGTATTAATAATCTCTTTTATATTCGGCGTAAATTGTCAACAATTTCTGCCTCATGTCTTCCAGCATGGCTGACACCATGATAGGTGAAAAGCTCAGGGGATGAGAAAAGATTATTCCCTGAAAAAAAAAACTTTTGAGAAAATTTGATTTTTTATTTTAAATTAATATTTTTTTGATAATTTTATGATTTTTTACTTTAAATTAATTTTTTTTTGATAATTTTATGATTTTTTTAAATATTTTTAATAAAAATTATTTTAAAAAATATAATAGGAGAATTAACATAAAATATTAACAACATCCTAAAAGTCTAAAATATGTGAGAAAAGTAATGTAGCTGTGAAAAGAGGGGGTACTTTCCCTTAGACCCTTTTTTTTTAGTAATATTTTTTATTTATTTCAAAACACAGATAACAGATTTAGATTTAGGGCTATTTGTTACTTTATTTCAAAATTGTTTTTAAAAAAATTGTTTTTTTTAAATTAATTTTTTTTGATGTTTTTAGATTATTTTCATGTGATGATGTCAAAAATATTTTTTTGATATATTTATGAACTAAAAAACATTTTCAAAACCAACTTAAAAAAATATCATTTAGAAAAGTAAAGTTTTTTTTTTACTCTAACAAAATAAAAGGAGACTTATAAAAAAAAAACAAAAAGAGAGAGAAAAACTCTATATACACATTAAAATTCTAGTTATAAAATCATTGGTATAGTTTACAAGATTATGATAAAACAAAACTAATAATATTAAAAAAAATCATTAACAATAAATGAAGTAAGCCATATGAACTATTCAAAAATAGTGTTGTCAATATTTTTTGGTGTATATCTAAATTCTATTTCTCTCTCTCTCACTTCTCTTTTCAAGTTAAAATTATGCTAGCTACTTTACAATTTAAAAGAGAAGAGTTGCTAATGATATTTATGACTTGCAATTCTTATATATCATTTGCAACCTTTTAATCCACGCTTAGACTATAATTAAAGTTATTTTTTAAAAATTATTTTTGATATTAGCACGTCAAAAAATCTAAACACACTAAAAAAATATATTTTTTTCTTTGAAAAACACTTTTGAGATGCAGTAATGATTTTTTTTTCTTCTTAAGTGCATGTTGAGAGTATAGTTGCAGTTACTTTTGAATATTTTTAATTCAGAAATACATCAAAATGATATTTTTTAAAATTATTTTTGACATCAACGTATCAAAATGATTTTATAATACTAATTTTTTTAATTTAAAATAAAAAATAAAAAAAAAACTTTTTTTAAATTTTTTCAAAAACACTTTTTAAACACAATAATAAACACCCGCTTAGAATTAAAAAAACTAAGAAAATAAAAAAGTAGTCTTACGTGAGAGAGAGGGTAAAAAGGTAGGTCCAAAAGTCATGCAAAAACAGGGGGCCCGCCATCCCTTTCAAACCAAACCCCCTTCATCTCTGAGTGTGTTTAAAAAAGCAGCTGCAAAGCACTCCACTCGCTCGCTCACTCACTATTCATCTACTCTTGACTTATAACAAAACAGCCCGCATGTGAACGTGAAAATAAGACTGCTGTTCCTGATACTCTCTCTCTCTCTCTCTCTCTCTCTCTCTATATATATATATATAATTTGCCTCTATATATATTCCCGAGCCAACCCACCTGTTCATTTCCATTTTTCTCTCTATACATAAAAGCTGCATTCACTGAAGTGTAGTGTGCTCAGAGAGAGAGAGAGAGAGAGCGCCATAGAAAAGACCTTTGTTTTAAAAAGTTATCATTTTTTGTTATTCTTATGCTCATTACTCATGGCCATGAAGAAGATATCAATGTCCAATAATAATGCGTCGGTTGTTTTTTTGGCTTTTTTGGTTTCATTGGTTTGTTCTGTCACTGCCTCTGTGTCTTATGACTCTAAGGCTATCACCATTAATGGCCAAAGAAGGATTCTTATTTCTGGATCCATTCACTACCCAAGAAGTTCCCCTGAGGTATTTTCCCTAATGTGCTTCGTTTTCCTACTCTTTTTGAAGCTTTTTATTAAAATGGGCACCTCGAATCTGTGCTCCCTGTTTGTGTTTTTGAGCTGTAATTGACTGGACTTTTTTTTTCTTTTGCGTGTGTTTGTGGATATGACAGATGTGGCCAGATCTTATTCAGAAGGCTAAAGAAGGAGGGCTGGATGTTATTCAGACATATGTTTTTTGGAATGGACATGAACCTTCACCTGGAAAAGTAATTACAAAAAACGGAAACTTTTCCTATGTTTCTTTTTTCCTTTGCTTTATATTTAAGTTAATGAGGTAAGTTTGATAATTTCCTAATCTACTTTTTGGCTCTTTCTCAGTATTATTTTGAGGGGAACTATGATCTGGTCAAGTTTGTTAAGCTGGTGAAGGAAGGAGGTCTTTATGTTAATCTCAGGATTGGACCTTATGTCTGTGCTGAGTGGAACTTTGGGTAATGACATCAATATCTAAAGTTGAAAGGATTATAATTCCCATAAACAGAAGGACTTTTTTTTTATATAAAAAAAACACTGATATAGTTTTGGGGTTTTGCAAATTTGAGCAAAATGTTCTTCTGTTTTTTATTTTCAGGGGTTTCCCAGTTTGGCTTAAGTACATTCCAGGCATCAATTTCAGAACAGACAATGGCCCTTTCAAGGCGAGGCAGTTTTAATGCTCCCTTTGTTTTTTCTATTTGATTCTTTTTTCTTCATGTAAGTAATTTTGGATTTTGACAATGAAGGCTCAAATGCAAAGATTCACGACAAAGATTGTTAACATAATGAAAGCAGAAAGGTTATTCGAGTCTCAAGGCGGTCCAATAATTTTATCCCAGGTAGTCATATCCCTGCAATCTTTTCGGTTCTCTCATCCAATATGCTGTTTAGTGTCTTCATTACAGAATAAACCTCAGATAAAATCTTGATAGTCTTTCATTTGATAGAATAAGGTTGTCAAGTATCTTCATTTCTTTCCCTGTTATTCTCTGTGACAGATTGAGAATGAGTATGGACCCGTGGAATATGAACTTGGTTCTCCTGGTCAAGCTTACACCAACTGGGCTGCAGAAATGGCTGTAGGTCTCCGTACTGGTGTCCCATGGATCATGTGCAAGCAAGATGATGCCCCAGATCCTATTGTAAGTGATATGCTTATCTTTATTTTACCTTTTAGCAACATCTTTTAACCTCCCTCTAGTCATTTTCCTCATCCAATTCTCGATGGTTCTTCACTTCCTTAGTGGGGTCGCCATTTAATTGTGTTTTACCTTTTTCGTGTTCATGGATGAGATGAATAATTATTCCTCATTACACATGGCTCAACTTTGAACTTTCTCAGGCCTACCTGTTGTGCTGTCCTTTTTTGTTTTTTTGGATTCCTTTGGTCGTTGTTTTGAAATGATATATTGATGACCGTGTCTTCTTGTCAATTATATATACCACCCATATCAACTTACGTTGCGAGCGATTATTGATAAAAAAAATTGTTTCCTTAATCCAGTTATTTGGAATAAAAGGATTTCAATACAACCTTACATCTACCAGAATCGTATGGCATTATCATTGAATTATCGTGCCAGGCAATTTATTTTTTGTACTCATGTGTTCGAGTGTCTCTAAAGCTTTTTATCTGTCTGTTGTCTCGAAAGATTAACACCTGCAATGGTTTCTACTGCGACTACTTTTCTCCAAACAAAGCTTACAAGCCAAAGATGTGGACTGAAGCTTGGACTGGCTGGTAAATTGCTTATTGCCTCAACTATCAGTTTTCATCAACTCCATGAACTACGGTTCATAAGAATATGCATGGAGTTTGCCTGCTGATCACCCTTTTCCATTGTCTCTTATTTTGCATAAAAGGTTTACCCAATTTGGTGGCCCAGTTCCTCACCGACCAGCTGAAGACATGGCTTTCTCTGTTGCAAGGTTTATACAGAAGGGGGGATCATTCATCAATTATTATATGGTAAGTTGTTTGTGGAACTTAAGTGAGCTCCTCCCCAAGTGAATTCAACTGAGTTTTATATACTTTTGTGATTTCAGTATCATGGAGGAACAAATTTTGGCCGAACTGCTGGTGGTCCTTTCATTGCAACAAGCTATGATTATGATGCTCCTCTCGATGAATATGGTGTGCACAAAGCACTATTTGTTTCAAAATTGGTGTTTCCTTATCCTTGACATTGTTTACCTATAACTGGTTTAAATTTGTATGAACTTGTTCATGCGTTCTATGCCTTGTGGAGGTACTAAGAGAAGGTAGCTACAGTAATGGATTTCACCTAAACAGTAAAAGTCATATTCACCTATACCATAAAGTAAGGTCATATTTTTCTTTCTGGTCTAGTTGCTGGCTGCTGATTCCTGTCTTTGATGTGGTGTGATGATGATTGGTATATTGAATGCATAACATCACCCATGCAAAGATTTTCTATCGGTTCTATTTTGGTTATTCTCTGAGAATGGTCCTAGATGTCATTATCCTTGATGTCTCAAAACAGTTACAACTTCCCAACTGATAGAGTTTTGGATTTGTAAATGTCCCATGCCTATGTTGGATCCTTCCTGAAGTCAAGCCATAAATTTATGGCCTGTAAAAATTATGGAGACATGCTTATTATTGTTTTTATTGTTTCTTTGCTCAGGAAAATGCTGCTATTAAACTTTCAAAGACAATTATAATTATTTCAACAATCTCTTGTCATTAACATTACTCAAACCTGTTTTTGCTGGTCAAGATCTAGCATGCATTGTTAATATATGGTTTCCATCAATCTGAAGTACTGCCACTTGGTTTCCTACGCAGGACTGTTGCGGCAGCCTAAATGGGGCCATTTGAAAGATTTGCATAGAGCAATTAAACTGTGTGAACCTGCTTTAGTATCTGGAGATGCAACCGTGATACCACTTGGAAATTACCAAGAGGTCAAATTTGCCCTCTGTTTTCCATGAAACATTACTTTGTTCTGAAGTTGTATTGGAGTATCTGTAATTTTGTCATTAATATACAGGCTCATGTGTACAATTATAAGGCTGGAGGTTGCGCAGCATTCCTTGCAAATTACCATCAGAGATCATTTGCAAAGGTGTCTTTTAGGAATATGCATTATAACCTCCCGCCATGGTCCATCAGCATCCTTCCAGATTGCAAGAACACTGTTTACAACACTGCAAGGGTTAGAATTTATATAACTTCTTTTTTTAATTTTTTGTTTCAGTCCTTGACATCATTTGGATGTTTATTTCAGAGAAAAAATTGCAACATTTGTAACAAAATTCCCATGCAGGTTGGTGCTCAAAGTGCAACGATCAAGATGTCTCCTGTTCCTATGCATGGAGGCTTCTCCTGGCAAACATATAATGAAGAGCCATCCTCAAGTGGTGATAACACATTCACTACGGCTGGTTTGCTGGAGCAGATAAATACAACTAGAGATGTTTCAGACTATTTGTGGTACATGACAGAGTAAGTATTTATTTTATAACCGGCAACAACATTAGATAATATATTGCTCATTGGATAATATTCTGGTACTCCTTATTCTAGCACTTTATATATATATTGCTCATTGGATAATATTCTGGTACTTCTTATTCTAGCACTTAAGATTCTCACTCTCTTTCCATGTTCTCTTGATATTGTCAGTGTTCATATTGACCCCAGTGAAGGCTTTCTGAAGAGTGGCAAATATCCTGTTCTTACTGTTCTATCAGCTGGGCATGCTTTGCATGTTTTCATCAATGGTCAACTATCCGGTGGGTTTCTGTTCTGTTGATTGTAGGGTGTTTCTAAAACATCTCTCTGATTTTTTTTCGTTTAACCAAAAGACTCCTAATGGCCAGGGAACTGATTTTTATACTGTTGCTTAGAAGATATTATATGGAGATGAAAAGCATAATTGATTATAATATTTGGTCAAGCTACTTTAATTGAATGGGTCCATGGATAGATTGATAATATCTGGACATTCCACTTTTACAGAATGGGTCATCATTCAAGTTTTTTGTTTTGATGAACAATATGATAATGATAAGAAACCTAAAGAAATTGATGTCAATCTTGGTCTTGCTTCAAGCGCAACCTAAAATAACAACTTCAATCTATTGGGATTATTCATAGCATATGATAATGACAACAAACCTAAAGAAATTGATATGTCAATCTTAGTCTTGCTCCGAGCGCAACCTAAAATAACTACTTCAGTTCATCGTGATTATTCATAGCATATTGCTCCATTCTCTTAGCATGCATGTTTTTAATCTTGAGCAGGGACTGCCTATGGAAGTTTAGATTTCCCAAAGTTGACATTTAGTCAAGGTGTGAAGTTGAGAGCTGGTGTCAACAAAATTTCTCTTCTGAGCATTGCTGTTGGTCTCCCGGTTCGTTCTCACTCACACTTGCAGAACACATGGAAATTTGATGCTCAATAAAAAGTGCTCATAGTATTTTGCATTTAACATTACTAATCATCATGTCACTTTTGGGGACAGAATGTTGGCCCACACTTTGAGACTTGGAATGCTGGTATTCTTGGACCTGTGACATTGAATGGTCTCAATGACGGGAGGAGGGACTTGTCCTGGCAGAAGTGGTCTTACAAGGTTTGTCCTCAAACATTTTCCCTGTTGTTGCTCATATTCCTAGCATGCAAAAGATTCATTTGTTTGCACGTGGCAATCAGATTGGTCTTCATGGAGAAGCATTGAGTCTTCATTCAATAAGTGGGAGTTCTTCAGTTGAGTGGGCAGAGGGGTCTTTGGTGGCCCAAAAACAGTCACTCTCATGGTATAAAGTGAGTATTTAAACCCTAATCAAAAGTAAATTGATAAAGAATTCAATTTTCTAAAGAATGTCTCACCTAGTGTTGCAGTAAACTATTAGTCCTGTTCCTTGTCCTCGAAAAGAAACTATATTTTTATTTGAAAAAAGCGCCAAAACTTGTCTATACATCATAATAAATACATGTTTTTTTCCTCTTAGAAAATGCTTAATTTTTGTTGGAAGTTGTATGCAGTCTCTTGACTCTCTTCCACCACCAAGGCCTGGGTTGAGTTGCAGCTCCCAGAATATGCTTTATCCATCTTGAACCAAAAGAAATCAATGATGGAGGACATGTTTATACAGCAACTTAAATTATAACATGTTTTTTTTGCAATGTAATTAGAATGTGATTCGTAGGACTGCTCAAGCAGAACTCATCAAGATCTGTAGGTCTAGAATTGACTTTTTTCTGTCATGTTTCCAGACTACTTTCAATGCTCCTGCTGGGAATTCCCCTCTGGCATTAGATATGGGCAGCATGGGCAAAGGCCAAATATGGATAAATGGACAACATGTTGGACGTCACTGGCCTGCATATAAAGCATCTGGAACATGCGGGGAATGCACTTACATTGGAACTTATAATGAAAACAAATGCTCAACTAATTGTGGCGAGGCTTCCCAGAGATGGTAGAAAAACAAAACAAAACATAATTCACTCTTCTTTTGGGACTCTTGGATGCATTCATGAAACTGACAATTCATTTGTGATTTTCCAGGTATCATGTCCCTCAATCATGGCTAAAACCAGCAGGGAACTTGTTGGTTGTGTTTGAAGAATGGGGTGGAGATCCAAATGGGATTACTTTGGTTAGGAGAGAAGTAGACAGTGTGTGCGCTGATATTTATGAGTGGCAGCCAACTTTGATGAATTATCAGATGCAAGCATCTGGTAATGTCGATAAGCCGCTGAGGCCTAAAGCCCATTTGTCATGTGGCCCTGGACAGAAAATCAGATCAATCAAGTTTGCCAGTTTTGGGACACCAGAAGGGGTTTGTGGAAGCTACCGCCAGGGAAGCTGTCATGCCTTCCACTCTTACGATGCTTTTAACAATGTATGTGGACTAGCAGCTGTTCTTCTATCCTTTTCTCTTCTAGGAAATCTAATAATTTTACCAGCAACAGATATGAAAATACGTTTCTTGTTAGATTCACTGATAATCTCTCATCCCTTTTAGTATTTTGAAAATGTTCCTAACTTGGTTGAATGGCATGTTTAATCATCTTCTCTAGAACATTTAAAGAGTCACATCTACTGGTTAACAGCATTTCTTGTGCCATCCCAAGATTATTATTTATTTCCAATGCTTGATTCATCCATCTTTACCTTTTCCTTTTCTTCCATGGCTTATTTCTCCTGTTTTGCAAACACTGATGCACGACTTTGTTCTTTGCAGCTTTGCGTCGGGCAGAACTCGTGCTCGGTGACTGTAGCTCCTGAAATGTTTGGCGGAGATCCTTGCCCGAGTGTCATGAAGAAACTAGCAGTAGAGGCCATTTGCAGTTGATGACCTGCTACAGTCGAAGTAAATGAAATAAAGAAGATTCTGGATCGATTTTCTCACCGAGTACAGCATCTTCGCCAAACTATTATATTGGCAAATTAAGCCTCACAACCAAGAACAGGGCAACCATTTGTTTTGGCTCTTCCAGGGTAAAGCTGTACAAATATACAGCACACCATCTGGTCGTAAGCTTATATAGATCGCTGAAATGATTGCAGGTAAGCTTCATGTACATAGGCTAGCCAGTTTTTAGTTTTGGCAAAGGAATGGGATCGGTTAGAAGCACATTGAGTAGCAAATTTGGTAGTTTGAGTCTGGAAAGCCTCTGGTTTCCCGTAATCTTTTATTCTATGTAAACTTCCTGGAAAGCAATTCCTTTATTGGCTTGTTCTTGCAAGAAAGTTTCTTCTTGAGGTTGAAGAGGATGATAACAAGCTTTTCAGATTACTCTCATCCAATGCCGTTGACTGTGAGCCCTTCCTTTGGTTCATTATATGTCCCATGTAATGTACTTGCACCAGTTGCCTGTTGTGAGATTATTTAGACTTCAGTTTCATGTTTAGGAAATCCAACGGCTTTGCTTGCCAGTCTCTATTAAGAAACTAGCATTGCCCTTAATTGAATCCCTAAAGTTCTATGACTACAAATTTCTTTGATTTTGCCCCTAATCGACCACAAAACATTGATTTTTTTGCAATTGTTTCTCTAATTTTATTCACTTAACTTGGTAAAAAATAAATTTGATCTTCAAAATTTTAATATTCTCAACTAAGCTTTAAAAGGTTTCCAAACTTAAGTTTTCACTAATTAGGCTTCTAATAAAATTAGTTTGAATAATTTAAAATATAATTAAGTCATTTTATTTAATTATATTTTTTAATTGGATCTTAAATTAATTTCTAAATGATTAAATCAATTTGGTCTATTAAACATCTGATTATGCTTTTGAATTTAATTTTTATGCAGATCTGTCCATTAATAACTTATTTTACCTTTTATTATGTATTTTTTTTTTTGCCACAATAGAGATACGATTGAGCTTTTGAATTCGTCTAAAAATTCCAACTTGATTTTTCTTCTATATTATTTTATTTTTTATTTTGAGTAAATTTTAGAAATAATCAAAAATGAGTTATGACGTAAGTATTTATAATGGAAACATTTAATAAAAAAGTATATCAAGTGCAATTGGATTACCCGAGCCAAAATAGTGATTGAATTTTTACCTTTCTATCCACACACCATTGAAGTGACCCTTATAACTTTATAAGTGTTATCGAAAAACAGATGGCCAAAGAAGAGGTGTACGAGAGATGCAAGATGGAGCATGCTCATATTGTCTTAAGAAAATAATTGCCTTTGTTTGTTTGCACAAGTGTTTTGACCTTGTTATATCTCAACCTATTTTAGTCTTGTCGGCAATTTAGCTTATAATGCTGTAAAATTTTTCTCTAATAAATGAACATTTTTTCTAATAAAATAATCTATTTTTTCTTGTGTTTATGAAGTGTTTTCACTTTTTTATTTCTTTGTAGATAACACACTTACATAAACATAAGAATCCTGAAAGTTCCATTGATTCACAAAACCACCAAGTCAAGAATTCATTGGCATGTCCCTCTTTTCTCCAAAGTTATGTCTTATCTAATGTTTTCACAAATATTTTTAGAAAATCAAAGTTTTAGTACAAAAGCAAAAGTCAAATTAGTCTTTGTGAAGACCTTTTTGTTACTAGCAGGAACTTATATCTCACGATTTCATTTTTCTTGTTTTCTTATCACACGAATATACATTTATATCCAACTGGTTTTATAAATGATTTACTTTCATCTTTAACTCAACCAAAACTTTTATTAATAACTAGAAAACTATACTCTAAAAAATAATAAATATGCTGAAATTTAGGATAGAAAGGAAAGAGTTTTTTCTCTCTCTCTAAAAAATCGATGACATCAATAATAATAATAATAATAATAATAATAATAATATCAATAACGACCTTACTTTGATAGATAAAACAAAACTACATATTCCATAGATTAGTTTGGAAAAAAAAACTCTCAATTAACTTGCATGGTTAATGTGTTAGATTTTGTCTATTTTTACTTGAATTTACTCAATAAATGGTATCATCTCCATCTCTAAAGGGAACAACTCCTTAACACCATACATTTCTGGTTTGTGTTTGCTCAAATGATAGAAAAAATACCAGGACAAGCCTCAAATAAAATAAAATAGAGCTTTCATTGACAACACCAAAATCATATCTTTAAGACTCAGCTCTTAAATTTCAATAATTAAAGGCATGGATGTCATCCTTCAGGTCATCATTGGATGTGCTAACATCATTGCTTTAGGTGATCAAGTTTTACCTCTGACTTCTCAAAATGATACAACATAACACATCTTACACATGCAGTGCAATTAAAGCTATTTTTGAGTACCTTGCTAAAAGTTATGCACACACAAGAAGGATCACCATAAACTTTCTAACTGGTGTTTGATTGACTACCTGGAAGAAAAGAAAAACATAAAATGATAAGTTGATAATATTGCAATGGATTCCAGAAAAAGGAAACCGAGAATCTAAAAGTTAGAAAAAAAAACAATCATGTATTTCTCTCCGCCTTTTTCATAATTTCTCTAGTAGGTTCCACTTTGAAGTAACATACCGTGATTTCTTTTTGATTTGCAATCTCTTAAGGTAATAATAGGCTGATTAAGTGAGTGTTTGTTTTTGCATTACAATTTATTAAAGTATTTTTCACCAGAAATTCATCAAATTGAAGTTTTTTTTTTATGGTTTAAATATGTTGGTGTTAAATATATATATATAAAAAAAAGAACCCTACTAAATATTTCAAACAATTGAAAAGCAGCGTACACACTAGCAAACACATAATAAATAAGGTATGCATAAGACTTGTAAAGAATCAATCATCAGTTAATGTCCATTTTAGTCAATGCTAGTAGCAGAGCCTCTTGATTTTCACAATGTTTCTACCTTTTGTAATTTTCCTAACGACCCAAACTACTTCAATTCACACTAAAGAGTCTCATTCCTTCTTTGTACCAACAATCGCTACATGGGGTAAACATCTAAACATCTAGAGTGAGAAAATCAGTTGATAATCAGGAAAGGAAATCAAAACAAGAGGCAGTTATATGAGCAAAAGGTAGAGATCAGAGTTTGGAGCTTTAGAAGCACTAGAAGATTTTACAAAGTCAATAAGCCAAAGGTGCACGTGATCTGGAGAGGATGTTGATTTTCATTATGCAGAAACAGTTTCTTTATCATGTGTAGGATACTGGAGACAAATCTAAAATGCTTGGGCGGCAAGTGAACGAGTTCTTCATATGACAATAACCAGGGCTTGGAAGGGAAGCTAATTAGAGTAGGACCAAGCTATCATGAAATAAAATCAGAGTAATGAAGCAGATCCCCTACATATGCTTTAACTTTAGAGAAATGAATGGTCATTGAATGATCAAAGTAGTCATTGAGGTTGAATAGAAAGAAAACCAAAAAAAAGGAAGGCAAGTCGCAAAATATTATCTTCAGAAGCTGGAATGTTTCTTGAAAAATCAGTACTCTTTATTATGGATTATGCATACTTCAAGGCTGTGCTAGAAATGGAAATAAAATGCCTCTTGGTACCTTAAACAATTACTTGGAATTGCAATTCAGTTAGCTTGCCTAGTACTCACCCACTATTACATAATAAAAAGGCCTAACATTCTTAGAAAGAGGGGAAAACTACGAGAGAGGCCAATAATGGAATAACACGTGTACGATTCATACAATTATACACGTGTCATGTATTATTGACTAAGTCTATCAGTAGAAAGTTGGTTGACTAAGTCTACCAAACAATGTCTCAATCAGAGGAGGATGCCGACAATGATAGAAGCCCTCGTTGATAGAGACGCTAGCAATGATTGGATGATCATGCCAACACATGCACGAGAAAAAGGATGATTTGGTAGAACTAGGAATATGCAAATAAATAGCGCAATAATTGCATAGCATGTTAGGAGGAATAGAAGATGCTACACAGAATGGAAGGAGAGAAAGGATAATAGAAAGAAAGGTGTGAGGGACAAACACCTAGAGCGATAAGACAAGTGCAAAGGAGAGCCAAAAGATCCCCATTTCATGTTTATATAGGGTAGCTACAGGCGAGGCTATATACGTGGCCAAGACATGTGTTTATAGAGGCTTCAGTCCTAATTAGCTAGTTCTATTTTACTCAACTATCATTTTTCTTATCATGTAATTTGAGCTTTGACTAGCTCTCTTGGCCCAGAAAACTACAGCCTTCTTAGAATCCCAAGCTTGAAAGGTAATAACACAAAGTATATAACACTGCACCTACCAACTTGATGCTCATATCATGCCATCATGGCAGAAGTTTTAATACAAATGTTAAGAGTTAAGGTGCTCAATATAAATACAATTTTACAAACATTAAAGGTGCACTCTGGATAGTTGACTTACTATTTGCTTCCTTCAGAATCATTTGTGTAGAAGAATCAGTTGAAAATCCCAACTTTAGCATGACTTCTTCCAAACGACTTACATTTGTCAGGTAGAGAAAACCTACCTATAACATGCAAAGTATAAATTAAAACATGCCAAGAACATGTTTCTCAAGTATAAATAAAAAAAAACCAAGAACATATTTCTCAATCATGAATAATGATAATGACCAGTAAGAAAATTGGATAAGAAATCATTCATACCAAATGGGTAATAGGTAATTAAATATGACTATACCAAATGGCTTAATACTTGATACTTTCTTGCTCCTTTGTTTTGTTGAGGCTGTAGTATTTCTATTGGTTCATGTTAATGATATTCTTTTTTCAACATCTTATTACTTGTTTGGGTTTCAAGTTGCTATTCATGACTTTGGTCTACTTCATTAGTCTTTTAGCAATAAGATTTCTTCCACTACAAATGATTTAATTCTTTCACAACAATGATACATTGTTGAAACTCTAAAGAAAATTAGAATATATAAGCATAAACTAGTTGCTTCTTCTATTACTTGGGTTCTTTATCTTAATCAATTGTTCTCCCCATCTGAATCTTACCCAATTTAGATAGCTAGTGGGTGCTCTCCAATATCTCACATTCACATTACGTGACATTTGTTTCGCGGTCAATAAGGTATGTCTGCTCATGCATTCTCACATGTAGTGTTTTCCTCATTCAACTTGCAACGAAGTATTGAAGCAATATAATTAAATAAATTCTAGGCGCAATTATTCATTGTATTAACATTGCTATATATATTGTATTATGATCCATTATACAAAGCCCATTAGGGTTAGTCATGTTTTTCAATACATATATGTAACACGCATGTAAATATAAGAAAATTTCTTCTCCTTCTCTGTTTTAGTTTTCCTTTCCTATTTTGTTACAAGTTTCCCATCATGATCAGAATATAGCACAAATTCCTTACCTATAAGATAGTTTTCCCACTTATTCAAAGTTCAAAAACAACATAGAACTCTTTATAATTTGTGGAACTCTTCAACTAGCATCACTTTAACTTATCCCTAAAGAATTCCATGAGTCTCCTCTTAGGATAGTACACGTAACTTTGAGGAGCTGACAAATCTCTAGGAACATCCCTCTCTTCTAAGTGATTCCTGTTCTCTTCTTCCCCTGGCAGCGTTAGATTGTTCAAGGAATCTATAATTTTTGCTATTGACTATTATATTTGTTCTAGTCTCTATGATAGGATTCTTTGTGGTCTTTTATGCCCTTATAGAATTCCAAATGGGCTCCACTCACATAATGCGGGGTGGGATGATGTTGTTATGTCTTCATCCATTAGAGAGGCTAATTAGGCTTTAGTACTATTGACGTAGCGTTTAATGAAAATGATAGAATTAGAAATTCTCAAACCATGAGGTTACAACCCAAAACTATAGAGAAAATTATGAACTCTAGGTTTTGAAGAAATTTATAAAGTCATTAGTATATCTTAATCTCTTAGATGAAAATAATACTTGAAATTGTTTATATCAATACTTAAACCAATCTATTGACCTAGTAGGAAAAAACAAAACTATAACTTCTAACTAGGAGAATCATAACCTAACTAGTAGAGAAATTGTAACATAACTAGGAAAAATAAATACAATTCATAATTGGATCAAGGTATATTGATCATAGTCGGTCATGCTTGACGTTAATCCGTGTCGATTATCAAGAGAAAACTTTGATACCACCAATTTTTTTTTTCCTGAATTAGATAAAAAAAATATTAAAAAAAAAGAATAAGAGGGGGAGGATTCTGTCACCACTTTCATTCTTGAGTTTTGATTAGGCTATGTGGTTCGCAATTTAATCTACTACACATTCCACACCATAATTTATGCTAACCAAATTCATTTTTTAAGTAAACCATGGCAAAACAAGAAATTATAATGCAAATACCATACATTAACATTTTGATGAACAGATCATTAATATTCATTGAGCATTTCCATTTATATAGACAAAAGAGTCCAGAATTAATCAACATGAATTTGAAGAGCAAACTATATTATGTTTGTATCCTATTAAAACCAAAAGGTATGGGATTCTTACTAATGTTTCCAGTGAAGATGCTCGATTGTAAACTGCTACCCCAACTCGTCTTTTTGTTCGTGTTTTCGTTGAACCCACATTCTTTCCCCAACGAAGAACAACCCTGCATTAAAAAGTTTCAAAAGGCCAAGGTCAATTACAATATTTTAAAAATCATGCTTTTACCTTGGAAATTAAGGAGCATGTCATCATATTTTTCAACGAATAATTTAGCTTCAAGGAGTTACGAAAAAAAAATGCCTCTTGAAATATTCTTGACCGCTATCACTTCACAAAATTTGAATATTTTTTTGAAAATGGGTTTGTACCATGGTGTAAAAAAATTTAAAAATTGTTTTCGCTTCAAATTTTTCCTTCATCAAATAAACCCAACTAAGTGTCATGTGATCATCAATAAAGGTTACAAATCATTTTTGCCTAGAATACATAGATGTTCTACATGGCCCCTAGATATCAGTATGAATGATAGTAGTATGGTGTATCCGGTTTTTAGGGTTATGTGGAAAAAGATGTACGATGATGTTTTAGCAAGCTGAAAATTTTCACATTGAAAAGAAGATGAACGTTTATTTTGAAATAAATTAGGAAATGAGCACTTTAAATACTGAAAACTAGGGTGGCCTAACCTATAATGACATATCATAATATCATTATCTTTGGAAACAGAAATAAAATTTAAGCAATACTTGACATTGTCTAACCAAAATTGTCACACCTAAATAAAATAATCTATGTAATGGTTTATGTTAGCAGATAAAAACAGAATAAATGTACAAAAAATATTCTACAGACCTTTCTTCCTCTGATAGGTAATTATCATTCAGAAGCTTCTGGAGCAATGCGTCCTGATTGCAGCAATCAATTATTATTAGAATTGAGCTTAAACGACCACAAAGAAATCACATAATAATAAATTGAAAAAAAGAAGGGGGGCACCATGCAATCCTTCATACAGGCCCTATGCCAGGGAACATCAAAGAGGAAAAGGAGGAATAAAACAAGGGAACATCAAAGAGGAAAAGGAGAAATAAAACCAATAGCAAGCTAAGTGAACATCAAACCATTTTAAATCCTTTATTGCCAAAAAATACTGCCAAGCTCCTAATACTACACAGGGGATCAGGAAGAAAAAACTTCAGAATAAAGTAGAATCCAAAACATTTCGAGAAAGAAATACTACGTCATATGGATCATAACCTTAAAGTCCTTTGCCACCATATACAACTTGCATACTCCATAACTGAAAATACACTTGGTTAGCATATTTTATTGTTCTTCTTATCAGATCATGCAAAGTAACTAAAGTTCATTGATGACAGCCAAGGCTGACCACCATATCTGTAGAAGTTAGAATAATGAGGGATCTTGTTGAGTTAAGTAAAATCTACTTCGTTGACCCCCAAAAATAGAAAAGAGGGATATAGTACAAGATTACAGATTTGTTACTAGATTGGACAAGAAATACCATATCTTACCCATAAAAAATCTCCACTGAAGAAATAGAAAATTGTGAAGCAAAATTGAAAGAAAGAAAGAAAAGAAAAGGGAGAAAATTGTGTAGGAAATATTGTACCTGTGCTTCACAGCGTACAACTGCCATCACACGGTCATTATGTTCCTCAATACTCAATGGAGGAAACAAAAAGTGCCTACGAGCGTATAGCTACATCATATAACAACCAATGGAGTCAGGTATATGGCTGTACCTTGTAAGCATGTGTTCAGAAATATGCCTTCTCAGTCAATCATCTAAACAGGCCATCAACCACTATATCTGCTAATATGATAAATGAGTTCATCAGCCTTAATGCCTTGTGATCTTGCCAACATCATGAGTTATTCTATTTTTATTTTTACCAACAGATCATGCCATTAATGAGTGATTCAGCGATGTACCCACCAGAACAATAAACATAAAACTCGTATAAAGCCAAAAGAAGGTGCAAGGCACATTTACATGGATGCATACAAAAGGAGTGACAGAAAACATAATAAAAACCTTAAAACAATTAAAGGATCTGAAATTCAAAACTAAAAGGGGAGTGATGAATACAAAATGAATCTGATTAGAATGCAAAAGGTACTCTGAAAAACAAAACCATGATTCCATGAGTAGGATGACATGCATCTGCAAACATCCTACCGTTCCTTTTCTGATACAAGCACCATATAAAGCATTGATACACAATTTCACAAGCACAATACATCTTCATGGTTACCCTCCAAATTATGACTATCCTCTCACTATAACAAAATGTAAAATGTATATAATAACATACACTCAAACACCCTGCTAAAAATCTGAAGTATATAAAAGTCCAAAATGGTGATTAAATGAAACAAACAAAATCAGAACACACCTCGAATATACTATCACCAATATATGCCAAACTCGCAGCATTAAACACTGATCGAGGCTTCTCCACTTTGGGCGGACTCGGCAGCCACCTCTCATATCCCAGATATGAACCATCCAATTTTTCTACAATTTCACATAAATTCCATTTAAAAAAGAGAATAATTCCCAACTGAAAAGGATAAAAATAAATGAAACCTTCATTTGATCATCGATAGTTCTTAGGAATGACAAAACATTAATCTGTATTTAAGCACTAAATAGAAAAACTTTCCAATGCAATATACACATAGAAGAATATTATACATGGGGTTTCCATTAAATACTATATTGTCTACCATTTCTTTTCATTGGTTATTTATCTGAGCAACTAACCAAAGTATAAAAGAGAAGACCAAAATAACATAATCTTGGCAATCCCAGAAAATCCATTAACACCAATAGCAAGTAACTTTTTTATTATTATTAATGGCTGAATTCTCCTTATCCATTAACCGCAACACCATGAGAAACAAAAGCCCTCCATTTCTTACACATATATGATAAATAAGAGGCTTGAGGAACCTGATTAATGAGAGAGAAACAGATGTGAAACTGTTGAGTACCTTGAACAACAGCAGTCTTGCGTTTGAGAAGCTCCGAAACTGTCTGAGCAGTGAAAGAGACAGCTGGGGAGGAAGCAGTACTTGTGGGAACAACATTGTTGGGTTTAGGATTGAGGTTTTTGAAGGGGTTTCTTGGAGCATTGGGATTGTAAGGGAGTCTTTGTTGAGTGTCCACTGAAGAATCTCTTACTCTCACTCTTCTATACAACAATTCCACATTCATGGATCCTACTGCTGTTGCCATTTGCTCGTTTTTTCAGTTTGGATAGGACAGAGGAGTGTTTGGCTGTTGGGTTCGGTCGGTTCTATTTGAGCTTTCCTCAAGTCGTTTTAAACCTTATGGTTCCAAATACCGGAAATTAGGTTATTTAGATTTTTTTGTTTTTTTTTTATATTTATTTTACATATTTTTATAGTGTTAAATAAAATATTATTTTACTATTTATTTTATACAAATATTATTCTTTCAAAACTATTAAAATACAATTCATTATAAAAATATTTATTTATTTATTTTTATATTTTGAGAAAATAAACAAAATAACAGTGTTACAATAGAGTATTTTAAAAATGTAATTGCAATTGTTTTTTAAATTATTTTTTATAAATATATTAAAATATTTTTTTTTATTATTCTAAAAACATTAAAAATAACTTAATTTAAAAAAACTATCATTTTTGTTTTTTGTAAAATCACTTTTGAAGCGATTCCAAACGGGGCCCAGAAGGCAATAATAACAGGAGTAGAAGTTTACAATCATCCTCCTGACGTAGCACAAGGAAGAATGAAGGCAGAAGAAGAAGAAGGAGGTTTAAAGCTCTTCACCACCAAACCCAAGAAAGGTATCAAATTATCACTTCTAGAAATCTCTTCTTTTTATCGAATCATTTTGGTTCTTTTAAACTTTCGATTCACTATTTATTTGTTGCAAAAACAACAGCAACAGCAAGAGGGGCATCATCATCTTCATCATCCACTGCGGCAGCTGCTTCATACAAAATGGGGTCTCAGTCTACCACACCTCCACAACCTCCTCAGCCTCCAAAAGAGTCTTTCGCTAGGCGTTACAAGTTCCTTTGGCCCCTTCTCTTGACTGTCAATCTCGCTGTTGGAGGTGCTCGCTTTTTCTTTGTCTTTTCAATTCTAATGAGTGATTTTTGGATCTGCTGAAATGGGTCATTTCTATTTTTCCATTTTACTCTCTCTCTCGAGACTTTATACTTGGGCTGGATAAGTTTTTATCTTTTAGGTGATGAAAAAGTTGTTGGGAATCGAGGAATATTTATATACTACAACTGTTCACTGTCTTGATTCTTGAAATGGCTCTTTGAATCATCTTTCTTGAATCTTGGTTACATTTTTCGATGTTTTCTTGTAAAATAGAGGGATTTAGATGGATCTTATAATAATTGTATTGCATTTCAATAGCTGCTTGGCTGAGAGTAAATTTTCTGATTGATGAATTCTAATGTTTCTTGCTGAGTACTGGGAATGGTTCAGCTTTCAGGCTGAGTAATGGCTTAGCAACAGTGGAATTGAGGGGTTTGCTGCTGTTACTGTTTGTTATGCAATGATTGATCACCCTAGCTCTGGCATCTTACATGTGTGCTATGTCTATCCTAGCTTTCTAGGAATACCCTTATTATGATTTCTGTTGACAATCAGAAGTTGATATGAGGCAATAGAGTTTCGTAGATGTTTGAGTGTGACTTGTATATTTGACTTTGAGCAGTTTGTCAATGGTGTCAATGTTCAAACATGCCAAATAGAGAATTACATATTGCGCTGATAAGGTTGATGTTTCATAACAAAATGGTTCTCTCTGGTGGTCCACCCCTCCCTCCAAACTGATTTTCTACTGTGATATGTCATCGCCATTTGGATCAGCTTGCAACTGAGGTTCTCATAGATCATTAACACACACAAAAAAAGAGAAGGGATCCTGGAGGTTTCTCAGAGTTTCAAATTTATAAACTAGACCATTCAATTTGTGAAAGCCTATGCAACACAGGCTCATTGTTTGGGTTATGCATGTATGTATTATGCAAAGGAGCATCTGATTCTTGCCTATTGAGACTCTGTACTCACTTTCAATATACATCCTTCGGGTCTCAGATAATTGAAAAACTGTCAAATAGCTTTGGTAATTAAATGTTTCAAATTTCTAGATGATCTTTTATGAAACCAAAATCCAATATTGGCTGTTTAATAGTCTTGTACTGGATGAAATTTCTTCGACACTTTTTTTGCAACCCGTAACATGGACAACTTGATAATGATCAACAAATACAATTTACAGGCTTAGTCAGGGTGTTTTTGCGTACTGTCACTAGTTTCAGCTATTGGGTTCTGGTGCGGGTTGAAAAAATTTAAATTTGATTAACTGTGAGGCAAATGTGTTGGAAAGAGATATTTTTTATCTGCCTTCTGGGGTTCTGCAAATCATTTGATACCAAAGTCTCTTTTGGCATATATTTCCATTCAATTACTGGAGACTTGCATGCTATCTAGTTAATTGTGCAGTTTGTTTCTTCTGGTTTATGACATTAATTGATGCTAGAATATAATTGAACAAGGTGATGGAAGGATCAAAAGAGCTGTTTACATATTCTTTTTATCTGAAATAGGAAAATGTAGATGATTGTCATTATATTGACATGGTGAAACTTTTAAATTGATTGAGAAAGAATGACTATATTATGTCATCATGGGCTCAACACACTGCTCTTTTGTTTCTCTCTCTAGAAGCTCATAAATGGTGCACATGACTCTCATATGCTTCCCCTGCACTCCGGTTGTGCATTTGCTTCAACAACTTATTTATTTATTTTTATTACAGCTGTTTGATGTGTCTACTTAAATTTCTGTTTTGTTTTGTGCATTTCATGGTATTAAATTTCTTGAACTATAAGCATGTGGAAGGCACACGCTCTACCTGCTGTGCCGATGCTCTTTGTTAATAATGTGAAATTGACGAGTGTTATTCCTTTTCTATTCACTTGAGAAGTTGTGTTATTTCAATGAGATAGGATGAACTCTACTCACTTCAGTTGCTTTTTCGCGCATATGGTGGGTGTTTGAGTCAATTTTATAATATTGCTTCATGACTGGTGCTTGCTATAGTCACTTGAAGGCACTATAATTACAGTTCTCCAAGTTCTAAACTGTCAAGTATGCTCATGTATTGCCTGAATAATTTGTCTGACCTTTATGATTTACTAACTCTTGTATGATAATAGCAATTACAAATGATTAGTGAAGTTATGACTCCAAAAGTATTTTTTGACGAGTGATGAAGTATGTTTTTTTTTCTTCTTCTTTTAAAGATCAGAGTTGAAACCACATGATGGATTCTAAAGCTATCCTTGAATTCTTTTCCATGGTGTGTTAACCGACAGCATTGCTAGCATCAAAAGCAATCCTCTGACATTGGATTTCATTAACTTCATATAGTTACAGAACTTGTCATCAACTACTAAGCCGCAGACAGTGCACTAGCACCTCTCGTAACAATTCGTTTAGATGCACCCTTCATGGATGGCTTGGTTGGGAGAATCATCAGATGCAAGGCCGCACCAAGCACGGAGTATGCCGTGATTAGTAGCCATGAGAGCTTTATAATGATGGGGGGCGAGTGACGTCATCTCTTACACGCTCTCACAAGCATCATATTTGGAATAAATATAGTTTGTTGATCTGTTCTTTTCCATGGTAGTCTATGTTTATGAATAAATTTGTGGGGTGGGGATGTGGAGTTCAAATTTCCAGCTAAATTGCATGATTAGTAGTTCTAAGGACTGAGTTAGATTAATGTAATTTTTGCAGCTTACTTGTTCATGAGAACGAAGAAAAAGGACACGGACCAAGAGGAAGAAGTTTCAAGCAAAACTCCATCATCCACTCCCAGTACATCTGCTCCAGTTTCTGACAAAATCATGCCATCACCTATCATTTCTGAAGCAGTGAAGCTATGTGAACCTGTCCGAGAGGATCAGCAGCGTGAACTATTCAAGTGGATCTTGGAAGAAAAAAGAAAAGTCAAACCAAAAGATTCAGAAGAGAGAAAGCGCATTGATGATGAGAAAGCTATTCTCAAACAATTCATTCGAGCAAAATCCATCCCAGGCATCTAGTCGAGCATTCTTCTCTTCCAATCTAGATCATGCAGTCTTTTGTGAGTATTGTTGTTTTTGTCTTGAAACGACGACGGTTTTCGTACTGGGAATTATGAAATCTTATGCATGACTTATTGACCGCGCACTAGCTTTTCTGCACATGCAATCATATGATTAATCATTGAATTATGTACTCCATATAGCTTTATTTGTTTTTTTTTCTTACCACAAATAAAATTTCTTAATTACAAATTGAAAAAGTTATACGCCTTTCATGAAATCAAGAATTATGTATATTAATAAATTATAACAAAGGATATATTAAGATAATTTATCTTATATTGCATAGAGCTTTCCATAGTTTTTATTTAATTATATGACAATAAAACTGTTTTTTTGTTAGAAAACAATAATTTAAATTTCATTGAAAAAATCTATAGTATAATTCTTTATTTTTTTATTAATATTTTTCAACTAAAAATTTATATTTTTATTATTATTTGCTCTTAATTTAATTTGAAATTATGATCTTCATTTCTTAAGTTACAATACCCTATTCAAAACCTCAACTATTTCCTTAAATCTACTTTTAACTTTCATTTTTTGACTCATTTCTTTTGGTAAAATCTTTTCCTTTTCTTGTGTCTTCACCATTATTCTTTTCTTAAACATGGATTTTTTTTTTAATTTCCTAGTTACAAGAGAAATATCTTCATTACTAAGATCATCTTCAAAAGAATAATCATGTTTTTCTTAACAAATTGAAATGCAATGGACTTACCTTTCTTTTGACAAGGCAACATAGATTCATAATTTAAAAATAAATAAATAAAATCCACTAAAAAATATTCAAATGGTGACATGGGAGAATGAAAGCATGGATAAGTTTTAGAAAAGAATATCCAACTTTGAGAAAGAGTTCCTCAAGCATTGCAAAGTACCAAAAATCAAACCAACTCCAACAATCAAATAAGATTAGGTTCCCAACCTCCTATTTATTTATTTATTTATTTATTTCCCCTCATTATAACCTCATGAATTATATATATATAAAGTCCTAAACTTCAACCTTTTCAAAAGAATTCAGAAATATATCCTCAAAGATTCTATATGGATTTTGAAGACTTTAAAAAAAGAAATTAATAATCAGCAAATCAAGTGGGAGATCTAATAATACAATAAATATATTAACAATGTTATATATATATATATATATATATAAAGGATACTCTATGACGAGTTAGGTGGTTTGGAAGAGCAAGGCAACGTAATGGAACTTAACAATTTGGAATCGAGAAATGGGCCAACTTATAATTCCATATAATTTGTTCAACAGTCAAAGAGAGATATTTTGAAAATTAAAAAGGTTGCCCCAAAAGTCATGGCTTTCTATATTTTAGATATTATTATTATTAATTATTATTATATATCCACCATTAAAAATTATGACTCCCAAATAAAAAGGGTGCAGCCATCCATTGCTTTGTTTAAGGGATGTCTGACACTGTGTTTTAAAAGTATTTTTGAACAAAAATTATTTTTATTTTTTATTTTAAATTTAATTTTTTGATATTTTTAGATTATTTTGATGCATTTATAAATAAAAAATAATTTTACAAACAATCTTAACAATACTCTAAACAAACATTTTTTTTTCTTCTGAAGTTAATCGCATGTGGTCTCCCCCCATATAAAACTAAAGAGAGGATTAGATGGTGATGAAAGTAAAGCATGAGGGGTTGGGTTGGCATAGGCGTGTGCAGAGTCTGAGTGTTATATATATATATATATATATGTTTATCGAGCCTCACATGAATGCACGAGGACACCAGCTGCGCCTCAGGCCAATTATGGGCTTGTGGGGACTTATTCTTCTACTATATATCTATTCTATTCTTAATGATTATGTATTCTATATATAATAATATTATATATATATATATATATAATGCATATAGCATCTATGCACTATGTCATTATTAGAACTACGTTACAAGTCGTTTTTAATATAAAACAAATTCCATGTGTTTTTAACATCGTTTTAATAGAAAAAAAATTAAATAGTGTGGATGTTAATTTAATTTGACCCGGTCAACTTAACGTGTCTATAGACAACATGAATAGCAGTTACGAATATAATTTAGCTATGTTGAAAGATGAAAACTAAACAAAAAAAAAAAGACCTTTAAATAAATTAAAAAATAGACTATTAAAGTGAACAACATTTTTTAAAAAAGGAAATAATTAATTCCTCATATATATATAAAAAAATCTATCATGATACTTATTTATGAGTTTTTGAATTGTTTCTTTTTGCTCTTCTTTATACGGTAGTTGGTACTTCATGTATCCAATCTCCGGTAATCATAATTTGATCAGTGCATGTTACCGTATAATTGTGACCCGTGACCAATTAAAGGATTTACGTCAAAATAAATAAGATTTTTTTCATAATTAATTTGTTTTTTTTTCAAAAATCTGAAATTTCCCTTCTTTCTTTGTGCATTTCCATTTACATGATCAAGACTGTTGTTATTTTTCAGAATGATCATAATTATGAAATAACATTTTTTTTCTAAATTAAAACAATAATACAAAAGACCATAATTTATTTTTCACACACCAAATTGATATAAAAAACTACTTTCTCCACATCTATTCCAAAAAGAAAATAATAAATATTTTAAAACCATTCAAAATCATTGGGGTGATATATATCTAGTTATAATAAAAGAAAAAAAACAAAATTAATAGGTAATTGTTAACAAGGTAGAGTATTTTTATTAAAACTATATATGATCTCCTCGTAGATTCAGATCTTGTTTGAGAGTGCAATTGAGATTACTTTTCAAAATGTTTTTTGTTTAGAAAAGTATAAGAACGATCCAAAACACCAAAAAAACTTAATTTAAAATAAAAAAATTCATTTTTTTTTAATTTTTTTTTTTAAAATACAGTAACTTTCAATTATTAAAACTATATATTATACTAAACTTAGACCCACTATCACTAAAGAAGGCAACAATACTAAACTAATAAGTTAGCATCACCTAATTATACAAATAGATAGAACAAATATTCTTCCAACCTTGTTCTCTTTCTCTCTCTCTCTCTGCCCCCACGCGTGCTCGTACATCATATACATTTTCTTTACACACATACTTGCTCATCATCCCCTGATCATATAAACTATACCCATCCCCATAATTAGGAAACCGTATTTAAGCCAAGGAGAAGGAGAGAGAGAGCTTGAGAGAGAGAGAGAGAGAGAGCTGGGGAGAGAGAGAGAGGGATTAAGTTTATATTGCAACTATTTACATGGACAATTTATTGTGGATTGTGCTAGAAATCTTGCTGTGCAGCACTGCCATAATATTTCTCTACAGTTACAGCGGCTGGTTTAGTTGGCGTAGCAGTAGAATGATGACGTCGTCGTCGTCGTCGTCGTACGAAACCCCACTTCCTTTAGGCAATCTTGGATGGCCCTTCATCGGCGAAACTATCGACTTCGTTTCGTGTGCTTACTCAGACCGCCCTGAAAGCTTCATGGATAAACGCCGTCGTATGTAAGTAATTATACCAGTAGAAGTGAAGCATATATACATGTATTAAGCTAGCCCTAATTAATATTTTTCTGTCATCGTTTTCTTATATGTCTTTAGCTAGTATATACTTGAAATTTACTTAATTTTTCATTTTTTTGTAGGTATGGGAAGGTTTTCAAGTCGCATATATTTGGAAGTCCGACAATAGTATCGACAGATGCAGAGGTGAGCAGATTTATACTGCAAAGTGATGCGAAGGTGTTCGTTCCTTCTTACCCGAAATCTCTCACCGAGTTGATGGGGAAATCCTCCATTTTGCTCATCAATGGGAGCTTGCAGAGGAGAATTCATGGTCTCATCGGTGCCTTCTTCAAATCCCATCATCTCAAAGCTCAAATCACCCGAGACATGCAAAGTTATGTTCAAGAATCGATGGAGAAATGGAGAGAGGACCAGCCCATTTTCATACAAGATGAAACCAAGAATGTGAGTCCCATAGCTTCTTCACTCTATCTCTTTAACTTTCTGTTTGTCTTGATAGTATGTGTGATAAATTATATTATAGATATCACAGTTTTTAGATGATATAGTTTTTTAATATGGTATCAGAACTTTGTTGATTTTATGGTCACGAGTTTAAATCTCACTACACTACCTTCATTCTATTTGATAAAAATCAAATACAAGTCATTCCTTAAAAGTACACTGTTGAGAGAGCCTAGTTCTATTTCTTAAAAGTTTGAAAATCTATCTCTGGTTTTCTTCTATCAATCTGATTCTAAGACCCTTTTTCTTCTTCTGTTTTTTCCGAGAAAAGTTCAATTAGACAGAAGAAAAAACAAAAGATGTCGGGCTCTCAACCCTATCTCTGCGGCCATCTTTCATCTTCTTCTAAGTTTTTGTTTTTTTTACATATTTTTATGAATAAAAAAATAAAAGAATCACTACGACGTCCATGCATCTATAACACACTTTCTCTCTCTAGTGAAAGAAAGAAACGATTAAAAAAGTTTGAATTTTATCTCCGGCTTCTACTTAAGTTTGAAATGATTTTGCTAGAAAGTAATCAACCAAGCTTAGTGGAGCATGGGGCTTGCACGAATCATACTGTCCCGTAAAAGAGACTCACAATGATTACAGCAAATATATTTACAGCCCTTTAATTTCTCGAAAAAGTTACTAATTAGTAAAAACCCGTAATTTCTCCAGATCGCCTTTCAAGTATTAGTCAAGGCATTGATTAGTTTGGATCCTGGTGAAGAAATGGAGCTGCTGAAGAAACTGTTCCAGGAATTCATTGCAGGTCTCATGTCTTTACCTCTAAACATTCCTGGAAGTCAACTTTATCGATCATTACAGGCAAGTTCTATACACATTCTCTTCGTTTGTAATTAGAAGTGATGGATTGAATATATGAAATTAGTTTTGGGTTTCCAGGCGAAGAAGAAAATGGCGAAGCTGGTGCAGAAACTGATCGAATCGAAAAGAGCTGGGATCATTTCAATGGCGGCAAAAGATGTTGCGGAAGTGCTGCTGAATGACGCAAGTGAGGAATTGACAGATGATTTAATAGCTGATAACATGATCGATATGATGATACCTGGCGAGGATTCAGTGCCAGTCCTTATGACTCTTGCTGTGAAGTACCTCTCAGATTGCCCTGCTGCTCTACAACAATTGACTGTATGTTCTTCATTTTATTTCCCAACTAGTATTTTTCAGAATAAAAAATAATATTAATTGCAAAACATTCATGAAATTATCTGGAGCATCTAGTCAAGGTCAATTTTATGGGCAGGTGCCCTGTCAATGTCAACTTTGTGACTTCACACGTGTGACTTGTAGCCATCATAGCACTTTTTTTCTTTTCTGTTCTTTGTATTTTCCTTTCATCTTTGTTTAGGCAGTCTTTTCATACATGTGATGATTGAATCTGATCAGAAGGAGAACATGAAATTGAAAAATCTGAAAGCTCAGCTCGGGGAGCCGATGTGCTGGACTGATTATTTATCTCTGCCCTTTACTCAAACAGTAAGTGCCATCCTCACCAATCCTCGCTAATTAGCTAATGGAAAATCAAAATGATGGGAAATAATTACAGGGATTTTTCCCGATCAGGTGATCACAGAAACCCTAAGAATGGGAAACATAATAACTGGGGTGATGAGAAAGGCGATGAAAGACACGGAGATTAAAGGGTATTTCATACCCAAGGGATGGTGTGCTTTCGTATATTTCAGATCAGTTCATCTCGATGAAAACAACTACGAGTGGCCGTACAGATTCGATCCATGGAGGTGGCAGGTGAGAAACGACGGGTGATTCTGCTTTTCCGGTGGTTATTTAGGTCGTTAACTCGCTGACGGGGAGGTTCTTGCAGGACAAGGATGGCAGCAATGGCAGCTTCACTCCATTTGGAGGAGGACAGAGATTATGTCCTGGACTTGACCTGGCCAGGCTCGAAGCTTCAATTTTCTTGCACCACTTTGTCACCCAGTTTAGGTAATTCCTTTATTTTTTTATTATTATTATTATTATCAATATATTAAAAGCAACACATAAAAGGATAGGGTAGAAAATGAGGGAATAAACATTAGAAATATATCACCTAAAAAAAATTAAGTTATTATATATTTTCTAGAATATAATTTATATTATTTTTTAATATATTTTTTCAAATAAAAAAAAATTGGGCTTGAAACTTACACAGAACCATACTATTAGAGTGGTGAAATTCGATCTTGTGACTGTTATGTCAATAAAATTTTAATATCATATTAAGAAATCATATCACCTAAAAAGTTAAATTATTAAATGAGGTCCCAAAATATGATTTATATTATTTTTTAATAGCACCATTGCGGTGCGATTAAAGAAGCTAATTAGGATGGTAAATAAATTAAAACAACATCCAATTGCTTTTCATAATTACAAAAAAGAAAGAATGGTGGATGGATCAAAACTTAATTAAGTTCGAGTTTTACCTTAATTCGGTCAAAAATATAGAAGTATTTTCCTTAGATGAATATTCACATTTTGCCATGCTCCCATTTTGCCTCTCAGTTGTTTTGTTCTTTATGAAGGTTTTGAAAACGCTTTTTTAAAAGAGTTTTTGAAAACAAAAAATGAAAATTTTGAATTTTAATTTTGAATTAATTTTTTTGGTATTTTTAGATAATTCTGATGTGATGATATCAAAAATAATTTTTTAAAAATAAAAAAAATACTATTTTACTGTATTTTTGAACGAAAAACACTTTCAAAATCAATCGACAGTCACTAATGAGCAGAGACAAAATCATGAGAGGAAACATCCAACTTTCTACCATTTTTTAGCTTCTTTGTCCCCTTGAGCTGCTTCCAGTTACAATCAACTTTTTCTTTTTCTTTTTATCATTCAAGATTATTCGAGTTCTAGAAAATCACGAGACCATGAAATCATTAGAGGTGGTCATTGGTCAAACGACGAGTCGTAGAAAATACAAGCTGTCTAGCTAGGCTAGCACGCATTATTTTATTACAAAGCTGGTGATATGGTCAAATTTGTGCGACCTAGCTTGGCCCACACTTAATGTTATTTTTTAAAACACAAACCTAAGCTGCTGTTTCGTCTTTTCCTGAGGTCTTATGCTAGAAATCCCCTAGGCTAATAATTATCCTTTTTTTTTTTTTTCTTTCTTTTCTTTCTTTTCCTTGAAAAAGCAAGATGGTATCGGCCTAACCTAGACTTTGACTGGTTTTTGCCTTGATAAGATTTCAATAATGCGAAATTTTCTAATATTTGAGAGTATGATTGCGGTGTTTTTAAAAAAAATTATATTTAGAAATGCATTAAATGTTATTTTTTTATTTTTTAAAAATTATTTCTAACATTCAGAACATGAAAATGATCAAAAAATATTATTTTTTTAATTTAAAATAAAATAAAAATTATTTTTTTCAAAATCAGTACCAAACACCCCTCTAAGTAAATATTTGTCATTGCATTTTAAAATCATTTTTTTTTAAAATGATTTTATTATTATTTTTTAGTGTTTTTAGATCATTTTCATGTGTTGATGTCAAAAATTATTTTTAAAAAATAAAAAAACATCATTCTTATACTTTTTTCTAAACAAAAAACACTTTGAAAAATAACATCAACTACACTCATAAATAAAAATCACTAAATTTCTCCATTCTTTTTTTTTTCCAGGTGGGTGGCTGAGGAGGATACTGTCGTAAATTTCCCTACTGTAAGAATGAAGAGAAGAATGCCGATTTGGGTCAAAAGGGTGGAAGAAAATTAAGCAAAACATCATGAGCAAGAAAAAGTTTCGAAGAAACTTGACAGTGTTGACACGTGTGGGAAATAATCAGCAATCTGACATAATATATACATTTAGAAAACAGAAGAATTACATTTTTTTTTCCCTACATCTTTCTCTGTTTGATTGGTTGGATGGTTCAAAAGGATCATGAATAACAAGTAAATACGTTGTTTGAATCAAAACAATTTCAAGATGATTTTAAAAAAAAATGTGGAGAAAATAATATATTAGATTGATTTGGATGGTCAACCTACCAAATTGAAAGTTTGAATTGGGAGATTATGATGACTTTTATAAAAACCAAATCAAAATAAATTATGAAATTAAATTCTCGAACAACTTAATATTGAAAGAACAAATTAAAACAACAACAACTAGAGTCAACCTTGTTAACCAGCCATACCTGCGACTTAGATCATGAGATCTAGATAGCTCATAAAAAGCAACTCAAAACAAAATATAATTCTCAATTCCTAATCACCTAAATGTTGAAAATGGAAGTAAAAAAAAGATATTTTTTTATTATCTTCTTGAGTTAACTCACCAAACCTGTGATATAGGTAATGAAACTATGATAACTAATAAAAAGCAAATTGAAATATATGATGAAGATCAATTTCCAATCAACCCAATATTCAAAAGTGAATTTAAAAAAAAAACTCAATTCAAACTAGATTAACTCGTAAAAACCACGACTCTAATCTTGAGACAAAGATAACCTGATAAATAGTAAATCAAAATAAATTACGAATTTAATTGCCAAAAAAAATTAATATTGAACGATAAAATTTAATCTTTTTTAAAAATAAAAACAAACCATTGTTTCAATAATAATGTTTTGTGAGGAGGTGAACAATGAATTCAATCCTTTTTTTTTAAGATGTTTCTAACTAGATAACTAGCTTGCACTGCCTTGTTGTTCAAACAAGAAAAATAAAGTCAAAGCCACAAGAAAAATCTTTGATAGTATTGTTAAACCTGGTTTAATTGGTCAATCTTAAAACCTCTCAACCCAACTCCTAGTCTAGCCAGAGCTTCAAATTATATCATTTGAGAGTCTCTTCAAGATGACCTAGTTGATTTAACAAGTTTAAAAATAACATGGACAACTAAAAAATCATGTTTTGGCTTTATAAAAAATCAAAGATGACATTTTATATATATTTGGATAATTGTTTGGATTTTAAGCATCCCATCATTGATGATTCCATATCATCTTAAATTGAGGAGAGTAGGCCTTTGGAGAAGGATGGGCCATCAATCAAGAAAAGCTTGCGTGTTTGTTTATATGTAGATCGTTCTTGACATTGTATTTTAAAAATATTTTTGAAAAAAAAATTAAATTGTTTAGTGTGTTTAGATCATTTTAATATACTAATATCAAAAATATTTTTTTTAAGAAATAATATTTTAATGTATTTTTAAACAAATTTTTATTTAAAAGATAACTGAACTACCCTCCTAAGCAAATATTTAGTGAGAAGAGGCGAGAAAAAGGTTTAAAGCTGGTGGAGCTACCGGAGATAATGGTCAGGTTTGGTTGAGAATAAGAGAGAGAGGCGTTGGATTTTAGAGAGATGGACAAGAAAGGCTTAAGCAAGTGGTTGGTGATCAGCAGAGATAAGAAGATTGTTGATGGAAGATGAACGACCACCGGGAAGAGACAGCTTGATTTTTTATTTTTTTTTCTCATGTGTGAGTTTTGAAATTGTTCGGGAGAAGTTTCTTTTTTTAATGAGGGAATAAGATGAATGAAATTATTTTTTAAAATGTTTTCTTTAGAAATATATTAAAATATTTTTTATTTTATTTTTAAAAAATTATTTTATACATTAGAAAATACTAAAATAAATTGATTTTTATATACTTTTGAAATACAATATAAAACATGCTCGATAAAAAAAATGAAAACCTCGTAGTCATTCCCAGGACTCTATATTATTTTTGATATTTTAAAAAAAAATTCATTTTTTTTTTTTTAAAAAAAAAAACAGTGAAAATGTTGATCATATGTTGTCTTCTTGATTGCTTTATCTATAATCCCATGTCGAATGTTCCTGTCAATATTACTTCACTGGGCCCGCTAGTTTCAGGATTTCCACGTTCAAGTAGCTTATAATAAATTATTTCAGGATAGAGTTGGCTGAAAATCATATATCAACCAGAGGTTAGATAAAGACAATACGGCAACCAACTTGGTCCTGCGGACAACGAGATGAAGAGCAAACTATGGGGCCGACCACATGCTACCAAGGAACTATTAACTGCGTTATGAATTTCTAAAGGCTTTGTAACTATCAAATTCAATGTTTGGATTTATTTCATTTCCATGACTTTGAAATTCAAAAAATTACATCCGAAGGTAAGAAAAAGTTTTCCTTTCATCATTGCAACCCCCACCCCCCACCTCATTCAATGCTATATCATGTTTTTCAGTGTTTCTTGTTTTCTGGTTTTGGTTTCTTCCTAGGTTACAAGACAAATCTAAGATTAGTTTTATCTGGTTCTTGACCCTCTCCACCCCTCAATTTTCAAAGATTCAAAACTCACGAGCAGCCAAATATTAATAAACCTACAACCACAGAGAAAGAGACAGAGTCCCACGAGCTGCTCAGATTACTGATAGAGAATAATATAAATTATATTTTGAGTCTTGATTTATTGACATGGTATTGGAGCCTTACTAACCCAACAATCACGAGTTCGAATTTCACCATCCTCATTCTATTTGATAAAAACCAAGCACAAGGTAGTATGGGTCTGTGCAAGTTTCAAACCCAAAAAACTTTCACTTGAGGGTGTGTGTTGGAGAATAATATAAATCATATTTCAGGGTCTCACTTAAACTTTTAGGTGAAATGATCCTTTAACAATTATAAGATAAATCTAAGATGAGTTGTCTGCTTCTTGACCCTCTCCACCCCTCAATTTTCAATGATTCAAAACTCATGAACATCCCAAGATTATTAACACAGAGAAAGAGAGAGATTCCCAGAAGCTGCTTCATTGATTCAAAACATTACATCGTTGCTATTTAATTTCAGTTCCTATCATTTACCATAGAATAACAAAACATTGCTACCCCTACTTCCCTTCTACTATACAAAGCGAAATCAAAATGGCATTGAACAAAAAAGAAAATCAAAACAGATACAAGATGCAAATGGGCCAGTGAGATATTTAGCATACCATATGTGAACTCATTAAGGTTTGCACTTTAAAAAACATCGTGGCATGAAATCCTCCTGGCAAGTTGGCTCTGGGTGTCAAAAGAGAGCTTCCCACTGAATCCTTCCAATGCCTCATTCGTTGACAGCAGAGCACCATAATGTTTTTATGGCTTCTGCGGCTGCTCTATCGATGTAAATCCTTCCACTCCGGTTTCCCACATCATACCCAGGTGTTGACATGTAATTCGTGTCAACATGCATGTCACCTTCTAGTATGCGGAGAACCTTCTCCCAAACAACACAAACAAGAAAAAAAACATATTTAATTATAACCATCCAAAACAATAGAAAGCTCTGTGCATGAGAAAGTAAAGCATGTCAAGATCTTCAACAAGAGCATGTTTCCACATGGTTTTCCATAACAAAACGTGATATTTTCACAAAAAAAAGAAGAAGAAAAAAGAGCAAAATCCCCTATGTCTTCATAACTTTGACTGATTCACATTTGTTTCTATGCAGATTAGACAACAAAGCAAACTTATCTGGTTTTTCCATTGTCCATGGGATTGCCTTAGAACATGCTCATTCAGATCCATGTATTCTAAGGCAAGCCAGAATGGTTTTCAAATTGAAAGTTTTGTTTACCTGAGACATACGAGGCCTGAAATGAGGATCTCGTCGTATGCATAACGATGCTGCATGGAGCATGCAGTAAACCTCCTGTTCTGAATAACGATTGCCAAGCTGTGGGTCAATCAGTTCACCTATGGCATATTCTTCCAATAAAGGGCGTGCCTATCCAGATCAATATGATTAAGAGTTAGAATATAAAAACAAAGAAGCTACAGCCTAAAAGGATGCAAGAAATGATTTTATCTTTCTAATTCTAATCAACAAAGAATTGATTGGCAAACTAATCCCTACAGCATACCCATTCCGCAAGACACTGCTGGCCCTTTGGCCGGTTGAGGTCCACTGCTTTTCGTCCAGTAACAAGCTCAACCAAAACTACTCCAAAGGAATAAACATCAGCTTTTTCTGTGATTTGACCGCTTTCAGCATATTCTGGAGCCAGATACCTGCAGCAGAGAACATCTTATTCTAAACTGCAATTGCATGTGGAAGCAAAAGGCAAAAGGCACACTATCTGAAATTACCCAAATGTTCCGATCACTCTTGTTTCAACACCAGTATCGCCATCAGGCTGCCACCTTGCTAGGCCAAAATCTCCAACCTAAAAGTAAAAGCTGAATTAAGGTCAATAAATTCAACAAGTTGGAAAGTGAATAACACATTCCATACATCATGAAACAAAATAAAAACATCTCAAGAAGCATCTTCCAGGAAATTCAAAGGAAGACAACACCTAAAAAAGCTTGTCAAGCTCAGAAGTGGTGCACATGAAAAGCAGAGTGAAGGTCTACAAGGGTTCTACTCCGGGCCTATTGTCTCTAAAAAATATGAGATGCTGGACTAGGAAACGGAAGGTAAAAAGGAGAGGACTATGAAGATTGAGAAGATGCAAAAAGAAGCGGATGTGATTAGCATTTACATTTGCAAGTGTCTAATTTTGAGAAAGAAACCGAATATTCATACCAGCGGTTCAAAATCATGGGTTATGAGAATGTTGTTTGGCCGCATATCACGATGGACTATGCAACCTACTCTGCATTCTTCATGAAGATAACGTAACCCTCGAGCAGCTCCTACTGCAATCTTCTGGCGGGCAGACCATTCTAATGGCTCCGTATGACGCCCTAAAGAATAAAGCTTTCTTAGTAAAATGCAACCAAAATTGGCATCTACAAACCTTATTTTAAATTAAAGGTATTTATATTAGCCAAATAAAAAGTCACCTCATTAGGATCATATATAGTGTTTTACAGCTATACAAGCATCAAGCTGTTCATGCAGTGATAAAGAAAAATTACCATACAGATGAGAATCTAGTGACCCGTTGCATATATATTCATAAACTAACAACCTCCTTCTGTCCTCAATACAAAATCCGATGAGCATAACAACATTTCGATGCTGAGCACAGCTAAGGACTTCCACCTCTGAGCAAAATTCTAGATCCCCCTGTGAACTAGCCAATTTGTGCTGTTTGACAGCAACTGCCTGGCCATCAGGCAATACACCTCTGTGAACAGATCCAAACCCACCCTCTGCCAAGAAATTGGCTTGCGAAAATCCCCCAGTAGCAAGCTCCAACTCAGCATAGCTAAACCACCTTGGGGGCTTCCCAAATACAGGTGCTTTATGCTGACATATCGAACACAAAGGAGGCGGGCCAGGAGGTGTATTTCTGGATAATGATATTGCCTCTCTCACGTTTACACTCAAGTCTAGATCAGTCCTGTAGTTTGACATTCCAATTCCTGTTTGTCTATCATGTTTTGAGAACTTCTCTAGCAAAGCTTCTGTTGTTGATGTTTGTGCCATGCAATTACTTCTCTGAGAGCTCTCTTCTATGTGTCTTGAGGATTGAATATGAGAACCAGGCAACTCTCCTACCCATGGTTCAAACCTTAAACTTGAAGCCAAAGATAAATGTTCACTGTCTGTGTCCGAACTAGATTCATTAAGATCCCTATTTTCCTTAATGACCAGTGGTTCCTCTTTCTTCAGTTCTCCATTTGTTTCTGAGATGAAAAATGGTGAGGCTCCTGGATCACTCGAGACTGATGAAGTTCCTGCTTCAGTCACAGTAAATGGTGTTCCAAGCTCTGGACTACTTGTTGGAGTAACTACCGGTCCACGCATGGAGCCTGAAGAATGATTCTTATTTTTTGAATGCTGCTCAGAAGCTTCAATTAGTTTGGAAGGTGATGGGCCCACAACTTCAGGTTCCTTTGATGTTCCAACCAGATTCAAGCGGAGGACTTTTGCCTGGGATCGTTTCATAACCACTATGTTGCATTGCAGCTCTTCCATGCAGCGTTTTTCCTCATGCTTCAGCTGTCTATAGAAGAATTCCAAACATAGTATCATGAATCATAAGCATCAACATATGTTCTGGATCAAGCAAATCAGTATTGGGAACTTGAATGAGGCAAGAACTCATTAATTTAAAATCTTAAAGGTCTGTTTTTTTAACTGACAAGGATGAACTATGATACTAAACTCGATGAAGACTAGAGCATTACTTGTCTAGTACAACCCAGTTGGCTGGCACCTTCTTGGCTTCAGCAGAGACTGCCCCACAAGGTGATCCAGAAACAATTTTTACCTTGACATTGATCTGTGAACGGGGATCAGGATACGAATGTAGCATCAGCATAGGCATATATGGAGTTTAACACCCACAAGAAATTAGACTAATGCACTCACTTTGTTTGGATCATAAACATCATGAAGCTGAAGGATCATCTGGGAACAGGAATCTGTAATGTCAAACCTCTGATCTGAGGTTGCTGCTCCTGAATGAGACTTCCGGTGACCATTAGCACAGTCACCAGCAAATCTTGGGAATCCCCATAATCTTCGACCTGAAGAATTGGTGAAGGCAATCATATTTACCAACTAATTAAGAAAGTTAGACCCCAAAGTACCTTCTAAACAGGAAATGATAGAGCAAAATTAGAATGATATTTGACTTCACAGAGTACAAGACGATTGTAACAGAATGGCAAAATCATTAATGAAATATCAAACTACAAAACATCCCAGGCAAAGTTTTCTAATCAAGATTAGACAATAGCATGGCTTCAAGGAAAGGAAATGAAAACTATACCTGGAGCGTGTGAAGGGACAACCACAAGAAGAGTAATGCAGTCTCCAGGTTGCACAACATGAGTCAAAGCCCAGACCAAAGCGGTCCTAGGAATCTCCTTGGAGGCTTTAACTGCGACAACAACCTTCACAGCAACATCCGAGCCGCCTTTCTCTTGCTTCCCTTTCTTCTGCTCTCTACTCATCACTACCACCACGAAATTAATGTATCAGAAACCTCCGGTTGTTCTCTCAATCAAAGCCCCACTACAATTATGAGCCAACAACAACAACAAAGGCATTTCTACAAGACACACTAAGACACTTCATGCATTATTGTTCCGTCGCATCCATGTTGATTCAAAAGACATGTACCACCGACAATAAACCTATACCCCTCCGGATATAGCAGTGGCAGACCACACCTTCATTGCCAATATCGTTTTCACAATTTAACACAAGTTCCTCAAGAATCCAAAGAAATAAAACAAACAAACCCATTTCACAGCTTGTAATTTTGTATTTGGCATCCTTTGATGATGAAGAAATTGTACCGAAAAAAAATCCTCAGGATCTAGAAATCCTTTCGGCCCAAAAGGAAAGAAGCAGATTCCACTGGCAGAAATTTGACAAAAAAACTACTTGCTCTACCAAAAATATTCATAGAAAGAGCATCCACAAACACTGACAAAACGGAAAAAGACAATAAACACTGTAACTAGGACAAAAGGATGTCACTCAACACCGCTATAGCATTGCTTTTTGAGCCCTCAAATCAACGAGTCAAAGTAGTGAAAGAAAGAAACAGCTCCAAAAGGTTTAAAACAAAAAAATGAGGGAGTAATTTTCTTGTATGAGTGGAGATAAAAAAAAAATCCTTAACATAGTGAGACTGTATATATATTTGACTAATGAACCTTCACTCTTGGAACCACAAATTTGAACTACTATCACAAACTGCCTTAAGCTGAAAAGCCACACCTTTTGAAATCAAACAGGCTCACATAGACCTGCAAAATAAAAAAGCCAAAGATCAGTGTCAAAACATTTCACATTGGCATCATTTTTTTCCTGTTTGGTTGCTCGGAAAGTGCAAGAGAGAAAGCAGACAAACACAAAAATAGGTATTGATTGGAACCACAATTTATAAGAACAACAAACAAAATGAATATATATATATATATATATAGAGAGAGAGAGAGAGAGATCCAAAACTAGTTATCATCTGATTAGATTAGAAAAGGCAACAAAATACCAGCTAAGCTTCTCAAAGAAAACAAAATTCCAAAACATAAAAAAATGCTGCTAAATCTTTCTACTTCGAACTGAAACCTTAAAAGAACAGAAACAGAAAACGCATTTAGACCAAAAACACACCACAAACAAAAACAATAAGGAGAAGAAGAAGAAGAAGAAGAGATGAAGCGGCGACAACCTCTGACAAAAATCTGCTTCAAGAAAAGAGCGGTTTTGTGCAAGGAAAAAAAACACCAAATCCAGCTTTTAAATCGAAAGAAAAGGATGAAGAATCTTGAACTGAGGAAGAGACCAACCAGCGCTCAAATTTTTCGAAGATGAAATCCAAGAAAGAAAAAAGAAAAAGAAAATCCTGCTCCGAATATTAAATGCGTGTCCCTCTCTCTGTGATATATATTATTTTTTTTATCTTGCTATGCTCTTGCTATAAATAAAAAAAAAAAGGAGGCTATGTACGTTATCAGCTTTGTAGTTCCGGACCTTCCGGTAGTTTTTTAAAGTAATTTTATTTATAATAAAATATTTTTATTTTTAAAAAATTATTATTCACAGTATATAAAAATAATTTAAAAAAATTAATTTAAAATAATAAATAAAAATAATATTTAATTTTTTCTTTGTTAAAAACGCTTTTAAAAGTAGTGACAAACAGTGTTTCGTCTTGGCTTGCCTGGTTTGGTTTTTTATTTTATTTTTTTGTCGTTGTTGTTTGTTACGATATATTTAATTATATACTCGTACCATTGCTAAATCTACAGTACTGTACAACTGCATTATTTTTTATATAAAATATATTTTAAGAAGAAAAAAATACAACGGAACTTCTGCTTCTTGATCACCTCGTAATAATAGTTTTAGGCATTTTTAATTTTGGGATATTTTTGTAAAATTAAAATATTAGTTTTAATGTGGTCTGTCCATTAATGTGGTGTGTCCTTCGGTAATAAAATATGTATTTAAATCTTATTATATGTGGTGATGCTTCAAGTCCCAAAACTCGAAGTGAGGATTCACAGAAAGTCTCTTCGAAAGTCCATGAGCAGTCCAATTATTGTGTCTTGTACACCATCACAAATAGTACTTCACTTGTAAATTTAGCTAGTGTTTTGCACGCATTTCAAAAAATGAATTTTTAAAAATTAGTGTTTTTAAATTATTTTCATGTGCTGATGTTAAAAATAATTTTTAAAAAATATTATTTTAAAGATGTTTCAAGCACTTTCAAAAACAATATCAATCACACTCTTAAACAGACTACTTGTGTTATATCGGGTTAGTTTTACAAAAAAAAATCAATTATATGATAATTGACCAATTAACTTAAGCTATCGCAAATAACATGAATACATGACCATAATATAATTTAATCTAAAGAAATCGATAAAAGATCTTTTTTTTGAAGTATTAACACCACGATATCTTAGATTATATTGGATTAATTCGAGTTAACATGTTAAATTTGCTATCTAAATCATGAAACATTGATAAGAAAGCAATAAAATCAAAATTAAACTCATTTCTCAATTAACCCAGGTCATGTAAGCAAATTATGAAACTCGATTAATAATTAATTTAATGTTAAAAATATAATTAATAAGTAATCTTGTTTGACAGTGTTTAGAATTATAGTAATGATTGTTTTTGAAAATATTTTTATTTAAAAATTAATTTTGATATTAATTTTTTAAATATTAAAAATAAACACTTCATAAATAAATAAAAGAATAAAGTAAAATGAATAGGATTGTTGAGGGGACTTGCGACATGTTTGGCATTATATTTCAAAAACGTTTTTTAAAAAAATTTAAAATTTTATTTTATTTTTTATTTTAAATTTAATTTTTTAATATTTTTAAATTATTTTCATGTATTAATGATAATAATAATAATTTTAAAAAATAAAAAAATATTATTTTAATATATTTAAACAAAAAAACATTTTCAAAATCGTCTTCCACCGAACTCTGAAAGTGAAGGCGCCTGCCTTGGGAAAGAAAAGGAAAAGTATTTGGATTTGTATCTTTTGTTGTTTAATCAAACTTTTGAATCACACGTTGTTTCGTTCCAGGTGGTAATAATATTCACATTAATAGTAAATATTATATTATATTACAGTGATCGGCGTGTGAATATTGGTTTGTGGTCACAGCCAATCAGTGATAGATTATGCTGGGGACCAATCTGATATGACTGCTCTTCTGCTTAATTGATTTTGACGGTGACGGAACACTCTGTGACAGCATCCAGCAAATTTTGGGTGATGAATTTTAGAGATCTGTATTGTTGATTTATAAAAATAAAAAAAAATTGGCCACGCACGCCAGTACAAAAAATATTTAATGCTGGTATTATTAAATATAAATAAAAAACAAATAATAGTGGCGTGAGCTATTCGTACTGTCCACGGGCAGCGCTGGACTCGCCCTGCCAGCTTTAATTTTTAGTGACCGTATGTAATTGTGATTAAAATTGTTTTTAAAATTATTTTTTATTTAAAATATATTTGAATGATATTTTTTAATTTTAAAAAAATTATTTTTGACATCATCATTTAAAAATTATTAAAATACCCAAGATTTCAATTTAAAATAAAAATAAAATTCATTTTTTTTCAAAAATAATTTTAAAACACAGTGTCAAACAATTCTTTATTCAACTATTATTTTATAAAATATGTTTTTGCTGTTATGAGAAGGAAAGTATTTAAAGTTTAATATATATATATATATAATTATTTTTTATTATTTAAAAATTATTTTTAATATTAGTATATCAAAATAATAATCTAAAAATATTAAAGTAATTTAATTTAAAACAAAAAAAAAATTCAAATGCGTTATTAATAAGATACTAAATTTTCATTTTTTTTAAAATATAGTAATTTAAAATAAAACCCCTTTTCCATCCCTTACATATTGAATATTTTAATTATGCTTTGCTTTTAATATAATTGCTTTTACTCTTAGAATCTCTTTATTTATTCTTAAGGTTTACTTTATTTATTGTTACTTTATTAGCCCGCTTAATTTTCTTGTATTTTGAAGTGGAATCTTGCATTAAATTGGGGGCATTCAACAATTTGGGTATCAAATATTATTACATTTTTTATATATTTTAATTTTAATTTTATTAAATATTAAAATTAAAATTCTGAAGATGACAGCCAACCCACGTGCCTATCACCGTGATTTTGAAAGAGGAAATTCAATTGAATCACGTGCCTATCACCGTGATTTTGAAAGAGGAAATTGAATTGAATTAGAGATACTTTCCATGCTATGATTTTTAAACGGAGTTCCTGGTTTGAACAAAAAGTGTGGATCTCGTCTTGCAAAGTGAGATTATCTCTTCTTTTTCTCTTTTCTTTTTTCTTTACCTTTGATCTAAGAATTTATTGGAATGTTTTTATTTGAAATGTTGGCGGCAATGCTTGTCTACTAGCCAATCAAATCTATACAAAATTATAGTTTCATTTACCTTTATATTAAGTTACAAATTTTAATTAATTAATTTATTTATTATTTTAAATTAAGTTTTTTCGTGTTTTTAAATTATTTTGATGTGCTGATATCAAAAATAATTTTTAAAAATAAAAAAATATCATTTCGATAAATATCAAATTGCACGAACCAACTGTGCAAAGTAAGCTGGATCTGGATATGGTGGAGGTGTTACCCCAGGGGGTGCTGCTGGTGCTACTGCAGGCGCTACTGTTGGTGGGGGCTGAGTCCCCTACCCATCTCCATCAAATATCCCCCGCTCATCTCGGAGTCTTGATGACTCTCCTTGTCCGGATTGTACCGACCCGGCTGGCACAAAAGATGTTGTATCTATCAGAGGATCTCTTTCTAATCCTCTATCTCCAGTCTCAACTAGACGCTCGTCCCTCACGGGTGACGAGTCAGTTTTGGCTTCTTGCCGTGTACGCACCATCCTGAAACAATATTCTTTTTTCGTTAATAATGGTCTCCTGAACTTTAACCATGCTCTGATACCAAAATGTAACACCCTCAAATTATAATATCATGAAATCTCCCAACATTTCTTTACCAATGTCAACAAGTATTGGGTAATATGTCTAAAATTATGGGATTTTTTATTTATTTATTTATTTGAAATTTTGGCAGAGTTTCCTCTATTTTTGTTGGTACCAAGTTATCGACAACACTTCTATTATATGTCATTACGACTTCCATCTTGATCCAATCAATAACTCAATATTCATACTTATCAATATATGCAAGTCTCATAATATCAATTAGTAAATCCACATAAATGTACTACCAAAACAACTCAAAAGATAAACAATTTCATCATTAAACGTAATAAATGCTAACTAACTACATATAAGCCTTTAAACTACATAAACACAACATTAAGATTAAGAGTCATACTATATTTATAATAAATCTTATCTTATCATTTTGAAAATGATTTGGTCATACTATCAACTATTCATATATATAATACATCCACTACATATTACACCTTCTACTTAATTTTTACAACACAAAAGGATTTACACCCAAAGTAAAGACATGAATATTACATTCCAAAATAGTAATTCATAAACGGGAGTATTCCTACATCTAACGATCTGCATCACCTCGCGGTGTACTTGTTTCAACAATAACAATATTAAGTAACTTACTCATTATATTATTCTAATATTAATTAATTACTCTTAACCTTTGAAATTTAATACTTCTACTTCAATCTAACTTAATCCCTTAATTTACATAATCTATTCAAAATTTTCAAATCCAGCTAGTTCATCATAATTACCAAATAAATCTAACACTTCCATATAATTACTCAGAAATTTGGTTTCCTTCCTCAGTCACCAATAGATCCAGTATTTCCATTCGAATTACCCATCATCCGGCTAACCTCTTTTGTTAGCCAATCAATCCGGTAATTCCATTTGAATTACCCAGCATCCGGCTAACCTCTTTTATTAGCCAAACAATCCGGTAATTCCATTTGAATTACCTAGCATCCGGCTAACCTCTTTTATTAGCCAAACAATCCGGTACTTCCATACGAATTATCCCATATCCGGTTAACCTCTTTGTTAACCAACAAAACTGGTAATTTCACATAATTTACCGGTAATTCACATAATCACAACTCAATTTATTCATTTGCTCCATTCGTTTAATATCAATTAAATAAGCAACATAGATCATTAGGGAAACTAAAAATTATAAAATAAGGTGACGAATCACCTACCTTCTGCTCGGGATGACCCAGCTCCTCCTGTCTGATAATCAGCTCCAGACACAACTCCTGAATCAATCAAGTGTCATTATATCATTAGTCCATCAATATTTTTATTACGTGCCGAAACACAAAGCACATAATATTTTTATTTGTAATTTGTTCTGATAAAAATTCATTCTCAAATATAACATCATTATTTTACATACAACCTCATATTTAACTCAAGTTACTTCTTTGCTTACTCTATGTTCATAATTCCTCCATCAAATAATTCTTCTATTCTTTATATCCTCACATCATATTATTCATTTTATCTAAATACTATATTCAAACACAATCTAGACATCTTGTCTTCATATTTTCTTTTAACTAGTTTATTTCTCTTTTAATTTGAATTTACTTATTATTATTATTATTTCCTCAATTTAAATGCTATCTATTCATTTAGTCTTTCTTACATTTTCAATTATCATGATTAAACATGGCTTGTTTCTAAACATTAACATCAAAACTCATTCTCCCACTTTTTCCTTCATTTGGCCAAATGTGGTGTTTCTTTTTCTTTTTTTTCCTCCCCCAAATTTTTCTTCATTTACTTGTTATTTCAACTTATTTTCATTCTATTCCACTTCAATTTCATCATTTTTCCTTCCCCTCCTATTTCCCCCAAATTCACATAGAACCCTAAGTTCAAAAACCTAGGATTTAAGGGAAACTAAGGTAAAATTCCATGAAATTACTTCCCAACTTAATCAAATAAGCTTAAGAACACATCTAAATCAAACATGAAATCCAAACTTCTCATGCTTACCTATTGCTTTTCTTCCAATTTCTCTTCTCTTCCAAAGTTAGCTGAATTCCCCTTCTCAAATCCTCATCCCTTCACTTGCTTTAGTGTTTTATAGGTTGAACTTGCAAGCTTATAAAGGTATTTTCTCAATTTTCTTATTGTTTTTTTCCCCTTACTTTTCTCTCTTTCTCTCACGTTATGCTCTGTTTCATTTTCACGTTTTGTTTCTGCCCATTCGGCAGTTAATAGAAGAGAAGGAGAGCTTATATGTTTTGTTTTTCAATGGCAAAATTCTATTATACCCTTAATGAATTTTATTTATTTATTTTTTGCTAGCACTACCGAGCTCCATTCATCTTAAAATTTTAACCAGATTTTATTCAATATATTTTAAGGTTCCTCAGAAAATTTCAGCTCAATCCGTTGGTCGGATTGAAAATTTCATCCAATAACGGAAAACTAGTCGAATTGTGATTTCTCGTCAAATTTTCGAATTTCTCTAAAAATTCTGAAATTTTAACCCAAGCTAAGGTATCATATTAGAAGGCTTCACGCAAAATTTCAGAATTTTTTGATAACCCAATCAAGAGTTACGAATTTTTTTGTTTTACATAAAACTAGTCAATTTATGATTTTTCGCCCGGAGGTTTTACAATATTGTCACACATGTTCAACATATATAATTTACACTAATTCATAAATGCAATATATTCGTACTTAACATATTTGATGATAACAAATTGATTTAACCAAACTTCTTGGATTGACACTATGATGTGAGAATTGATATCAAGCAAAAAAGAATATTATATATTCTTGAAAATTTGATTTCTGTTATCCCTAGTGAGGATGTCAACGAAGAAGTTTGGAATGAATATCAACATCATACTAGGACTTAATAATTGTTATTTGTTCAAGTACTTTCTAGAAACATTTCTCATTTAGCTTTGAATGGATTTAAAATATTGTTAAATAGGAATGTTGTTCTTTTTATAATAATGATATTATATACCTAGTATTTATAAAAATATTTGATTTAAAAATGTCCATGTTGAATATAAAAAGTAAAAGAAATAGATTATATAATGAATATCCATTTTATTTATAGGATTGTAGTCTATATAGTAATAATAAAACAAAAATCTTTAAGTTATATATATAAAAAAAGGATATATTGATCATTTTGTAAAACTTGTGAGTTGTTTATTCGGCTAGCACTTGGCTCCTCCGTGACTAGAAGAAGATGTGGGAGCAGCTACCTCTCATCATCGGCCCATGCCATTTCTCAACAGCTAGCTAGTAGATCAACATGAACTCTCCTTTCCTTTCCATCATCATAGTAGCAACACCTGAACTCTTTTAAAAAAATATTTTTACCATCAACACATAAAAATGATCTAAAAATACAAAAAATATTAATTTAAAGTAAAAAATAATTATTTTTTTAGAGTGTTTTTCGTTTAGAAATATATCAAAATAATTTTTATTTTATTTTTTAAAATTATTTTTAACATCAACACATAAAAATGATCTAAAAACACCAAAAATATTAATTTAAAATAAAAAAAACATTTTCTTTCTTCAAAAACACTTATAAAACACAAATCGGGTCTTACACAACTCTTCAACCCCAGCGGTTTACTAGCAAGGGAGTAAAGCGTGTTGTACTCTCAATCTCTTCATGTTATTTGACATTGTATTTCAAAAATATTATTGAAAAAAATATTTTTTTATTTTAAATTATTTGTTTTTGATATTTTTATATTATTTTCATGTGCTGATATCAAAAATAATTTTTAAAAAAAAAAATAAATATTATTTTAATATATTTTTAAATAAAAAAATATTTTTAAAAATAATCGCAACACAAAACATAACTTAGGGTAGTCCTGCACAATTTTATGTTTTTAAGAAAAATAAAGAAACCTTAGGAATTTTGATGTCCCACATGCATCTGGGCTAAGTCATTCCAGCCCCTAGACTAGGAATGTGTTTGACATATGTATCTTTATGACTTTAACTTGGTTTTAAACTTGTTTTTATTTTAATATTTAGTGAAACAGACCCTTTATAAATTTTAAAAACTTTTAAAAAAAATCGAGGATCGTTTGAATATTTATGGGTCTTTCACATGTTTTTTCTAGTAAGCTTTTTTAATATTGGATTATAGACTTAAATTTTAAAATATAAATCCGATATTAAAAAATATTGATTTTTTTCTAAAATATAGGGAAAAATCCAAAACAACTCCTTTATTTAAAAAATACAACAATATATTTTGTCTTCATACATATGACAACGTCTATTAACAATAGATTATATCTATATATTTTAGTTTTTTTTTTTAGTATTTACATGCATTTTGGATTTAATAACTAGTTTATTAAACTAATAAGAATTTGACCTATATTTTAAAAAACACCAAAAACATTTTTTTTCTTTTTTCAATATTTGATATTATAAAATTATATTTAAGATGTATTCTTGATTTTAAATATTTTTTATTATCATTTTATTATTGTTCTAAGTCTTTTTTACCAAATTATTTTTAATATATAGGATTATGAACTTATACATATGATGTATTCCAATATTTTTATATTGAACCTTAATCCGTTTTTTTAAAAATACTACACACACCATTTTCATGGTTATTCATGATCTGGTAAACCATGTATTGCTTTCCTTTTAGATATCTTTAACAAGTATTTAATATTTATATGACCAAGATGTTAATGTTAAAGATTAGTATCATCTAGTTTTACCTTATGAAAACCTAATATGGTCAATGTTGAAACTTTATAATAGTTATCTAAAGTTTGGTACCTTTCATAAATCATTTGCCAATATGATTATAGATGGTACGTTTATTTTTAGAAAATTGCATATTATATTTATCATCATAAAATTGAATTATGCTTAGTAGATTAGCTTTAAGACCATTTATAAATAAAACATTATAAAAGTAAGTAAATGAGTGATATCAATACTTTTCTTACCTTCCATAGCAATTGTACTTTTATCTTTAAAGATCACTAATCTTCCACTTAATGATTATATTTTTTTGTAAAAAATATGTTGCATTTTTCTCATATTTTAAAACAAAAATTGGATATCGTAACCGGTTTATGATTATCCTTTGGAATTTGGCCAAAATATCAAAAAATAAAAAATATTTTTTGTTTTAGCTATCTCCGTGTAAAATTACATTGTAAAGTACACTTGGAGATACTAAAATTTTTTCTTTTATTGCGGTGTAAAATTACATTGTAAAGTACACCCGCAAACAAAAAAAATGTTTTTTTTAATGCAGTGTAAAATTCTTTTGGGTAGTCCTTCAAACTCCTAACGAGGTAGAGATTCTCTCACGAAGAGAGATCTACGTCGAACTTTAGAAAAGACAAAATCAAACTTAGGAAAAACAATCAAACAACAATGCAGCTTGCCTTAGGTAGGGTGCACTGGGGGTGATGCGTCTTCCCCTTGCACAACAAGTCCCCTTACCCAAGACTCTCGCAGACCACTAGGTTCCTAGTAACCTTAATACTAGGTGGCGACTCCTAATAATTATAGCCGTAATTTTTACGGCTATAAAATAAACCCCTCATTTTCACCGCGCATCGTTGTCTCCTCAATCCCGGGGAACGGCGGGGCGCGAAGCACGAAAAAATTGCCGTCGCGACACACTTAATGATTATATTTTTTTTAATTGACCTTTATCTCATGACACATGTTAAGAATAATCATTATCTAAGTACCATAAATTGCTATTCATTGTTTTTAGTGCTATATAAGTTACTAGACATGTTACTTTTTTTTTCTACCTATTAATTTTTTATTTTTGTTTTTTTAGAACTTTCAAACTCTTTAAATCTTCACCAACCTACTAACTTACCAGGTTAATATCAATATTTTTCTTACATTTTATAGCAATTGTGCTTTCATCTTCAAATATCATTAATCCTCTACTTAATGATCAGATTTTTTTGAACTAACCTTTATCTCATGATATATATCTAGAATAACCATTATCTAATTACTACAAAGTGGTATTCATTGTTTTTAGTGTTGTATGTGTTACTAGACATTTTTTTTTCTACCTATTAATTTTTTTTTTTTGTTAGAACTTTCAACCTCTTTAGATTTTTCCCCAACCTAATAACTTACCAGGTTTCCTTTTTTATAGTGCATAATACTAACAAGTAGAAATAAACTTACCTGGTTGGACTTTGTTTAACTCATCTCTAGATATGACAGTCTCTTTTAGTTCACCTCTTACAGATGTAATTCTTTTGGAAGAGAAGATTATTGACTTATTTTTTATTTAATTACCATGTATCATGTATCATGTATCTTATAATATTTGGTTACAAAAGAGAGTATCTTAAAGAAATCTTTAAAAATTTAAAAAAACTCTCATAGGCAACAAAACTTAGAATAGACAACTTTCACTAATTTAGAAGATTACAAGAGGAGTATTTTCTTAATACAAATCTTTTATATCCATAGTATCTTACTTGTAAAAAACAAACACTTTGTTTTGTTTCTACTATAATAGCTTGTAGGATGTTATATACTTAACAAAATATCATTTTTTTAGATAAAATAAATTTGACTAATTTTTGTCTAATTTGGATAAACTAACAATCTATACTATCATTTTCTTTTGTAACCATGATATTCTGGTCAGCTTACATGCACTTTGATTATTTCACAAGACCCTTAAATTAACGATCAAGTAAGTTTCTAGTTGTCCAAGGAGACTCAAACTGGCAATCATTGGAGAGCACACCCAAAACCTTACCAATTGAGTTACCCACGAGGTTAATATAATTTTTGTTTTTTTTGTTCATAATATTTAACTTATTTTACAAGTGAAACTTAATTTAGTTAATATTATTTTAAATAATAATAACCAATTAGCAATGCAATGTGGGGGTTATAAACAAGTAAAAAAACAAGAAAATGGGATTTAGCTAAACAAACGATTTGCTAAGCATCACCAAATGAAGAAAGAAAAGATAACACCATTTTTTGGCCAAAGTAACTAGCCTCGGTCATAGGTTTTTCCAGTGCTATTTCTTATTATTGTAGCCCTTATATATATATATATATATAATAACGACTAATTAGTATATAGTTAAAAGAGATTGGCCAGTTGTACAGTGAATAAACAGTGATTTCCACTGTTCATCTAGATCTAGAAGTACTATGGATTGGAATATTTAATATAATACTAGGATAAGAGTACCTTTAGTATACGCAAAAGTGCATGTAGCTCAGTGGATAGAGCTGATGGTTCCTCTTTGAAAGTGGCGGGTTCAAACCTTAGCGCATGACCTTCTATTACACGGATTGGAATAGTTAATATAATACTAGGATAAGAGTTAACCTTTAGTATATGCAAAAGTGTCTGTAGCTTAGTGGATAGGGTTGCTGATTACTCTTTGAAAGTGGCGGGTTTGACCCCTGGCACATGACCTTCTATTAAAAAAAAATTCTTTTTTTTTCTTTTTTTTCACATAATTTTTTTTTATAACCGGGTTGTCCCGACCCATTTTTTATTTTTACATTTTCTTTCATTTTTCCCCCACTTATAATTGTTTTTTGATAAACGGGCTGTCCAGGCTAGTTTACGTGGACCACAATTAATCCTTGGATCCACTTTTTTTAAAAAAAAACAGTTTTTTTCCCACCTATACATTTTTTTTTTATAATCGGGGTGTCCAGGCCAACTTACGCACACCACGACTAATCCTCGAACCCATGTTTTTGGTTGTCCCGACTAGTTTACGCGCACCACGACTAATCACCGGACCTATTTTTTATTTTTACATTTCCTTTCCTTTTTTCCTCACTTATACAATTTTTTTTTAATAAACGGGTTGTCCGGGCCAGCTTACGCGCACCACGATTAATCCCCAGACCTATTTTTTTACATTTTTTTCCCACTTATACATTTTTTTTATTTTGATAACCGGGGTGTCCGACCCAGCTTACGCGCACAACGACTAATCCCCAGACCCACTTTTTTTGGAAATGGTGCGGGGACAACACTGTAGCTCTCCTCACATAACACGGTGGATTGCTACAGTGCTCTCTCGCTGATGCAGTTTTTTTTTCCACTTATACATTTTTTTTTATAATTGGGGTGGCTGAACAAGTTTATGCGCACCATGACTAAATCCTGGACCCATTTTGCTTTTTACATTCCCCCCCCCCCCCCTATACATTTTTTTTAGATAACTGGGCTGTCCGGGTCAGTTTACGTGCAACACGACTAATCTCATACCTTTTTTTTTTTTTAACAATTTTTTTTTGTTTTTTTCCCACTTAGACATTTTTTATTATAACCGAGGTGTCTGGGCCAGCTTACACGCACCACGACTGATCCCTAGACTTAACTGTGGATTGTATTGGTAAAATTACTATTTTATCCCTTAGTGAACAATGATTTTAGCCATGGGTCCAAGGGTATTTTAGATTTTTTATGTTATGGGTACAATAAAATAACCATAATATCATCTAATAAAACAAAAATCAACAGTTAAATCCGGGGCTATTAAAAATATTGCACATGTTTTTTTTTATAATATACAAATACAAATACAAAATAACCTTAGTTTCACTCTCATTTTACATCATCAAAGCTAAACTTATTATGTTTTTTAACACAAGCTATATTTAATACAAATAAAATTAAAAATCTAAACTAATAGCAAAAATGTATAGATACAAAAAAAAAAAAAACTATCTTGAAGAACTGAAAAAATCAAGAGATTGAAATTAAATAAAAAAATTAAAATCAAAATCAAAATACAAAACAAAAAATTATATATTTTAAAATTAAACAAAAAATTTTTTCAATCTCGGGCGGGTTTATGACTTATAATTCCTATATAAAAAAGATCAAAGATTTTGTGAAAACATGCATCCACGTCATCCTTTCTCAACAAATTTCTACAACCGTTTGATGCTATGATCTACTGAAAGTCTCGTTCGAAACCCAAAACACACTCACAAACTAGAAGAGGAAAAGACTATCGATAACAAATATCAAAGCTTTTTTTTGAAAACACTACTAAAATTTTAAAAATATATATATTTTAATATTTTTTATTTTAAATTATTATTTTAATATTTTCATATACTCATATTAAAAATAATTTTTTTATAAAAAATATTATTTTAATATATTTTTAAATAAAAAAATACTTTAAAAACAATATCGTACTTTCAAATTTTAGCAAAAACAATTTTTTTCTTTTTTATTCTTGTTTTGTAGGGGTATATATATTTTAATTTTTTAGAGAGAGAAAGAGAGTGAAATTTTATTTTTCTCATTTAGGCAGAGAAATTGAAAGAAAAAAAAACGAAACCAAAACACACAAGAGAAGAGAAGCGAATGGGAGAGAGCTCCTTTTCAATGGTTGAACTATTGTTATCAGTACAAAATACATCTCTCATTTAAGAAATGAAAATGTCGAGGATGGGTTTTGGTGGGTTTGTAATATTGAGTTGAAAGATGCGATTTTTTTTCTAATTCTCATTGAATGAATGGTCGATTCGACTGCGTCTGAGAGTTAATCTGGTCTATTTGATTTCTGATCGTCTTAACAAAATGAACGGTGGCGATGTAGTCGCTGAAGCTCCGGCAAGTCCACCACAGCCTCTAGAGTGGAAATTCTCTCAGGTATTCGGTGAACGAACAGCCGGTGAAGAAGTTCAAGAAGGTAATATGTTATTCATTTGGATCCATATAATATTTTGTATGGGTTTTGTTAATTAGGATTGTTTTTTGGCTTTTGGATCCGAAATGGATCGGGGTCATTCAGATATTGTGTTTTTGTTTCTGGGTAAATGAGTATTTTTTTGTTGTCATTTGAACAATCAGAGTTACCGATTCCCATTTTTTAAATACTCTAATTAATCGAGTAGGTGGTCAATGAATATTTTTTTGTTGTGATTTGAACTAGTAGAGTTACTGATTCCTTTTTTTTATACGCTAATTAATCGAGTAGTAGTATTAGTCTAGTGAGCTTGTTGAAGTGAGTGGAGAACCTCATGGTTATAGTTTGGGTCTTAATGATACTGTATAACCAATGGTTGATATGTTTGATTTAGTGACATGTATTTTGATTTTTGTGGTTCTGTGGATAGTAATTTCTTCGGTTGATTGTCGATACGTTCTACATATGCATACATGTGAGAAGGGCAGGTTCAGTCATAGACTTATGTTTTGTTGTTTTGTCTTCTTATTCATAGTTCAAGAACAGTGTTTGTAGAGATTTGGAGAGACTTTCTTAGAGTTGAATAGAGCTTTAGATTTCTAGTTTTATTCTCGCGTCACTGTATCTGGATGTTGCTTGATTGGATAGGTTTGAGATTAAACTGAAAGGATTTTTCTGCATCACTTCCAAACTTGTGGAAATCAAAATAAAGTGTTTCTCTAACATGGAGGAGTTTTCCTAGATAGAAACCCCATTGAAGACATCTCATTGGTGCTTTGTCAAGAGATATCACAATATAATGAATTATTGAATATGGATCCAAAATGAGGATGGCTAGATGGATGAAATTCCAGAAAAGCGGAACATGTATATAATTTTTAAAGATTGAGAGGTTATGGAAAAGAGGCAAGTTGTGGGGATCCTGTGTCCTATTAATTGATGAAGTGGAATGAAATCTTTGGACATGAAGAAGGATTATAAGAAGTTATTTAAATTGAGATGAAATGAAGGAGCAATCCAGTTATGTTTCCACTGATGCAGGATTTTGGGAAATAACATTTCGAACAGTCTTCACTTGCATCTTTGCATGAACTGTAGCCTCAAAGAGTGCAATGTTTTCCATGAAGTTTGCACGTCTAAAACTTATCACATTGCTTATGAGATGATGGAGCTATAAGAATAAATAAAATGACTAGTTGCAATTGCCAAAGCTGCCTGCCAGCACGTCTAAAACTTATTACATTGCATATGAGATATGGAGCATTAAGAATAAATGTAATAACTAGTAGCAAGTGCCAAAGCTGGCTGCCAGCACGTCTAAAACTTATTACATTGCATATGAGATGATGGAGCTATAAGAATAAATGTAATAACTAGTTGCAAGTGCCAAAGCTGACTGCCAGCAGTTGGGATGCCAAGGTTTATGACTTTGAGGTAGTTTTGTAAAGAGGGACCTTGAGAAATGGATGTCTCCTTTGGATAGTTTCTTCTATTGAGGACTTAATGTAGATGATAGGATCTCTAGATAGATAGGATTGTATATCCTTATTTAAACAAGGAACAGAAAGTCTTGTTCAGTGCTAACTGCTAAGGGAGTATGGACTTATGCTGACAATTTGTTGCTGAAAGTATGTATTTCTACCTCAAAAGAAATCACTATACTTTGTCTAGGAGGATTCCATCACAGAGTTGTCTTCAAATCTACTTTATTTCATCTGACGAGATTTTTTTGAGAAACTTACCTTTGATGTCTCCTTTTGGTTCAAGAAGGATGGAGTTGCAGAATTGTGCCATCATTGTTATAAATTGAGTATTTGATTGTTATTGCCCTGGTGAATCTTCTGATTGGTGTACATGGAAATAGAATGGCTGTTTGTTTGGTTGACAAGTACAACTGGATGTGGTGGAGTCTTGAGTTTGGTAACCTGTTGCCAGAACAAATGAATTTTAGCAAAAGATTCTGCGACATTGGGAGAAAAGGCTAAACTATTTCTTAGATTATCTATTGTTAATGCAAACAAATGTTTACCATACTTTTTTTTTGAACAAATGTGTTTACCATACTGCGTACCTCCAGCAAGTGCAAAGGGCATTCCATCCTAGGAACTGTGCTGGTGTCCTATTGGATCTTTTCCAATCTGCTGCTTATTGAGAGCCCATCGCTTCTTTCTTTATTTGGGCATCAATGATAACGGTTTTGGTTTTTCTTTTTCTTATACGTTCTTTGCATATGCGTTTATTTCTTTGTTTGTTATGCCCCTTTTCATGAAGATCATATATTTCATTTGTGCTACAATAATATTCTTCACAGCTGTATGGCAGAACATGTGATAAAATTCCTCAAATCTTGTTTTGTGTTTCTTTCTGCAGTTGATATTATTTCAGCTATTGAATTTGATAGATCTGGTGATCATCTTGCTACTGGTGACCGTGGAGGCCGCGTGGTTCTCTTTGAGAGGACTGACACTAAGGATGTGTGTTCTTTCCTCCTTTTATAGCTTCATCTGTAAAATTTTTGCTAATTGTTTCTTGTTAGTGGATTTATTGTCATGCTAGTGGCAGCATTATGATGATTTTATTCTCTAATGTGTAGCATGGCGGATCTAGAAGGGATCTGGAGAGGATGGGTTACCCAATTAGTAGGCACCCTGAGTTTCGTTATAAAACAGAATTTCAGAGCCATGAACCCGAGGTATTCTTTTCTTTCTTTTATTCCTTTTCTGATTTCAGATGCATTTTTCGGACCATGCTTCAAACATTCACAGTTGTGTGTGCAATTTCTTTTTTCAGTTTGACTATCTCAAGAGTTTAGAAATAGAGGAGAAAATAAACAAAATCAGATGGTGCCAAACAGCCAATGGCGCTCTCTTTCTCCTATCTACTAATGATAAAACCATCAAGTATTGGAAGGTAGGAAAGGAACCTTATCTTGAAGCATGATGAAAGACCTTGTACTTTTCATTTACCATGTCTTCTTTTGAGCTCATTACAGCATTTTCAACTACCTAGTTTGTTATTGAGCTACCTGGCCAACAGCCAGTATGCTTGTTGTGTACATATGGCATATTGAGAGAATACATATAATCATTTTTTTGTGATCTGCTTTGAGGCAATGTTTATCAAAGTTCTTAATTAAGTTTTGGTTTGTCTTTGAATTTGTCCAATCAATAAATCCTGCATGCAAATGTGCTTAGGTATAGCTTAAATGGGAGTGTATATATCAAACTGTGTATGGCATGCTATGGTGCTTACCTCATGTGTCAAGTGCATATAGGATGGTACTGATTTGCTGCTTTACAGAAACACTGCAACCTAGTGCATGATATGGAACTATATTATTGACCTTGTAATTAGTCTGGGCATGCTCATAGAGGTTGAATGGGTAGCAGCCATCGCCAGGAATATATGCAGATGGATTTTCATAATATGTGCTCAATTGCTGGCTTCTAATCATGATGACTAGGTGTATCAAACAAGACATTTGTGGGACATCTCATATATCAACACATTGTCCTGACTGCTTCAAGTGATATATATATTTTTTGTTTTTGCTCTATGGTTTCTACATTCTAATTCCACTTATTTATTTGATATTTTTCTTATGAGAATTGTACAGGTTCAAGAAAAGAAGGTAAAAAAAATTTCTGAGATGAATGTGGACCCTTCAAAAGCTGTAGGAAATGGTGGAGTTGCCAGTTCAAGTAATTCAAGTATTGGTAAACAATATCTTGCAAATGGAGGAGACAAGTCACACAATTTGCCAAGCAATGACTTGAGCATTCCACCTGGGGGTTTTCCATCATTGCGTTTACCTGTGGTAGTTGTACTTGAACAATTCTTTTTTCTTATTTTCGTGAATTGGTTGTGTTTTTGAAATAAGTAAACCTATCTCCAGTTTTCTTCTTCTTTGTTTTTTTTTATAAAACCCCAAATAAACGTGCTAATATCGAAAAGAGCTGGAAGTGCAATTTTTTTAATGGATTGGTTCCCTTATGTAACTTTTAATAGTGATTTTTTCATTACTTTAAAACTGGTCAATTGATTTGCTAATGTATAAATGGAAGTCAAGCCTTGTTTTTCTCATTTCAAATGTACCATGTAGGAAAGGGCCTTTCATGAAAAAGCACAGCAGAGAAGAAATAACAGGCCTTAAGACTTTAACATAGAAAGATAAATACACAGCAGAACAGACCATATGAAAAAGCTTGTCATCTTACAAAACTGAATGCTATTCAATGATAACCAAAATCCACAATGCAAGAGCTCAAAAAACCAAAAGAAATCCTAACAATTAGATCACATTACAGCTTAAGACCAAAATGAATTCTGAAGCAACTAAACACTCTGAAATAATTTTCACATAGCTCCACTTTTCTCATATGACCATGATTATACATCATATAAATATTGCTTTTTTAATGGTCTCCTTGTCCAAGGAACAATGCTTTCAATTGATTATGTAAGCTTTCTATGTTATTGGTGCAGTGTTTTATGCAATGCGGTTCCTGAATGAAATTTAGATGAAGTTGGTTCCCCCTGTTTCTTCTATGCGGGCCTTTTAATATTTTCTTTAAAAGATATATATGAGACAGGAATATAATCCTGGAAGTTTTTTTATTTCCTGTTTCAGGCAGGAGTAGGGGGCATTTGGGTGTTGTTGTTAAAAGGAAATTGTTTTCTGAAATGCTTGTATTATGTGGATCTAACTCTTATGATGACCCTTAGGTGACTAGCAACGAGACAAGCTTGATGGCTAGATGTGGAAGGGTGTATGCTCATGCTCATGACTATCATATTAATTCAATTTCAAACAACAGGTTGTTCCTTTTCTTTTATGGTGGTTTGGAACTTTTATTTGCATTTGGTTTTAATAGGTTTGCTCTTCTAATTTTTCTTTAATTGTTTGGTTCTTGGGTTCATTATTGTACTATGATTAGACTTCAATACTTTGTCTACACATGTACATTACAATTTTTCTCTTTCCTTATTGATGATGGAAATCCACCATTACTACTTGGCATCCACAGATTTTCTCTTAAGAAAAAGTGACATTGTGATAAAAGAGGCGCAGTAGTTGTGTCGTGTATTTTATTGTTGCGTGCTTGTATCACATTTGGTCCATAAGGCTCTGTTTTCCTTGTAATGCTACGAGTCCCATGGACTATAAAATAGGGGACAGATGGAGACTGACAAGATTTGGTTTAGTGTGCTTTATTTTTTTATTTGGAATGCTTTTACCAATGAAATGACAGTTTTGTGGCTCATATTTTTGAAGGTAGACAATGCAAGAATGAAAATAGTACAGAGGAACAATTGGGAGAATAACATATCCTCTGAAGTTGAAGAAACAAAATAAAGAAACATGCTAAGGGTGCCTCAATCTTGCTGAGTATAGCCAAAAGAAACCATTTTAAGCTTCCTGATACCCCCAAATAAAAAAGTGAACCATAATTCTATCCCATTACAGATGCCTTGAAATGAAATGATCTTTGAAGATTCTAGGAACCCTTCTGCAGGTTTGTAAAGTTGGTGTTTATTCTCAAACTGGCGAGCTAATTATCTCACACATTAAATCAGAGGACATTTGAGCTATAAATGCTGCTATGATTTAGTGCCTGAATGCTGGCTGGTCTTAGTTTTTTTCTTTCTTAGTTTTTACCTTTTTTCACGTGTTAAATTTGTCATTTTTGAAGAAAAAATTGCACTGTGCATGTAAATTGCTTGTTTTTGGCTAGTGCTTTGCGTTTTATTTGCCTCTTTTGTGCTAGAAGTTGCATGTTGTGGGTATAAAGACGTGCTAGTTTTGTTCATTGCCTCTATCTGGAACACATAATGAGAGATTGTACTGGAGCATTTCTTTTGTTTTTTTCTAGCTTGTCTGATATTGGTGGTGTGGTTTTATTGAAATTTCACTAATCTTCCTGCACTCTGATATACTCCAGTGATGGTGAAACTTTTATATCAGCTGATGACCTACGCATAAATCTTTGGAATTTGGAAATCAGCAACCAAAGTTTCAATATTGTTGATGTCAAACCTGGAAATATGGAGGATTTAACTGGTAAGCCTTCTGGCCTCTGATGCTGATTGTATTAATTATATACATTTGCATGATCCATGTAATTTTGATCAAATTTTGGTTTTTATGTTTTGCTTTCTGGAATTCACTCGGCATCCCCATACGAATTCATGAATAGTTATTGGACAATATATACTGTCAGCTTCCCCCTGATGGTTGAGTAATTGATTGTTTCAACTGTTAAGTATCTGTATTGCTGATACTCTACTTGAGGTCTCAACCTGTACACTTATACCTGCAGAGGTTATAACATCAGCAGAATTCCACCCCAGCCATTGCAATATGTTAGCATACAGCAGTTCGAAAGGCTCAATACGACTCATTGATTTGCGACAATCGGCTTTGTGTGACTCTCATGCTAAATTGTAAGTGTTTTAACTGGCTTTTGTGGAAATCTTGTTTCAACCCTATAAACAGCCCTCCAGTAACATCATCTGCTTACACAGGTTTGAGGAAACCGAGGCACCAGGCTCCAGATCATTTTTTACAGAAATAATCGCCTCGATCTCTGATATTAAATTTGCAAGGGATGGAAGACATATACTTAGTCGTGATTACATGACTCTTAAGGTTTCGCCTTGATATAATTGCAAAGTTTTTGGCTCATATTTTTTTTCATTGAATGTGGTGTATGCCTTTTGGATTCAAAGTCATTGGAGTCAAGGGTTATTGAATAAAACTGGCCTCTTAAGCATGCTCTGTTATGGGTTTTATGCATAGAAGAAATATACATCTCTGCAATCCACAGGATGCTCAAACAGTATAATTCCAATAAATGCAACATCAAGCAAAATGTCTAGAGATAGAAATTGTTTTTTCCTGCAAATTTGTTTCTTTTATTAACTGTTGTTGTAAGCTAGACAAAGGAGGTTATGTCCTGTAACAAGGTTCCAAGACATTTGACACTGAGTACATAATTGGATATTCTGGTCATAAAATTGTGAGGATCACTTCTCAGATTATTAATCTGAAAAACCATGAAGGAAAAAAAATGCTGGGAGACTGCATGTTGGAGTACATTATAGGGACTTCTAATTTGTTCTCTTTTTTTTCTTTCAATTCATCTGTTCTGAGAAATTGTTTTTCCCTAACTTTAAAATGTTTGGTTTATTTGTAAATTGGAAGGAATGGGTAAAAAAAAGGGAAAAAAATCATCTTTCTAAACTTGCTAAAATTAGAAACCAAGTTTCCAAGAAAGAACATTTCTCTGGTAAAAACAATCTGTGTAGTTTTCTATTTTCTTGAAAGATTTTTCAAGAAACTGGAAAATATCTCAAAAATATCAAATGCATGTCATTTATTTTCTGTTACCTCTGGTTTGGTTTTGCGTGAATGTTTTTAAAAAAAACCACAACCTATTTTTTAGAGTGGTTGATTTTATTTTCATGATACCTAAAGAAGTTATTCATTCATGTCCACTTGAAGTTAAGTTAGAATATTTTTTATTTATTCACAGTTGTCTATTTTCTTTATTATAGCTGTGGGATATCAATATGGATTCAGGTCCAGTTGCAACCTTTCAAGTTCATGAATACTTAAGACCAAAGGTGAGATTTCTTTCTTCAGACAACTTAACCTGAAAACTTTGTTTAGTCGTGTCCATTCTAATTATTATATTTTTTGAATTTACCCAGTTGTGTGATTTATATGAAAATGATTCCATCTTTGATAAATTCGAGTGTTGTTTGAGTGGCGATGGATTGCGAGTAGCAACAGGCTCCTACAGGTCTGGTTCTTACATGTCCATACATCTGGTGACTGTATTATTGTTATTGACACTCTCTCCATGTGCCATAATATGTTATTTCTTTTCATGTCCAAAGCAATCTGTTCCGAGTGTTTGGTCGTGCCCCAGGAAGTACTGAGGCATCAACTTTAGAAGCCAGCAAAAATCCAATGAGGTAATTTCTGATTCACATGACAGTGAGATTAAAACTATTGATTTGATAGTTAATATGGGATATCTTACAAATCTTGATCTACAATATTAGGAGACAAGTCCAGACCCCTTCAAGGCCTTCAAGATCACTAAGCAGCATAACACGTGCTGTAAGACGGGGTCAGTGCCTTCACTTCACCTCTTCTTCCTTCCTACGTTGCGCCCCTCTTCATCTTTTGTCATTCTAACAACTTGTTTTTATTATATTAATATGGAGATCACTCACTAACAGGAGCAGAAGCCCCAGGAGTTGATGCAAATGGAAATTCTTTTGATTTCACCACGAAGTTGCTTCACCTAGCATGGCATCCAACTGAAAACTCCATTGCCTGTGCTGCCGCAAACAGCTTATACATGTACTCTGCATAAAAGATGATCCCAGGAAGAAATGTATGCTGTTGGAGAAGATTTCTTTTCCATTCCCACCAAGTTAGGTGGAGGCTACAACAATTTTTGCATTTCAATGGCTTCAACCTGCAGCAATTGCTATGTTATATCGTTGTCCTGGAACGGCTATTGCAGAATCGACGAGGAAGCAACATGTTCTCATTCTCCATGGAGCCAGCTAGATCCTTTCCTTTTTCCACCCTTTACCCCATTTCTTCTAAAATAGAAGATGCCATTATGACAAAGTTGTGTTGGGTTGAAGTCATACGAAAATGTGATTGTAGCTCATCTACAGCAAAACGTAAAGGATTTTCAGTATTTGCCACTAGGTTCAAAGTGAATGTAGTTTAAAGTAGATATTGGTGGGATGGAGCTTTTGAAACTTTCTATGCAATTTTTCAATTGATTCTTTATCATGCTTTGAAACTTGTATGGTTTATTCTTTTTGGGTCACCAGTTCTTCATCAAGCAAACTTTACTGGCTGCCATTTGCCCATTCCATACAATCTAGCTGGGAGGATGATTAGTCTTTGCCCATTTCATCAACTAAACCTTTTCTTTTCTTTTCAGTGTTGAAATGATGCCCTAATGGATCACTTCGATCTTGCTTCAGCAGTATGTATATTCCGTACTCAGATTCGTTTATTTTAAAAAATATAAATGTTTCAGAAATTAAAAATAAATCATTCATTAACTTTTTTATTTAAAATTGAAAAATCTCCGTCATAAGTTAATTTTGAAGATTTTAATAATTATACAAAATCTTAAATTAAAAACTTGGTTTGGGAAATATAATTTTAAATTCATTATCAAAAATTTTAATCGCCGGACGTTTTCAAAATTATTTATATCTTTTAAAAATTTAGATTTTTTTAATTCTTAATAATTTTTAGTTAAAAAAAAAAAACTTTGATAGCACGTGGCAACTGAAACTTGATTTTGACCTGATTGTATCATATTAGTGAAGAAGATTCAAGACATCAGTGTTAGAAGCCATGTGATCAATTAATTAATTCACATTTATGATATTTTCTAGTCATATTCGTTGACTTAATAGTCCCTTCATTGAATAATAGGTGGAAGTGGAAGACATGGGTTGTCCAATCTATTATTATTATTATTATTATTATTATTATTATTAAAAGAAGATAATTAAAATGAAAAAATATTGTATATTATACGGGAGATATACTATGAATTGCAATAATAAAATAATACTCTTGCCCCTAAACAAAGAGCTATTATAGCTAGACTATAGGGGTAGATTAGTATTTTCATAGGGTTCATTTTGTCATTATTCAATTGTGGAGAGGTGCCTCTATCCTTTCATAAACTTTTTGTATAATAAATTTATTTTAGTTTCCTTAAAAGACAAATCTTAACTTAACTATGGTTAGAAGTGGGTTTCACTTTTTTAGGACAATCTAATGACTATCACAATTGAAAGTAAAATCCTTAAAGCATCTTTGCAGTGCCCAATTCATCATTTCATGATTATGTTTTCAGCAATACTTGTTTCAACCATATGACCAAGGAATTTAGAATTTTAGAATCATACTAAACGACCAATCAGCCCCCCCTAAAAGAATAATAATAATTTAATAATAAAAAAAACAAGTTAATAAAAAACAAAACTACAATTATTTTTAAATCTTGATAGCTAATTATTTGAGATTCAATAGAAGCTGTTGACCATATCTATGCATTTCTTAGCAGGACCAATGAGAAGTACAACATCTGAGCTCTGATTTCTGATGAGGTACTAGATAACTAGAAGTTCGAAATCATGAACAATGAGTCCATGCCAGGCAGTGAAAAAACCATTTTCATTTCATAGGTCAATTTGGCACTTACAATAAGATTCGACTGAAAAGAAAATCATTGTAACCAAATCCACGGCCAATAAATAAAAGAAGGTGGTCATAACACATGCATGAGACAAGACAACTCCTGTAAGTACAACAAATCCAATTCTGTAAAAATCTACTGTCCATTTTACAATATGGATCTACGAAGAAATTCAGTGGTGACTTGAATCTAAAGATGATGGGATTAGAAAAAATTACATTGGGACAGTTCGTGCCTTGTACATGCAAATGTATGCCATATGCCAATCACCTAAGATCAAAAGATAGAAATTCATCAGAATTAACAAAGGCAGTTTTCACTTAGGAATAAAATGGCAGTTGTTGATGGGAATGTGATTATATATATATATATATAAGCAAAAATAAGTTTGCAGAATTTTCCCACCACACAAGTCCATTATCCAATCAGGCTAGCTTACCTCCTCCAGAGAGCTTAGTTATATCTTCCTCCCGTTGTGGAATAGGATTATCATCATCAAACTCGATCCATTTCCCTGGGATAACCGTTGAGAATTCATTAGTTGAAAAGAATGAGTCGATCAAAATAAAATAGCGACATAACACTGAACAAACTCGTTAGAGAACTTACCACTTTCTTGCTTGACCCATGCAACATAATGTCCTGAATCGGCACTCCTTCCCTTATGGGTGAGCACAGCTACCAGATCATATATTCCAGTTAAATGTGATTCTTTATCTGTAGGACCACCTGGGACATAAAGCGAGAGCATTAAAGAGTGCACTTTCACAGATGCACTTGCAGTGAAAGGTCAAGTACTGGATCTAGAAACTGGGTGCATTCCCCAGTAAAGACAACTTTTGGTGAGGAAAGTAGCAAATAAAAAATCAGTCATTTATAAATACAAACAGTTTCCATTATATTTTGTATCTCCAAAAAAATGCAGCATTGATAGAATCAACTTTGAAAAATTAAATACAATCATGGATGCAAATCATCTTTTATGCACAGCATTTCTGGCCCAAAGTCTTTCACAACATCCAGGAAGTACTGCCAGACACATCAGTAACAAACATTATCAATACAAACTGCAACTCCTGGAACTCAAACACAAAGCATCTCCTGGAGATCCTCACTAAGAGAAAAATAGAAATAAAAAAAAAAGATGCTTCAATCACAAGCAGGAGAAATTTAGAAGTTTTCACCTTCTTTGGAGGAGGTAGGCTTTGATGATTCTCCACTCTCATTTGATGGCCCCTAAACAGAAAACAAGGTAAGATATATCAAGTTTATCCATCAGGCTTATCTATTTGTATTTGCATCCACAATTCAACCATCTACTCACCTCCACATCAGTCATCTTGACATCATTGTCTTTTGAAACCGAGGTCTTCTCCTTGGCTTTCAAACCAGCCTTTTTACCCTCCTCATCTCTTAAAATCTGAGATGAGTTGTAAAGAACAATCATAACCATTATCAAAACTTTAGCACCCTTACATGATGAGCACTGAAACAAAAGGATAAAAAAATACCTTGCGGGGTGCTTCTAATTGTTTGCGAAGATCATCAGAGCAAAAATCGTAGACGTCCAGTTGTAATGGGTAATCCACTTTCTAAGAAAGACAATTATTTTAAAAAGGTTGTATCATCATAAATATTAAAAGTACAGCTTTTATTAATCTTTTTGGGCAAGCAGAGCATCCAACCCTTAAATTAAACAAGCCATTTTACAATCACAGAAACAGAACTTTTGAAGTCACTTCTCATTTGTAACAGAATAAAAAAAGAAACCCTACCCGTAAAATTTTGGCCTTCTGATTTGATTCCCTCTTCCAGAAAAAACGAACAAACTGAACAGTCAGGTACCTTGAAAACAAATATTTGCCATCAGAAATTTCATTCTTTTAAGCGGAATTTTTTATAAAAAATAGAGAGAAATAGCAGAGTTTGAAAAGGGGAAACAAAGAAAAGGACAAAATGGAAGGTTATTACTACCTTGGCAAGGCATTGATACGGGACTCTTTCAGGTATAATGCACTACGACCCAAGCAAGGAGAAGCCTTCTCCAATTCAGACTTTAAACCCTATAGCCAATAAGATTAAGATATCATGAATCTCACATAATAATACAGGGCATTTAATGTGTGTGGGTGCATGCATGTGTATACTCACGCACACAACACAACACAACACAACACAAATTATTTTCAAGTTAAGGAGTGGAAAGTGATAGGTAGTGAATCTAGTGATGCCACATTAAACTACAAACCGGCTAATGAAATTGTCTCAAAAGAGAAAGCAGGTTTTATGAAAAGAACCAGAGTAACCAGCCATATTTGCTGCATTTATAGGCTAGTTACTCACTTGGGAATCACTAGCCACTTGTTGATAAAAAGCATTTCCATTTATTTTGATTTAAATATTAAGTAATAGTCCATTGTAAGAATTCTACCAGTTATTGTAGTTAAACACAAAGATCTCAGTTCTCAAGAGTATAGTATTTTCAAATGGTTGCATGGTCTACTAAAAGCCAGTATTTTTACCTTCAGATGACAAGCAGCAGGGATGGAGCCAGAAATTTTCTTGGGTTACCAGATCGAGATATCAATAATTTAACAATTTGCACGAACCAATGCATAAATGTTTTGGCGTGCCTATTTTATCTTAGAAAAAATATTTTTGAAGAATAATATTGTTTCATTATAAGTTTTCATGCCAATATGAGCAAATGCAATTGGCTGCTACAGTTGATTCACTTTAAATAGGATGACATCTCATATTTAACTTAGATGCATTGTCCTTCAATTGCTAAATTTTCATTTTTTTTAGTTTTCAGGGAACATATGATCAGGGGATATATGAGTTTCTTAAAGTTTTTGGGGAGGCCATGGCCAGTGAATGGCCTTGTGGCTTGCATTTGGGTCTGTGCAATTGAGAGAAGGAGAAGTGGAATCATATTCATTGTGCAAAAGCTTCAAACGAGACAAATGATTATCAAGAGCTAGTTAAGTGCAAGAACAAACCAGACTATTGCAAAGGAATACAGCATTCAACATACCAAAATCAAATAAAAGGAAAAGAATGAAATCCTAGTAACCAAATAATTCGTAAATCTTACATGTTTCAGTCCTTCATGCAAATGGTTCACCTCGTGTGATATGTGGCATTTAAGTGAGTAAACTGATTCTGTCTCTGAGCTTTCTTCACCACTTTCTTGGCAATGCACCCTAGCAATCAAAATCACATACAAAAACTTTTTCAAAGATTGTAGTCCTTAGCCAAATTGAGACGCTCATAATCATTTAAAATGCATCAATGACAATCCAACAGTGGAAGGAAGCTTAGAAATGCAACTGTTACAGAGGTGAAGACATCCACCTGCTTCCAAGTTGAATGCCAAAAAGTGCCATGATTGTATCTGGATTTTCACTGCAGGTTATAAAAGGTCAAAATCAAAAAGGTAAGTATCCGTACAGAAAGCAAGCATTCTGAGTAATGAACGATATTGAAACCAATAAGTTATATATAGGGCATTATATTTGAACAAAAAAGATCTCCAATCCATACTCCAAACTGGAATGGAGTTGAAGTTTTGACTTTGATGACATCCACTATAGAGCAAAGCGTGCTTCTATGAAGCTGAATTCAACTAAGACATGTGCATGGACAATGTTTCATGTTCAGAAATGCACAAACCAAAGATACCTGAAACTCGGTGATCTAAGTGACTGTGAAAGGGTGTATAAAAGCTGTGTCCAACATTCTTCAGCGTCCTGTTATATTTCAAAATGCATAGATCAACATTACAAGTAATTATGTTGTTACAACTTTAATGTTAGGCATATTGATATTTGGAAAAACCTGCTGCATGTACACTCCATTATGCAACTGGCCAAATTGCGGATACTTTTTGCGCAATACCTGCAAAAGTAAATGGGTAAAGTAAAATGTGGTATGCTTTTTCTCCTGTTTCCAAACAATAAAAGCGCAATAATGCAACAGCAAATAATTTAAGGTATGCCAAAATTCAAATATAGGCTTATCATGGAAACATCAATTGATGGACTGCAAGACTGAAAACCTAATGATGACAATAATGTGCAAGAGTTTGCATTATTAAAGGCAGATAGTTTTGCATGTCATTAGGAACTAAACCTAATTATGCTCACACAGTATTAAGCATGGAATGGGTAAACATGAAAGTCCTAATTAATAAGATCAATGTTAACATCCATCAGAGTTCTTAGCCCAGCAACATTCTAGTTTTCTGGAATACATTTCTTCAGCTAAAATCAATAAGACTTCACATATGTGACAGCTTGTTAAACAATAATATGTTTGAAAAAGGTGAATCAACATTCATACTAGGACTTCATCCCATTTATATGTCATATTACAAAAAGCTTCTCAAATAGAAAAGACGTCAACAAATGCTGCAAATAATGCAGGAAATGAGTACAAACCATCCAGAACTGCATAGGTGCCACAGGCTTTACACTTTTATCAAGCTCATTAAATAGTTCTCGAGTAGCGGATGTCAGCATATGAGATGTATGATCCAGATCACTGCTTTTTTGAGATGGATAGCTGCCCAAAATTTAACATTGATAACAATATTTCAGTAATACAAAGGTATCCACATTCGATCTGCAACTTGAACACTAGTTTCAGAGACATTCACAAAGAGAACTCACCTGACTAAAGCAGACTTCAACTCTGGAACAGAATGCAGACATTGTACTGTTGAGTTCATGTAACAGGTGTTCCCTAGATTAAAGAGGCCAGCAGTGTGACCCTGTCAATAGAAACAAATTTAGCATTAAAATGAAACAAGAATATTTAGTGATAAAAGATCATTAAAATAAAAACAATATCTGGTGACATTAAAGAAGGAATAAAGAAAGCAAATAGAAAGTACTAGATATTCATAATAAAGGATTGATGAAAATATATATAAATAGCATTTACAATGAAAAATCTAGAAAAGTCCGATTATCAAATATTTAGTCATTGATAATTGCATAATCCAGCGTTTCACTTTTCCATTCAACCAAGACAATGACATTAGAAAAGTCAGATTATCAAATATCTAGTCACTGATAATTGCATAATCCAGCGTTTCACTTTTCCATTCCACCAAGACAATGACATTCTAACGGAAAGACAATCACAGGTTTGCCCAGGATGCATAACCAAGGGCCATTGTAAGTCTGACCCTTAGTGGTACGCTTAAGGCCATTTAAGAGGAACTACAAATCTAGATGACCAACATGTGTAAAGACTTGAACTGCAAGAAATTTCTCAAATAAGACACCCAAAGACGAAGAAACATCACAAGATCAAATGTTATAGGCAACTTCACCCTAAAAGTCACTAGTATGGCTATCATTTATGTTAGTCTAGACATGATGACCTTGATGAGTGAGTCATGAGCCCTAATAAAATAAAAGCCCCCACTTTTGACGATTACCATGATTCTTGGATTTTTGATATGTGGAATCCTGACATGTATCAATTCTTTGAGTGACAACTTGTCTAGTAATAGGTGAGTTAAATTTACTAAGATGATGTTCATTGGTAAAGTAAGATTTTATATGTTTTTTCTAAATATAAGGGAGTTTGATGAATTGAATAAAAAATTCAAAGTTGCAGACTTTTCTAACCCCCATTCTTCTCTTTCTTTGACTTTTTCTCCACTTCTTTTTTTCTATCTTTTAGGCTTTGAAACTTTTTTTATCCCACATTAGATGAGGCATGACTTGTTTCTTGATAACACAACTAGGCCAAGCCTAGCCAAAGGTGCAAATGGTACAACTCCATTTGCTTTGCTTGGAGCAGGACAAAGCATGGTTTTGTAGTCATTTATCGGTCAAGGCTCACCTTGTGCAGCAATTATCTGATTGCTTGGAACTATCACAACTCAAAAAAAACAGACAAATCCATGTCATTTATGTGGGTCCTACAATCTAGGAGCTTGGTATCATAGAATACAGCGAGAGAATGCAGGAAAAGGTAGCAACAACTGGAAAAAAGAATATATATATGTGTGTGTGTGTGTGTGTGTGTGTGTGTGCATAATTACTTTTGTGATATCTCTATAATCAACTACTTCCATGAAAGGCTCACAATCACTTCTGAACGTAATTATTTAGAAGTTGTTTCATTAAGCTCCCTTAAGTTTATCAGATTAATAAATAAATAAATAAATAAAAGAGAGAAAATCAATAATTCCTTAAGGGGTGAAAGCTAATAAACTCATTTTGTCAGCAGTTTATAACTTCTAATGTCAATTTCTACATCGATTAGAAGGTTACTAGATAATTGCCCGCGCGTTGCCGCGGGTATTTTTTTGTATATAATTTAACATAATTAAATCTACAACGATAAATTTATATGATATAAGTAAAAAAAAATTATAGATTAAAAGATAACATGTTTAAAATTTTGAGTTGAGTGTGTCACGTAAGCATATATTATATTTTTTAGAATATAGGTATTGCGTCATAAACGATCACAAAAGAGCGCGCACTAACATCAGAAAAAAGAGCAAAATATTTGAATACGAAAAAAAACAAATTACTGAAATCATTATTGTACAGATAATAAAATTATAAAAATCAATTAATAGAAAGAGCAAAAAAAAAAAAAAAGGGAGAAGGAAGCAATATTAATTTAAAATATTATCACAATAGCAACATCGGAGTCTTAATATCTAAAATTATTATTGCTGCTAGAATAAAAAAAAATTATTAAATTATACCGAGGGAAAAAAATAAAAAGCATGATTTAAATTATCATTATTATTGTTATTATTATTATTATTATTATTGTTATTATTATTATTATTATTAGCATTATTATTATTATTACTATTATTATTATTATTATTATTATTATTATTATTGTGTTAAATACACTTATATATACATGGACAAAAGTTGGGATTATTCTAGAAATTAAAAAAATCAAAGTATAAGGACTGAAATGAAAATCAAATATTAAGGGCTTAAATCACAAAATTAAAAGTCAAAGGGCTGAAATGCAAACTACATTTATTCTCATTTGAAATCAGAGGACGAAATTGAAAAAATCGGAACTTGTGTACCGAATTAATTGAGCTATATACAGCCAATCCGGAAATTGAAAGTAGCAGGACCGAAGTGAAACTTTGACATTCAATTAATTAAAATCGGAGGACCCAATCGAACTAAATCAAAACTTATATAACAGAAATCAGGACTAAAAACGAAATTAAAACCCGAGGGACCGAAGTGAAAAACATAAAAACATGGGGGACTCTCCTGCACATGCACGTGCAGGAGAGAGGGAAACGTCGCCGGAGGCTTCAACCGGCCTCTGCCGCGTCCACGGACATCTGGTGGCTACACGCACCCCGCGGGAGGAAGACCACGCAGCGGCGCATCGTTCTGGCCACCGGTAGACAATTTCCGACCACCTGAGAACCCCGCACGCGCCGCCTGAACAGGGCGTGAGGCGAAAAACCGCCTGGCACGTGCGCCACACGCCCTGACAGTCGCCGAATAAAGAATTCGAAAAATAGGGCCAATTACCGTTCCACCCCTGAACCCAATTCATGGTTTTTGTCTTATTAGGGGCTAAAACCGTCTTTAGCCATTTCCAAAAATAATAAATAAATCGGAAGTTGCGGCGGACCGGACCGGACCGGGCCGGTCCGGCCGCGCACAATGACGCCGGTGCCCCTCGCCCGGAGCCGTTATTTTGTCCTATTACCAGGGACTAATCCGTCTTGACATTGTTCCCATCTGAATATTTTTAAAAAAAAAAAAAAATGGAAAAACCAGAATTGACCCCGCCTGCCAGCCCCCTCACGCCGCGCGCCCGAGGGCCAAAAGCGCTAGTGCACTGCTCGAGTCCACAGTGCACTGTGAGGGGCGCTACAGTTGTTTTCCCACGCCGTTTATTGTGATGGTAATTATATAAACCAACAAATTCCAAAAAGCAGCAGGCCATGAATTCTTAGATCATGGATAGATGAAAATGGTTGAAGAAAAATACCACAGCAACCACTTGTTCTTCTTCTGGAAGATCTTCCATAAAAACAGGGACTTTCTCTGGGGTCTTCACAATCTCATCTGCAGTCCCCATCATCATCAATTTTTGACCCTAGAAAATTGTTTAAGAATGTACACCATTATTTAGCATCATGTTACACAAGAATAACGGTTGTGTAGTTGTAAAACAATCATAAAGATCATTACCTCCTTCACTCCTAAGGTTGCCCAATTGGCATCATCCTGCATTGTCAATCAATGAAGTTAAAGAGGAAAAGGTGTATTAAAAGGCAACAAATTCCTAATAACACCTACAAAATCACAATTAAAATAATATGAATCAAATTGACCACTGCAAGAAATGAAAACTTTCATGTAGGTTTAGAAAAACATCTAATTACCTTCAGCAAACCACCCTTAACCATAATTTTCTGCCTCTCGGGGGGCACTCCAGTCAAATCATGCAACTGGCATTTGAAAACATAAGGGGGCTGGCTAGTGTCAATTTCCACCTTTGGGAACAGCTCCTTTTGCCATTTTACACTCACTGAGCCAATTCATTTGAATCGTTACAAAAGAAGACAAAGAAGAAGAAGAAATAGCACCAAAATTCTAAAACAATTGAACAAATGATAAATGAAAAGGTACAGCTCCGATTTTTCCACTGAAGTTGAGAAATTCTAAAAATGAGTTAAAAAGACAGAAAAAGAAAACAGAATACACTCAGCCATACCATTGCATAAGACTCACCGCAAGACTTGTACTGAGTTTGATAACATTCAAAACCTGGACCTACAAATGGTATCTACACAAAACCAATTCAACTGAATCTCCATCTAAAGCTATTTGGAGTTCGATCCTTTTCTTGCATTCTATTTTGCTTAAAAAGCCAAACTTTCTATAAGCTGCTTGTTGTAACCTCAAATTTTCGGTCCAACTCCCCATTTCATTAATCCTAGTACCAGATTTCTAGCACTGTTTCACAACAAACAATAATCACCGACTACAAACGTATCTCAAGAAATATTCACTTTTTACACGGAGTTTCACGATTCTCATAACTTGCCAGAAGAAAAAAAAATCGATTTGCTTTAATCTATGTATAGCCATAGCTATAGCTATTAAATATTCTTTCTTTCTCTCTACCCAAATATGATCAGAAAAATAAACCAATGATTAAAACAAAACAAAAACGAACAAGTTCATAAATTACACTAATTTTTCCAAGCCTTTGATCAACAAAACCCAATAATCAGCGATTACCCAGTTCATGAAATTCAGAAATAAACCCCAAAAAAAAAAATCAAGCGTCACAATAATGGGGTTTTCGAGATTATCGAGAAGTACCTGTCAACATGATTGATGAGTTTTTGATGGATGATTTGTTTTTTATTTTCGTGTTTGCTTGAGCAAAAGGAAAACTCTCAGGTTCGTCGATTTTAAGGGGTTATCATTTCTGGAATTTAGTTGTAATTATTTAATAAAAGGAGATTTCGGGTCTGGATTCAAACCCGGGTTTGGTTCGATCCATATCCACTAAGGATCTATGACAATAATTTTTTTTTTTTTTCAATTTTCAGGGCTAAGAATCACCCTTGGTAACTTTTATTTTTTTTTATATTAGGCCAAGTCGAGTCCTTCGGAATACTTTGAAGCTGACTTGTTTGGTACGTCAATTGTGGTTGATTTTGAAAATATTTTTATTTAAAAATATATTAAAATAATATTTTTTTTATTTTTTAAAAATCATTTTTGATATCAGCACATCAAAATGATTTAAAAACAAAAAAAAATCATTTAAAATGAAAAAAAAATCAAATTTTGGGGAAACAGCGGTTGTACCGCCCTCCCAAACAGCTTCTATATCTTGATAGATTGAAAAGATTTCAATAAGTTTAATAGCAATGGTAATAAAAATCTTTCTTAAATACTAATCACATAACAAAGCCTATAAAGCTTACAACCTACAAACTCAAACTATTATGGAATCAATCAATGAGGTTGATGGTATTAAGGGAACTTGTCAAAAAAGATACTGCTAAATTATTGAGATAACTAAAGAAACCTCATCATGATAGGATGAAAAGGACCAAAAGGAAAGTTCTTCACATGTTTTTGAACAATCGCGGAAGAAAAAACCTTCCTCGTAGATAAATTCTTTTTCTCATGAGTTTGTCAAAGAAATGAGATCTGAATTTGAAATGAGTATGATTGGTGAGTTAAAAAAATTTTGCATACAAATAAAGCAAAGTGATAATCAAATTTTTATTTCTCAATCTAAGTACGCTATGGTTAAGATGTCTTGCATGAAAGGAAATAGTCATGCTCGTACGTCTATGACCACATATGTCAAATTCAGCTCAGAACCGCTAAGTATGTTGATTCTATATTTTATAAAAGCATGATAAAGAGTCTATTATACATTAAAATCAACATATTTATGTCTTTTTTTTTTGGAAACCTCTTCCTCTGGAAAGCACGCTTTGTGGGCCAAGGTGAGCGAGTAAAATTCTAGTTGTCCCAGACTCTTGCAAGGAGTGCATACCCTTACTTAAACTCAAGATCTACTGTATAGATCACAAACTCTCTGCCATCACACTACGTCTCTTGGGGACAACATATTCATGTCCTTAAAAAATAAAATAAAAAATCTTTAAACCAATATGGAGTCAAAAAAACTTTTTGATCTCATATTTGTCATCTCAAGTGATAAAATGTCAAAAAAACATATCAGTGTAACTCCTCTCATTGAATGAAATAGTTGGCACGAAGAACAACTTTTCTCAAGGTCATAATCGGTGTCGACAATTATTTTTCTCTTTACCATTAAAATCCCGCAACTTCTTCTATCTTCTCTCAAATCATGGATTAAGAAAATAAGAGAAAGAAAGTTTTGAAATAAAATCAAAATAAAAAAAAAAGGATTGAAAACTAATCATTTAGAAAATATAAGGACCAAAATAAACTTTGGTCACCAATTTTGAGTCTATCACCTATTTTCTTCAATTTTTTTTCACTTTGATCTCCTATAATTTGAGTCATTTGTTAACAATTTATTAGCAAATGGCTATAAAAGGACTCAATCAAAAAGGAGAAACAATAAATAACTAAAAAAATGGACTATTAAGATCCATAATAAATCAAGGTATTTACATAATGCCTTTTAGTTTTATACTTAATAATATCCTCATATAATTACATTCTTAGTTTTTTTATATCATTTTATTCAATTTTTAGTAGTTTTAAAAACCAAGGAAATTAGTTTAGTTAGAATTGATCAAGTTTTGTATAAAATGATACATATTTGTTTTTTTTTTTTATATAAAAATATGTAATAAATACTTGATTAAAAAAATCTGGTGATCATCACACACCTTATTTGTTTTTGTTACAGGTAGATTGTATTTGAATAAAGAAATAATTTAATACAAAATAAACTCACAAATATTAATATATTACTAAATTTGGTGGGAGAAGGCATTAATGTTTTGTATTCTAAGAATGCAAATGTTAGTATATGACATTCAATGATCTGCCAAAGTTTATTTTTTGGAGCCTTTTCGATTTTTTTTATCATGAATATTACTAAGTATGAATAATCGAAATTAAAATTTTAAAAATCAAAATCATTATATTTTTATATCATATTTTATTTTATTCATTTTTTATAATATAATCAACCTAATTTTATATTCAAAATAAAAATCTCAACATAGTGTTTTTTTCTAATTAAAATTTTAAATATTTCTGTTTTTATATTAAAAATATATATGAAACTTTCTTGTGATAAAACGAAACGAAAAACATTGTTTAGTTTGTAACTTTGCTTAGAAGCAATTTATTAAAATAAAGCCTCCTTGTGAGGCTATTACTTTAGGAGTTCGTATGTTAAATACATATATGGGTATTTTCTAACTATATACTATTAAATATTGAGCAATAAATTAATTTTATACTCCTTACTTTTATAGCTAAAAATATGGATCATAATTATTTATTTTAAATATCATATACTTTCATTCAGGGAATATTTATTCAAAAAATGTCTTTTATATTTACTATCATTCACCTAATCGGTTATCAATGACTTAAGTCTTGTTTAACATTGTATTTCAATTTTTTTTTTATTTAAAATTATTTTTTGATATTTTTAAATTATTTTCATGTATTTATATAAAAAAATATTTTTAAAAAATAAAAAATTATTATTTTAATATATTTTTAAATAAAAATTAATTTAAAAAACAACCTTAATTATACTCCGACACTTAAAATGATGAACTTTTTACCTAATTATTATGAACTGATATGATCAATTGTCCACGTTATATCCTTTACATACTCGACTATAAATCTTTATCTCAACACATGTCTCTCTAATTAAATTTAATTAAAAGATTTTAATAAAATTTTATATTTTAAATATTAAAATTTAAACTATAGATCAGCTTCTCTAAATTGTTTTTAAGAAATTAATATTAAAACTTTTTTAAAATACTCATCTAGTCTCTTTTTTTTAATATTATTTTAAAAATAATAAGAGCAATACATGAAAAAAAATGAATTAAATTTTATATATTTTTTTTTTATCAATTGAGTTTAAATCAAAAACTATAATTAAATCCAATTACATTAAAAAATTGTTTTCAAACAAACTATTAACATCATATTTTATATTTTTTAATAATTATTCTCTAACCGATATTGTCCAAATAAATACTTGTAACAAATGTATAACAAAAATTGTTTGAATCTCTTAGAGATTCTATATTGGTGTTAACCTCTATAAAAAGTTTATTCATCCCGAAGAAATAAGTAGAATAAAAAATTGTGAATTCTACATTTATAAACATTATTTTTATCATTTGAAAAATATCAAAAGAAAAAGAAAAGTATCATGACCAAGAAAATAGTAATCTATTTTTAAATCTTTTATTGCCTGTTTAAAAGTGTAGTTAAAGTTTCTTTTTAAAATGTTTTTTGTTTAAGAACATGTTAAAATGATATTTATTTTTAAATTATTTCTGACATCAACATATTAAAATAATGTAAGAGCACAAAAAAATATTTAATTTAAAGTAAAAATAAATAAATAAAATTTTAATTTTTTTCAAAAACACTTTTGAAACGCGGTGTGAAATAAACACTTAATATATAAAGGTTAACTATACAAATTAAGAAAAAAAAATATGTATCGATGTAGATAAATTTATTGCCAGGTAAAAATAAATTCAAACTCTTTTATTCATGACTTTATTGATACAATGAAATATATAAATTTTAAAATCAACTCTAAAATACAGAATTTCTTTGTATAAAATTTCCTCATTATTGTAAATTTTTTTCCTTGCCTTGTATGAAATTAAAAAAGCAATGTTTAAAATTATAGTAGAAATTGTCTTTTAATATGTTTTTATTTGAAAGTATATTATTTTTATTTTTAAAATTTAATTTTTATATTAATATATAAAAATAATATAAATAAATAAATATTCTTAACAGTATTAAGTTTTTATTGATAAAGAAACAAACAGGTTTTTATTGATAAGGAAAGGAAATACCCAAACAGAAAAGGGGGAAAATGTTTTTATCAAAATGCAACCTCTGTTTAAATTTTTTTATTTTTATTAGCTATATTCTGTCGTAGACAGAGGGACTGATCAACAAGAGCCTGAAAGAGACAGACAGATTCTTGTCTTCGCTTACAATAAGCTGCTCGATCTCACTATCTTAACATTCAGCACCTTCACTAATAACTGCTGTGACTGTGACCCAAGAAAAGCTGAGATTTTTAGAGCCCAAGAGAAAAGAAGAGAACCAAAGTCTTTTTACACTGCAACCTTGCCTAGCCATTCCGTTTGTTCTTCAGGTACTTTTTTTTCTTTCTATTTAGTCTTCTAGGTTTTGCTCAAAATCTAAAATTAACCTGTGGGTTTGATAAAAAAACTCATCTTGATGGCTTTATAAGTTCTAGCCATGTTCAATTTGGCCTTACAACTTGTGTGTCTGAGTAGTTTTGTTGGTATTGGTTGACTAATCAAGGATGGTAATGTTTGAATTTCGGTTTTTGAGTGTGTTTATGGGTACCCTTTTTGCTTAGTTTATAGAAGTAGTTAGCGGTGGATTAGTAAACAGGATTGGAAGGTCAATCAAACTTGCCTGATTGTTTTAGTAAGCCAAGTTCAATGTTTTTTGCTTGTGTGTTTTTTATTCTTTAAATTGGGAAGTAATTTATTATATGGTAACGCTGAATTTTGGTAATGGAAGTTAGTGGGTGGTTCGAAGATCTTTTCATTGTTACGACACAACATGCATGTGCAAAATGGATTTATGTCGTGTGACAAGACAACGTTAATTGCATTTATGATATTTGATTAGATAATAGGTTTATGCCACTTTGTTTCAGCTGTTCTTTTAATAATAGATGGTGTTCGTAGTTACATGTTTTTATATTCGCTGAAAAATTTGACAGTAGAAGAAAGTCTCAAGTTTTTTATTGAATGTAACTGAGGCTTGCAAGTTTTAGGCTCTATCAAATTGCAATTTTTGTAGTTCCAGCGTTCTGAAGTCATTCCTAATGAGATTCATGCGAATCAATTCTTAGTTCTTTTTTCTGTCAGTTATCTTGTCCTTTTCATCATCTTTTGGAAGCTAATTTAATCTTTGATGGCAGTTACTGAGAATTAAACAGGTAATTGATAACCGGCAATAGAGGAGTACCGCGTGGGTTGGATTGTGATGCTGCATGTTGCTAGCAGCTGAGGGGATAAGGATGAATTCCACTATGGATGACATGAACTTGATTCAGCAGGCACAGAGGCATCATTTGGTGGTCAGAGAGCTTGGAGAGGAGATCGATTTGGAAATTGGTCGTGCAGATGATGACCCTTCATTTGCTAACACTCCTATTATGGGTGGTCGACCACGAGAACCATCTGCAGAGGAAAATGATGAAGTCAAGAACATGATGGCTTCTTCTCAATTTTCAAATGAAGAACAAGATGTGTCAAAGACACAACCGGTAAAAAGGAAGAAGAAGGTGGTCAAAAGATGGAGAGAGGAATGGGCAGATACCTACAAGTGGGCATTCGTGGATGTGAAAGAAGGAACAGCAAGGATATTTTGCTCTGTTTGCAGAGAGTATGGGAGGAAGCATCGAAGGAATCCATATGGGAATGAAGGCAGTCGGAATATGCAGATGAGTGCATTGGAAGAGCATAACAATAGTTTGCTTCACAAAGAAGCTCTTCGTCTGCAGATGGCCTCCAAGGATAAGATTGTGGTCGATAAAACCATTTATGTAAAAGGTTGGTTGCTTATCCATGCTTTTCTTCTCTCAAGGGTGGATTTTTAGATTTCAACAAGCGGTTTTGTTGGTTGCATACATATATATATATATATATATATATATATATATATATATATATATTTATATATATATATATATATATCGAATCATTCTTGTGACTGCATTTGCTATCATAAAGTTTTTCTTTTTCATAAACTTTCTTGCTGAAATATACCTTTTGTCCATTTCATGACAATGTTCCGTAAATGAAGCTCTTATGTCAAAAACAGCTGGATCTATCGTTGAAGCTGCACTTAAAAGGGACCCTCATGAGCTTGAGTTTATACAATCAGTGCAGGAAGCTGTTCATGCTTTAGACAGAGTTATTGCAAAAAACTCTCAGTATGTCACCATATAGCAAAGCATTTCTTATTTTATTTCCTTTTTTTTAGCCATTAAAAGTGAAAAGGAGTTCAAGTCAAAATTTTCCTTTGTTTCAGTTACGTCAACATCATGGAACGCTTATTAGAACCCGAACGCATGCTTGTTTTTCGAGTACCTTGGGTGGATGACAGGGGTGAGACACATGTCAATCGAGGTTTTCGGGTACATTTTAACCAGGCATTGGGTCCATGTAGGGGTGGTATTCGTTTCCACCCATCAATGAACTTAAGTATTGCCAAGTTTCTTGGTTTTGGACAGGTACTCATTGTATTTATTGTCTTCAGTGGACTATCTTCCACAGTTCTGTGTCCTAATTTCATGATGAAACTTTGCCAAGCATTTTACATTTCTCCCTTCTAAACTGATGGGCATGAAGCAGAAAATATTTGTTTAGAACAACAGAAACTTAAATGAAGATCTAACTTGTCCTATACAATAAGAGGACAAAACTCATGCAGATGCTACATTATGTCATTCTCTCTACTTTGCTGCAGACATTAAAGAATGCCTTATCGCCATACAGACTAGGAGGGGCTGCTGGTGGAAGTGATTTTGATCCAAAAGGAAAAACTGAAAATGAGGTGGCATTGGTTCATTCTACGTTTTGATGACTTTATAATTTTTTTCATTTGTAATTCTCAGAAATTCTGAAAGTATTTCATATATTTTTTATGAAACCTTTACTGACAGATTATGCGCTTCTGCCAAAGTTTCATGAATGAGATCTATAGATATCTGGGTCCGGACAAGGCAAGTAGAAGAAGATTTTATTGCTTTCATTGTTCTAATGTCTAATGCTCACTCATGGTTCTACTGGTCTGATTTCATCTTGTTACTTTTTAGGACCTTCCATCAGAGGAGATGGGTGTTGGTACGAGAGAAATGGGGTATCTACTTGGACAATATAGACGCTTAGCAGGTCATTTTCAGGTACTTTTACTTTTCCTTCTCTAGTGCTTGCTTCTCCCCTGCTCTTTTATAAAACAGATTATTTTATAGAAAGAAATAGAAGTGGATGAACAATAATGGAATACAAAAGCATCCCCTGAAAAAGGAAAAGAAACCCAGGAAACAAATAAAAGAGCATTCCAATCAGCTAGGGCCTCTATAGCATTGGCTGATTGAAGACACATAGGCAAGGAAAACTATTGTACCTTGTAAAGAACTGCATTATTGAGAAATAAGTTTCGAAGATTGTTGCATTCTCACTCCCTTGTTGTTGATATTGAATTGGATGTTCTTAAAGATTATTGAATACTTAAAATGTTGTGAATGTCAGAATGTGTGCATGTCTTTTCTCCATGCATTGTCATGTCTACTTGTGAAGGAGGTTGTGAAGATTGAGGGAAAAATTAAAAAAAATAGACGGGGAGAGATTAGAGCTTTTGATTGAAAAAACTCCTCTTCGGAAACTTCATTGAACTAGGACAAGATGTAAGTGCACAGGAGAGAAATCATTTCTCTATTATAATTGATTCAAAATATCAGTCCTTCCTTTTCTACCTTTAGACAGGCTACTTTTCTCCTTTTAAAATCAAATTATACAATACCGCTCTTCTTGGGATAAAAGTGAGCCTTGCAGTCTTGAACTGAAGGTCGCTTGTTCTAGATAATCTAACTATAAATTTTTTTATTATGGTAGATGCCTTTTTCCTGTTTTTCTTATAGCTTCCATGTGCACGTTTCCATTTTATTTTTTTTTGGCCATGAGGCATACCCTTAATGTACCTTCTATTAAAGAACCATCTCAATCCAAAAGCTTAAGCTATTAGGTGAGATATTAAGATATGATTTATATTATTCTCTAATGCGTTCCCTTAAGTGAAAACTTGAGCTTGAAACTTGAGCCTGCATTATTTTATGCTATTAATTATTTTTTAATTAGAAAAGAGAAGAGATGTGGTGGAATTTGAACTCATGACTGTATGTTCATTAAGATTCCGATACTATATCAAAGAACCATTTCAGCCCAAAAACTTAAGCAATTAGTAAAATCCCAAGATATGATTTGTATTGTTCTCTAAGGCCTTTCATTTTACATTATACTGCTTCAATTTTATTGTTATGTCAGTATTCATCATGGAAAGAGACTTATCTTTTCCTTCATATTCATGCCTAACTCATGCAGGGAAGTTTTACAGGGCCAAGGATATTTTGGTCTGGCTCTAGCCTTCGAACTGAAGCTACTGGCTATGGGTTGGTAATGATTCTCCCATCAAACTATTCGATACTACACTTGCATGTGTTTTTAAGTTTTGTGATTTCTAGCTGTGTGCTTCCATGTGTGAACTTCTTTATTCTCTGCTTTGCCTTTGAGATTGTTACCTGTGTGTGAAATTCTTTATTCTCTGGTTGACTATATATTTGTCTTCTTGAGTTTAATGAACCCACTGTATCACTCTTGTTTAAGCATCTTAATATCTAACAAACTCATCATGCTTTTGCAGGTTTTCTTTGTGCAGCTTATGCTCACTGACATGAATAAAGAAATCAAAGGACTAAGGTTCCTCCCTGACTCCGAAAATTTGTTACTGTTGATGTCACTATCCCTCAAGCTAATGGCATAGTATAGGCCAACAGGAATATATTCTTACATTCACTATAATGCAGTGAGATGTATTGTGTTTTAGACATGATTGCATTAGATTCTTGCAAATATCTGAATATTTCTCACCTGTATTAGGCTTATTAGCTGCTTAATATACTGAATAAAGCATTTAGTTGATGCTGAGCTGCTTTTGCAATTTTTTAGCATTTATTTATTATTATTTGTTTCTGAATTTACCATTTAGATGTGCTGTAAGTGGTTCTGGAAAGATTACAATGCATGTTCTAGAGAAGCTTATTGCATATGGCGCCCTTCCGATCACAGTATCAGGTATGTTTAGTTGATGAATATTTTAAACTATCAAATTGAGTGATGGGTTCTAGCATGTCAAATTAGTTCCCAAGTCAAAATGCCCCAACAAGAACAAGCTATGTTGATCATCACAATACACAATTCTATAAAACTGTAACTGCATCTCTCAAATGTGTTTCTTCCAACTTCTGTAGAAGACTTGCAAGGGGAGTGATACCTTCAAGGTCTTGTAGGTCATTTATCTTGTATCTCATCAAGCATAAAAATACAGAAAAAGCTTTCTATTTGTTGTCACAATTTATTTATTTGGTTCCACTTTCAGTATTTCTAATATTTACGGGTCAATGACCATAACGCGGTTGAGGTTTTGCTGAAAAGGATTATTTAGTAGCAATCTTGTAACATAGATCAAAATATTGGACAGATTCAAAGGGATATTTGGTGGATGAGGATGGATTTGATTACATGAAAATATCTTTTCTGAGAGATATCAAAGCGCAGCAGAGAAGTTTGAGGTGTGTTTTCCTTAGTCATAATTAGTTGCTAAGTTGATTTGTTGACATTCTATGGTGTTTTCATAAATGTGGAATCTGCAGAGACTACTCAAAGACTTATGCTCGTTCTAAGTACTATGATGAAGCAAAACCTTGGAGAGAAAGGTGTGATGTTGCATTTCCTTGTGGTTACCAGAATGAAATCGATCAATCCGATGCCATTAGTCTGGTTAATTCAGGCTGTCGTATCCTTGTAGAAGGTAGGAGTGCCCAGTGTAATCTCTTACGATATTAATATTTCCTCCATGACTTTCAAATTTCGCATCATTTGATAGGGACTCTGCTATATTCTCTGTTTCTTAGGTTCAAACATGCCTTGTACTCCTGAAGCTGTTGATGTTTTGAAAAAAGCTAATGTTCTCATTGCTCCTGCTATAGCAGCTGGTGCTGGAGGGGTAAGTTATTCCAGTTAACTTGTGCATGATAATTATTCAATACATGTTGAACAATGTCATGAATATATGTTTGACGTATTATGACTTGCACTGGGGATGAATGCTGACCAAGCATAACTTTTAAAAGAAATGCATCTTATCATGATTATAAAGTGGGCTCGTTTCTTCTTTTCTTTTTTTGCATGTGGTAAGTACTGCTACCATTCAAAAGATTGTAGAAGTTCAGGGGCTTAGGAGTCAAAAATCATTGAAACTTGAATAACTGTTATAGTTCCAACTTTTCTGAAGAGTGTTATCTTTCAGGGCTTGATGTAGGACTGATTTGGAATTTTGTCCCACAAAAGGTTGCAGTGATCCAGGTTTTGTTATTTGTGGAAATAGGGCTGACTAATTTTGTCAAGAGTAGCTTTGGCCAAATATTATAGTCTCAAAGCCGTGTTGCACTTGCAATCTATGTAGAAAGTTGAAGGTGGATTGATGTATTTTTAAGACTGGTCAATTTATCATTGTTGTTTGTGCAAGATGGGTTTGAGTCTTCATAATTTTATTCTGCCTTTTTATATGTGCTAAATCAATAATACACCTGGGTACAGGTTGTTGCTGGGGAGCTTGAATTAAACCATGAATGCAATTTGCTGAACTGGTCACCTGAGGACTTTGAATCTAAATTGCAGGTAAGGCTATTTTACTTTTATATTTTTTCATGTCGTTTTGAATATTTTCTAGCTTGAATGGTTTTTTTTATTTCAATGTGGGAGCTTTGTGCTCAAACTGAGGAGCTATATGTCATCTGCTTGCAAGAACCACCTCGTTCAGATTTCCTTCTAAAACGACTTCAAAATAATCAACTCAAAGTTGTAAAATATTATTTCTGGTCCAGACTACAAATTAGATTATAATGTTTTAAGTGGCCTAAGTGTTCTTAAGGGATCCTTCTCGCTACAGTACCAAGTGATGGCTAGTGTTTAGATCTGTGTTGGGGTACAGTAGGTGGATCTGCTCCTTTTGGGTTGTTAGTTGTACTTCATTCCTACATTCTCCTTTCTGATGACTGATGAAAATATACTTGATGAACATTATACATTTTTTGGCTGGATTTTCTTTTTTATTGACTTATTTTATGTGGATTTTCCGATTACTCCTAATGGTAGGAAGCAATGAAACAGATCTACCAAAGAGCCCTGAAAGCAGCAAGCGATTTTGGCTACCAAAAGGAGAGTCCCGAGTAAGTGTCCTACTGGCATTATCATATCTAAAATTTTGTCTATAGGAGTCGTGATCCAAGCAACCCATAGCAAGTAGTTGGGGCATGAGTGTCGACTGAAAGTTCTAATGAAGAGCATCTTGAGAGCACTCATGTTTCACGATTTATATTATTATGCAACGAGTTTTTGATTTTTGTTTCATACTATATGATGTTACAACTCGGTGTGCAAGTATCAGAAACTAGTTATTGAGATGTTTTCCGTGAGTTTTAATCTAACAAGAAGCTGACAGTTTTGAGCGCCACAGTTAGAAGAGCCGATGGTTTGGTGACTTGGTTCAATCTACGATGAGCATATTCCAGCTCTTGAGAATTTTGAATCCATGAAGGTTTCAGGATTTTGTTCACAGTCCACAAATTCATGAATTGAGAACACGTCTAATGACTTCATAAGTGTAACAAGTGTGATAGGCTTAAAAAGCTTACTCACTGAAACTAGTTTAGACACATTGGTGTTATGGTTTTATTAGTTTCATTGTAGGGAGATTCTACAGCCTACCAAAGGGCCAAAATGATAAGATACATGAAATTATTTTGAGTCTGTATCACGAGAGATCTATTATTTTCCATATCTGCCTTTTCATCTCGTGTTCTTCGCAGGGCGTTGGTGCACGGAGCTGTCATCTCTGCTTTTCTAACCATTGCTCAAGCTATGTCTGATCAAGGATGTGTATAGAAGTCAAAGATAACATATGACTGTTCACTTGTGTGATCTCTGAAGGGGGCATTCCTTGGCATGAAGATGATTGATAATTATCAGCACCGCCGTGTGGATCCTTATGCCGGAGAAGATCCAAGTATCGACGTGTAATATCAACTGAGACACAAAAAGGTAACTGGTGGGGGGATTTACAACAACATATTTACTGTAAAAACATCCGTAGTTCTAGTGGTATATTAGAAGGGCGCCAGAGCCCAAAGGGTGTGTGCTCTTTTCTGGACCCATTAATCAATTCAGATGTTGCAGTCTTGTGAAATATTAGAATACTGTTATTAGAAATATAATCAATTATTCATCGTTGCTATTCTTTGAGAAAAATGTTCTCTCCTTCTCCTTCGCTTTATATTCTGATCTTTTCAACTTGCAACTTGAAAATGGATTTAGAACCAAGAACACGCTTATTTCACTAATTTTATCATGCTGGGGTAGTTTTTAACCGGCTCGACAATGTAAAAATGTAATGTTCTTCCATGGGAGCTCCTTCTCAAACAGTAGAGAACGAACAGATCCTTGCTTCATCTCCAGGTTTCCATTAATGGAATGAAGCCTTACTTCACGTGGTGGAGCTCGAGATTGAAAACCTGTTTGGAAGAGCTGTTGCGGTAGATTTTCAAAGTACTTTTAGTGCCGAAATATATCAAAATAATATTTTTTTATTTTTTAAAAATCATTTTTGACATCAGCACATCAAAATGATCTAAAAATACCAAAATATATTCATTTAAAATGAAATTTTTTTTTACCAAAAGCTGCAGCACGGCGGGTGAAACGCCGTGCCAAACAGCTTCTGAGATTTGCGTGTAGTTTGGAAGGCTAAGGATATCACGCCGTCACTGCTTACCATGACTTTATTTTCACCATTTTCTGACAGAAACAATGTACACATGTAGTGGTAATAGATTAACTACGCAAATAGAGTACTCGATTCATGTGCTAGATTTTTTCCGGCTTATTCTGAATTCTGAATTCTGAATTACATCTCTTCAAGTAACTCTGATCAGCACATCCCTCTTCCTCTCTCAATAAATACACACCGGAAAAGGTGCTGAATACGTGCAGGGCGGCGCCCAAAACAAAAACAAAAACTCAGGCCGATAATGCTAATACACTTGCCTTCAATAACCTAAATTACAACACCAAATACTTTCATTTAAGCAGCTCTCCTTGAAGAGTGAGAAGAGTCAGATTTCTCCGCCAGATAGTGCTCAAGCATGTCGTCTTCATCATCTGCCATTATATCAATGAAAGGACATTTCAACAGGATGCATATGATAAAGCTCCGACATTGCAATTCAAGTTGCCAAATAAAATCTCCAAGCCTATAAAATGCCAAAACTATGAACAGTAGACTAGGAAGATAAAGAGTCACCTTCAAAATCATCATCATCAAAATCAATTTCTTCCTCATCTTCCTCATCAGATTCTTCATTGACTGCTGTCGCACCTTTCTGCAGAAGGGATTCAACATGTTATTTACCTTTTAGCATAAAAGAGGTTCAGTTAGAAATTAGAATGCAATTTCAATCTAAACATTAAGCCATCTCTATGCTAGACATCTAGAGTATAACCCAACTTGCTATTGATATGTGCCAGCAAAAGATGCATGAGAGGAATTCAAATTATTTTCGAGAGACTATATTGCTTTTATCTTATGGACTAGGGTCTGTGACTTGGAGTGGTCAGTAAAAAGTACAATCAATATATTGAGCGATCCCAGTGCTAGCAATATAAATCAGAGTTGATCTCAAATGTTAATAAATGCCTTAAATCAAGCAAAATAGCCTGCTCAATGAAAGGATTAATTAATGACATCTAAGAGCATTGATGGTTCATCTTGATTTATATTTCCTGACCTAAAATAGAGTTTCACCATCCAGGGGAATAATGTTATCTAATCATCCATTCCAAACTTGATTAAACATCATTGTATCATTAGTTGAAATTGAGCAAATGGGACCATCTCTAACGCAGGTAGGGAAGCTATACTGGCAAATAGAATGACTGCAACACAGCTCAGCCACTGAGAAACCATACATCATCAGAGATGCTAGATATTTTAGATGCTATAGTTTAGAGTAGTCTATTAAGTGCACATTTTGGGTATATCATCAATCTTAACATGGGAAATTGAATGATGCATCCTCTTTATGAGAGGGAGGAAAAGTTGGGTGTAGCATACCGCTTTTCCACTTTCATACCACAGTCTGCCTGTAAGCTTCTTCTCCTTTGTGATTGTGAGAGCAGACTCGGGCATCAGTCTGAAAACAGGTCCCAGCCAATAGTCATGAGTTAACAGTTGAACAAAAACTTATTCCAGTGATCCGATTATAATCTTAGAAAAAAAGAGTTCAAATAAAATGCAGCACATGGTTATTTGGGAGGTGAAATGTAAGAGAAAATCATCTGAAAATGTGTATCCACTTTTCCTTGCGCAGCAGCATCACATGCTTATTATGTAAAACATAAAAAGACATGTACAAAACAAATGACTCCACTATATATTGCCCATAACATGTAAAATATCGCTTGGAATATGAAAAAGGCTTCTAGATTGATTGTGATTTAAACCAAGTAGCAAGCTATTAGGAAAAATGACAAATAAAATAATTCAAGCTCTTACCATTAAATATATACTTTTAAACCTATCAAGGTCATTTTGGGTATAAAACGCAGTTTCTGTTGCATATCTGAAACATAGAAGGGGGTCATCTATCAAACATTCAAGCTTTGGGCAGTGCTTGTAATTTCAAGACACCTCTAGGGGATAGTATGAACATAAACTAAGGCGTCTTCAAAGAGATGAACGAGCCAATTCACTCTTGTAGTGCATTCGATATGAAACCTGTTCTTGTTGAAGTCCCACACCAAGTCTTGGCAAACTCCAATGAACAAGCACCTTTATTTCTCTTCTTTTCTCCTGTTCTTTATATAAGCTAATAGAACCTATAGGTGGGTTGTCCATCCTGATGCATGGTAAGTCTACTGTATGATTAATCTTTTGCTTAGCATGAAGTTACAATTCTCTTGCTCATGCAACAAAAATATTTTGGAAGTTACCTCCTAAAAGAAGCAAATGATGCTAACTTCATCAAGGTTTGACCACCTCCATCTTTCCAATTGTTTTCAAAATGAACATTAACAGAAAAGACAAATGAGAAGCAACAACCTTATCTCAATCAGTAAAGATTAGCTTCAGATCCATCAAGTTCTAAAATTGTTCAACTATCAGTTTGCAGAATCAATTTGCCGCTTAAGTTTTGCAATCAAACCATGTCAAGACAAGCCCACCATCAAACAAGACAAAGGCAGTAGGCCTCACAGAAATTATTAAATTCTCTCAACTCAACCTCATGAAAATAATAGGCAATCCAATCCACTCACTCCATACCCTTTGAAAAAAGGGTAGCTATGCCAACTAACAAATTTTATTTAGGTTAAAAGAACACCATGACACAATAACATCAATGACAAAAACAATAAATGGGATGATTTTATTTCCTAGCCGTGGACAACCACAAGGTTTCAAGGATCAGACACATCCAATAACAAAATTGGAATGGAACCTTGACCCTGAAATATAAGGTGCAAATATGACTTACTTGGCTCGCTCAAGGGCCAACTCTGCTTCAAATCTCTCTCTCCAAGCCATAAATGTCTCAACAGTAACAGGTTCCCCATGTGGTACAATTACCTGTAAATGGATGACTAGTTAAGAAGTGGCCTCTTAAGAAAATAAAAATAAGGACACCAGCAAATATCTGAAATTATCAACGCATAGTGATATGATAAGGTTTTGAGTCTAGTGGACATATCTTGGAATGCTACATTATGTTTTCACTTAAATTTAGTAAGAATACAGCCAACAAAAAAAGAAAAAACCAGAAGACAGGAATCCATACATCATCTTTTGCTGCCTCTTCATTTTCAATGTCCTCATTGCTAGCATCTTGACCGTATCTTTCAGACAACCACTCTTTAGCAGATGTAACTAGTGTGTAGACCATCGCCATACCAAGATTCTCAGATGCCTGTGAAGCATACTATCAAATTATTAGCATAACCTCAGTTTCCTGAATTGTATATTCACTTTACAGTAAACACATATTTTACCAAACAAAAATAAACAGCTTATACATTTAGAGGATAGATTTCGGTTATTATAATTATCAGGGAATCAAGGATCTAGACTTGAATTTTTTGCTGCTCTACAGAATTTACACTTTCATAGTGCCCCGTGTAATCTCAGTTCTTGCTCTTCTTAAGTGGTTTTTGAAGATTTTTTTCTGTTGTATTTACCCCATCACTGTCCCAGGTAGTACAACATGAAGAGAATGCATTAACATTCATAGGCATTTCCAAGCATAAGAAATTGTTAGACACAGCTTCATCATAGGTATGATACCTAGCTTGACTTCATTCTTAAAAGGTACAGTAAAAAATTAAAAATATTGAGATCAAGTAATTACCTCTTGCTCAAGCTTTTCCTTCAAAGTTTTAAGATCATCTGCATGGATACCTCGTATGCTGGACAGAGTGGAAAAACAATCAGATGTCTCTAGACATGGTTCATCTATATAATACTTCAATTATAGTTCATACTTTTATCACTTGACAGTAGTAATTTTGATCCGTGTTACTAATGTATCGCCCAGATCTTGCACCACAAAGCCTATCAACTGACTTAGCAAGATAGGAGGTTTAAACACTTTCTGAGAGCATTTGAATGTTTAGCATAAGGACAAGAACTCTAACAGCCTTTCTATGAGCATTATATTTTTGTAGGTCAGGCTTTATTGATGAGTGAAAAGAATACTTGTGAAATAGCACTTAGTACAGGCTGGCTGCCTCTATGGCTTGATGTCCTATCAGTGCTTATAATATAAAAATAATGAAAATAAAAGTTAAAAAAAGGAAAGAAAAGCAGGATACTTGCAAAACACCAAGGGATTCTGTTTCAAGAAAATTAAGTTCAAATATTTTATGGTTTCATGAACATAGCATTTTAACAAAAATCTATGGATAAGCCGCAATGAATTTGCAAAGAATTTCCGTTGCGCAATATCAAGGTTAGTTTATAGACTCTACAGAAGAAGACACCAGGAGTATGTAATAACTGCATATCTAGTCACTTTTGCAGCAGGTAACCTGGTTGCTGTATCACTCTCCTTAGCAGCATTTCTATGAGCTGCTGGTTGTAACTAGATTTGGAGATGACAGTGCAGCAGTGGAAGCAATAATGTAGCACAGAAATGTAAATGAGTTGATGCAACCATGAAAAAGGGAAGCTAGTTTTTCTTACAATTTTCAGATTGGTAAATGCAGCTTCTTCTTGTGATTTGTGAGTGGTGCACGTGAGGTATTATGAATAAAAAGCTTCAAGTCTTTCAATAATGTGCTTTACTGATTCATGGTCAAATTATCTTATTGTTTCAAGTTTTGGTAATTCTGCAACCACAATTTCCTTCTGTATTTTGGCATTTCAGTCATTTTTCTAAGGGTTATATGAATCTGAGGTTTATTTTCTCTAGGTCCAAGTCAGTCTTGATATTGACTATAAACTTTCCCATACAGGATTCCAACCTAATAGATCGATGGAGACTATGAATGTCCATGAATACTCGTGCATTCTTGTTATTTGCTCAGAACCTTGATGACTAAAAACTCTCACACTTATAATCTGGGTCGAAGGCATGTACACCTCTAATGTCTTCGCCTGCCAATTCTCCTATTTTTCTCTTTCTTCTTTTTTAATCTTTCAACTCAATTGGGTTTTGGAAGAAGGTAGCCATAAGGAAAACAGTGGTCCTTTGCTGTTACATGTTTGTGTGGTATTTGAGAAGCATTTAACAAATCAAGGAAAGCACGCTGAGAGCAAAGTTGAGCTCCACAGACAATAAAAAAAGTAATTTTCTTTCAGGTAATACATTTTAATTTTGAATAGAGACAGAGAGCACTGGATCAAAAAAGGAACACCTCCACATAGGAATGCTGCAACATGTATACACTAACCTCTTCATGTTCAAAAGTGGGGGTTCATCCGGATACTTTTCTGTGTGGGAGAAAACTAGACCTAGCTGAACTGCAAAGGAAATGGGAAAGAACTTAATAAATAAATACTCAAGTCTGATCAAAGGAGGGCACCCACAAAAACAGTCCTAAAAGCCAAACATAAAGTTGAATTTAACAAGATGGCTATGGCAGTTTCTTAACTTCTGTAGGATGCTGGGGTAACCTATATTCTACTGATCTAGCAAAAATCAAAACATGTTTATTGCACCAAAATAAAGAGAATAACCTGGAATGTCAGTAGACTCATCCATGTCATCATCCTGTTGACCACAGAGCACAGTAATTACATATGAAGAAAAACAAGCAAAATAATATTTTCCAGCCAGTGCTAATACACACACACACTGGAAGAGGGATCCAATCTGATAAATTGCATTCAAAATAAGAGGAACAAACCAACAAACCTGTGGAGATATTGTTATTTGGAAGCAACGACTAGAAGTGTTTAAGCCACTCTCGCTAGAATGAATTTCTGTAAATGCATATCATTAGTTACTTTACTTGGGGAAAAATAAAAAGAAAGAAAGAACGTGCCTTTGAACTCATCCATAAGTATGGCTTCCAATGCTTCGATTTCCATATCCTGCTCCAGTCCATAGTCTGCCAATTCATTTCAATCAATCAATCAGTTATTAACACATAGATATAAACATGCCCCGTTGCTGCAGCACAGCACTTCTCTACTGGGAAGGAACTGGGTATCAACCAACCAATACATGTTATCATAAGCAATATATTCAGAAAACCCATTAAGAAAATCAAAGGAAATTACCAGCCATGGTCGATAATTTGCTTTTTTTATTGGATTTTTATCTCTCTGTGTCTCTCTGTTTCGCCAGAAGATTGATGCCGGCTACTCTAAAAAGCCAAAACCTAACCTATTGAAATCAACCTGTCCCGGGATTTATAACGAACCGGATCCAGAGTGTTCTATTTATTTATTAAAGTTACAAAATTTATTTTGTTACCTAAAAAATATCAAATGCCTCGTTTATTTATCTACTTATATAATGATTTGTCTTCAATAGATATTATCATTAAAAAGAAAAACTGAAAGGGTAGAGGTTTTATTATAGTTAGAACATTATGAATTGGAATAATAAAATTATTAATTTACCCTTCTCAACACAAAAAAAATGGCAATAGCATAATGATATTAAAGTAATTTTATTTTTATAAAATAAGATGACTAAAATACTTATAAAGCAAAAAAATATTGAATTGCCTTGATTATACTATTTTGTGACCAAAAACCCCTCTAAATTGGTATCTTTTTTGTTTTTATTTTCATGGTCAAATTACATTGTCTTAAAAGCATTTATAGATGTTTTAGGGTGATTATAAATAAAATGAGAGTGAGTAATTATGTAAATTTAGAAATTTTAAGCATATAAGTTGAGAAATATTATATAATTAAGTTGAATTGATTTTGCTGGGCCAAATTGTAAACTTACTTGGAATTTAATATGGTTGATACGTGTCAATATAAAAGAAATATATTTTTTTTATATATTTGAGCGTAGTTGAATAGGTTGAGAATACGGAAAATGTGTTTGGAATGTGAAAAGAATATGTAAATGTGGAAATCCTATCTTAAATATGTTTTGGAGTCTCTTGGGTTTAAAATTGATATTTTAGAAACATTGAAATCTTAAGTGAAGAATTTAATGTGATTGCATGAAAAGTAAATTATGTGTTTTTAATTATTAATTGATAGTTTCAATGTGTAAATTTTATTTTGAGTGTTAGATTTTAAAATAATCTCAAATTATGTTTCTAATTCAACAATCTTGGCATTACGATATATATTTAAAATTCAATAACCTTTTTTTATGAAGCGTTTATCCATCATAAACATAAAGTACAAGTGATTTAATTATTAAACTTAAATTAATGCTGAAAAAATAAAGGAAGAAATAAATTATAGAATACAAATTAATTGATATATATTAAAGGGTTTTGTTTTTCTCATGTTTATTTATTGCAAAACGTATTTTTCTCTTTGAAACAATTAAGAAAATATATTTTACAATTTTCGTAGAGGAGTTCTTGGAATTATGTTTTTTTTTTTTTATCTTTTTTTATAGATTTCAAAGCATTTGTACCAGACATTATAATATTTTGGGGGCTCTAAAATAAAAGATCAAGAGAGATTTTAAAGAAAATCAACAAAAGTGAGTTTTTTTTGTAATTTATTTAGTATTAAAGAATGATAAAATAAAATTAAAAGGGTAACATTAAAAAGTTCTAAACTATAATTAACTTTTTTTTTAAAGAAAAAACTTGTCAGCCAAACCAAGAAAGTATTAATGAAAGTCACTGGTTAATTAGGTAATTGTAAAAATGAAGCATTGCTGTGTTTCTCAACAATCTCTAAACTTTTTTGCACAAAGCAAATCTAAATTTGAGTATTTAACACCTTAAAAGAAAAATAAACAAATAAAATGGGAAAAAAAGAAGTTATCCCTACTGAGGAAAATCACCAAAAGCCTCTTATAAAAAAAAACAGCACACCCATTCTACCTTAACGTAACATGCGCATAAGATTGTATTTCCCGATGCCACCTAGCAGTATCTTGAATCAAACTCACCTGAGGATCTTTGAATTTCATTCATCGTATGACTGCAACAACAGATCAAAATGTCATAGGATTAATTAGAACTGTTTGGCCTCCAATTATGAAACTTAAAACATGTTTTGCATGCTGACAAGTTCATTCCAGTTCAGAACTTGGAAGTCATTCAGCAAGCATTCAAATCATATCATATCAACCGGCCCCAATATACCTGTCGAAACAAAATGAGTGGAACTTTACCAGCTGCCAATAATCTTTGATGTAATTGAATAGAATGTAATTCACTACATTACAGTCAAGCTGAATCTTAGGATACAATAAGTTTGGGCTCACATAAAAAAACACGCCCTCCACTATAAGAATAATAAAGTAGCACCCCCTTTTTTTAAGGAAAAAAAGAGAGAGAAGATAATCCAGTACTTGAAATAGGGCATAGAACAAGGGACAAGAACACATTATAAATCCCAATTGGGATAAGTAGTAACTTGACCCCTGAAAAGAGCCCATAGCTGGCTGAATAAGAAATGACAAGACAGTGCCTGAAAAGGAGCTATAATTTACAGTGAGGCTGGGAAAAAGACTACTATTCACAGATTCTGGGGCTCCTGCACGGCCATTGGGGTGCGTAAAGATGCGCCAGGATGTCGAAGCTGAACTAGCAAGAAAATATAATCATGGAATCTCATTCTGCGCGTTGTAACAAGAATGAAAAACCTGAGTTTTCACGGATTAGAGGTGGAGGATCAATATCAGAAACTTCAACTTGTTGCATTGACTTTGAAATGTCATCCACTGTGAATGGAATGCTGCACAAGAGAATGATGTTTTTTGTTTAGCTGCAAAAAAGCACGTATCAAATTTGAAGCCAAAGGCATATGGTTGCCAAAATTTATTACCTTGAGTCATCATCCAATAAGAAAGAACTCACAGCATTGTTTGAGTCCTCCATCATCATAACTCTCATTCTTGAAATTACCTGAACATGGGAGAAATCTTAATCAGTAATATTTTGGATATTTAGTTTTGTAGGTGAAAGAAAATGAGGGGTGGATAATAAAGAGTGGTCATGGTTAAAGAAGTGAATAAATTTGGTATAAAGTTGGATGGTTGAAGTTACTGACATTTTAATTAAAAAGAAAAAACAGAAACATCCAAAAAGGATGGAGCTAGAGGGAAACCAAACCATTAGCACGAGTTATGAAAAGCAAATGGGCCACAGCAGATTCCATATTAACGTTGGCTTTGGGAATTGGGAGGGGGAAGAAAACGGGGAAGGGGATTCAAATCACAAGAGTGTGCCTAAACCTTGCACATAAAACCTTTCATGGTTTGTTTTTCCATCAGTTGGTGTCTGCAGAGAGTCTCAAAATAGAAATGAAAGTGACTTAAAAAGTGATGAGAGTTTGACTTGCATCTGAAGATACACTATGAGTGCCATATTTGTCATCCCAGTACATAGTGCTGATCCTGTATAACTGCTGTATGCTAAGCACCTGAAATGAGAAGCATGAAAAAAATGAGAGAGAGAGCCATGGGGGTGGAGAGGTGTGTGTGTTGTTGGTTACTCACCGGACAAAGATCATTAGTTATTTCTTTGAGAGTCTTTTTGGGCTTCTGATGTATAACCTGAGTAGCAAAAATAAAACAAATGAAAGGAGAAGAAATAATAAGTAAAAGTTGTTGACTCTGACACAGAGAGAGGACGTATGAACAAACCAGAAAGCCAACAGCTTGTCTAATGTGCTTCAATTCATCCCATGCTGAGCCTGCAAACTGGATAGCGGGGAGACACTAAACTTAGTCTTCCAAAAGATATGAAGAATGAATGATTACCATCTGTTAAGACATGTTACCTCCTCTGTTGCATCATGGCACCACTGTTCCAACTCAGCTAACCCTGCTTTTACATATTCCCCGTTGCTGAATGAGCAGCATTCTCGCCGTAAAAGAAGGCTGCATAGTTGAAATATCAGTTAGTAATATCACATGTCGTCAAAGCAAATTAGCCACAGGACAAATTTGAGTTTATTGCAATTACCTGTTAAATAATTGAACATTGATAAATGAAAATATCTGGATAAACACTTTCTTGACTAAGAATGGGGGAACCTGTAAGACAACAAAAATATGATAATGCAATTTATAAACAGGAAATAAAATTGTTTATTGTTTTTGTTATACAAACTTCCCACTCACATAGTTGGCTCTCGTAGTCTTTAGGCAATTATTTAGACTTTTTACTATGCTTTGCCAGTGAGCAATAAGAGCTTGTTGAGCTACAGCATTGGCTTGAGAACGCCCCTTGACTAAACTTGCTCGTGACATACGGGGAGCCTGCATTTAATGTCTCAAACATGATTAAGGAGATGAAACATGCTGGAAACCATAACAAATCACGGTCACACAACCAGGGAAAGCAATAATGAATGCTATACAATCATAACAACTCTAACGAGTTCGATCTAATTTTATAATGTACTTAAGTACACACAATTTTAAGAAAAATAACATGAAGTGATTACCTGGATACACAATCCAAGCAAAGGGGAAATCTCTTTCTTCAAGTTATCTCTAATCATCCCATATATCTTTTCAAGGAAAGCTGTTAATTGCTGTTTGAAAAGCAAAGCAGGATATTTAGCTTCAACTTGTCGCAATTCATCCAGTCCACTAAGCACCCGACCATTAAGGAATGAGAACCCAGCACTTTGTGGTGAACCACGAAGCCCCTGATATTTTATTGAAATTCAAAAAAAAATCATTATGAACTGCAAAGGCCAGACACATGAAGAGTATTTTCCCAAAAAAATACACAGAGAGAGAAAGAGAGAGTTCTTCTCACTTGGGACATCCTTCCAAACAATGAAGCTGATGTTGATCTTCGCCGTTGTGGAGTTAAGCTTGCTGCTCCACTTGCTTTTAGGGTTCGTTGTAGTAGCAATAATAGTGTGGATGAATTTGATAACCAATATGACAATACATCATTGTTTTCTTGGACCTAATCAAATGATAAAAGGTATATTCTATGAATATAAAAGCAAAACTATTTTTTCTGGATCCTTTATTAATAATTCCAGGGACTGATTACAAACAAACTGGGGCGTAGACTCAGCAAAGAAGTGAGATTGTTTTATTTTGAACCGTTAAAGATATGGTCAATGAGAATATGTATATACTATTATGTTATAATGTAAATGAGAATATAGGTTAGATCACCTCAATTGCTGAACCTATTGTTTGAATGATACGGTCAAAAATACTTGTTCTTTCAACTTCAAATGACCTCCACTGAATAAGGCATCTGTATATCATACAAGCAGCAACAGGTCTGCCCCCACTGAATCCTAAATCTTGTGACACGCATTTAATTAGCACGTCTTGGTTCTCCTGCACCACAGAAGATGACATGTCTGAGAACCCAAAAATAAAAAGCACTCAAAACTTTATGCCATGACAATTATATCTCCATGATTTCCAAAAAAGAAAAATGTAGGAAGGCAATGGAATTTGAAATTGAGAGTGCTACTATATCTAATTCTAGGGCTGGTTTGGGGCCAGAACAGATTTGAAACTCAGTGGGGTCTTTTACAAGTCTCATGAAGAAGGGCAGTTTTAATGGAGTTTCACCACCAATAAAATGCAAACTTGCAATGAAACAAAAAAAAAAAAAAATCCAAGGTCATCTATCTAACTAGATAATGCAACACTCAGACTCAGAAATCTTAATTAGAAAGGATAATCTGAAACCTAAAATGTAAAGCAAGAGAGCTTAAAAATCCAAAAGGCAAAAAACTTCCCGAAAAAATTAGGGTTTACTAATAACCTAATTCCTGACAGGGCTTAAGTGCAAAATTACAGAAATTCCCCGCTAAAAGGACTCTTTTCCATCACGGACTACTTACCTGTTGTTTCTCGTTAAGAGATTTCTGGGGCCTATCCTCATTTTCAGCTTCCCGAGAATTAGGTAGGGCAAGTATTGAATCCTGAGACATTCAGAAAATAGTGTAGAGTCATGTGAGTTTTCTGTACATAACCTAGCATGAACCAGATGCAACAACATATATTCATACTGATGCTTTCTTCACATCTCCATCTTGAACATTTCCATTCTCTGGGGTCCTCTGCATTCAGGATTCAACAATAAGTAAAACAATATGCAAGTGTTCATCCAAATGGAAGGTAGGGCAAACATTTTTTACCTGAATGATTGTTGTCTTAGGTCTTGCAGTTAAAGCTTTGGCAGTTGGTGATATAGCAAGTGTTTGTTGACGAAGTACTTGATTCTCTGATTCTAAATTAGACACCTTGTCTTCTAATCTGCAAGAAAAGAACAGAATTGCAAATAGTTGCAACAATTTTGTAACATCAAAACCCAATTTTTATTTTTGATCCCCCCCAAAAAATATAATAATAATAATAATAATAATAATAATAATAATAATAATAATATATTACACCAAAGGCTTCATTGGGCAGATTCGTTACAAACCTCTGCACTGAATCTTGGAGTTGATCCGCTCTCTTCTCGGCATCTGCAAGCTTCTTGGTTAGTTGCTCATTTGTGGCCTGAGCAACAACATAAGCTTGCTTTTCCTTGTCAGCCATTTGTGTTTCTGAGACTAACTGTGCCTGTGCAAGCAAGATTTTTCATCAGATACAGCCAGCATCTTCAACAATTGTTCTTGCTTCATATTGTCAGATATAACCACAACTAAGTACATAAAAAAACTAAGGAATTATTAAGTTTACTCAAAAGATTAGTACCCAATGCCTCAATGAAAGAGTCACCACCCAAATCAAAAAAAATTCTTTTCACTTTTGGGTAAATTGATCATACTTATTTCAACACTTGAAGTCAAACAACAGCAACAAAACCTCAATCCCAAACTAGTTGGGGTCAACTACATGGATCCTTTCAAGCCTGATCATAAACCAAATCCATTTACACCCAAAATAAAACATGTACACCTATGCATTTATCACGAACAAGGACGTTGGAAGTTCAATTTTGTATTTGAAAGTCATCACATAGCTTTGCAAGTATATTCTATTCCTTCCATGTCATATACAGAAACATTAAACTGACATACTTCCATAATTTCACCAAACATCAATCAAAAAAAAAATGCAATATTTCTACAGATAATGGTAATCATTAGAGCAAGGAAACAATAATGCACAACACAGAAACCAAAAGAATCTGAAAGTGATGCTAAAACATAGCATACATACCCTCAACTTTTCAACTTCAGCTGACAATGAATTGATTTTCTCAGTGTCTTGAACCATGACAGGCATTTCCTTAATGACTGGAGGTGCTTCTTCGATGGCTTTTCGAGCTGCCTCTCGTTCTTTAACAACCATAGACTTCGCTTCTTCTATCTGCACTTGCATTTCATGCAAAGCATCCTGCAACTTGGCAATTTCTTGGGTTTTTGCCTCCTCAAGATCAGTCTATGTTCAGAGTAAAAAATCAGCTAAAAGCATTTAAGTCATCACATTAAAGTGAACACAAATAAGTTGTGAGATTAGATTCAACTTCATTACCCTTAATCGCTTTTCCAATTGCAAACGCCATGTCAGCTCTTCTACACGCTTTTCCAGCTTATCCTTTGCTTCTTTAAGTGCCCCTGTCTCTCTAGAAGCCTAAATAAATTTAAAAAGCAAAAAGTTAGCATGTGCTCTTTATACAGATCTGCTTATTGCATATGTAATATGGTGTTAAAAACTAACCATTTTGAGCTTTCTGAGCTCTCTTCTTGCAACTCTGCATCTCCAACCACATTGAGAAACTATAATTGCCTTCTGAAGATGTTTATAATAAGAATGAGCTTGGTGGCAACGCCAATGAGCCTGTAAGGAACCAGTGGATGAGAATTTCCATAACAATTTTTCAAAATTGAAGAGTTATTCACTAAGCAGTTAAAAGAGAAAATTATACAATTCAAGAATTATAACTACAAAAATGGATGAGATTGTTATGTTACAAAAGAACAATGATACCTGAATGATGGTGGTCGCTTTAGTTTGCTTCTGGAACCTAAATTCTTTCCGTGCAGTCATTGCCCTTAAGCCTGTCTGTAATGTGATTGCAGATGACTTCACTCTCAAATAGGATTTCCTGGCAATGTAGAGACGGAAATTCTTCTCAATCTTCAAAGCTGCAGCTTCTCGCCTCAATTGCTCATACAGTTTTCGGGATACATTACCTGGAAAAGAGGAGGCTTAACAATTATAGGGAAATCCACCAATATAAGATTTTGATGAGAACAAGTAGGATGTAATTTGAAAAGAGAGTACTATGCTTTTAATATCGTAGGTAGTGAGACAAAGGGAACCTGATTCCTACATTCTTTAGACATCTCCATTTTAAGTACATAAACTTAAAGAGTCATAAAACAGCATAATGCATTTATTGTTGATATACCAAATACAGGAGAGAAAAAATAATAATTCACCAAGGCAATTTAAGAGAGTCCAGGAAAGTACCTCTTAAATAAGATTGCAAATTGATAGCAGCTTCACGCAATGAAATGAACTCCTTCCGGGCAATGTAAGTGTGAATTTGTCGTTGAATGGTTCTGGCTGCATTGCCAAGCACTTCTGCTCTCCTAGCATCCAACTCAGCCATCTGACCTGCTCTCAAGAATACCTTTGACTTGCCTATCTGCCAAGGGTGAATCGAGATAGTCACTGTGATGCATATGGACAAAGACCTAAGGTAATTTTCATGTGCACACTTGGGAATTTGATAAGATGTTTGTCTACAGTAGTGCAGAAGAATAATATTTGTAGCCATCTTGTTATGAATTATTGAAGGAAAAGAAGATGAAAAAATGGACTAATAGTAATTTTTAAACTATTTTTCTAAGCACACAACTAGAGAAAGTACAGTTGAGTTTGAAATAGTTATGTAGATCAATATCCAACAAACACATAAAAATTGTGGATTTGGTTATTAATGCTAAATAATCAAAAGCATGATCATGAACAATTGACTCTATTAGTTCAGCAACCACAGGAATGAAAATTCTGACAGTAAAGTTTATGAACAAACAAATTCAATAAGCTTTTAATTATTTATTTTAGTTTTGTTCCTCTAATTTAAAGAAAATTTTGCACATTAACAACACAATTTCAAATGCATGTCATTTCATAATAAAGAAAAAAAAGCTAGGAGTCGAGGAAACATTTTTCCAGTTAACACTCCCACCATCATAGCGATAATAGAAAAGGCAAAAATAAATAAATAAAGTAAAACAGAAAATAAAAAATAAAATAAAGGAAGAGCACAGTCACCTGGTATCCTATGAGTCCCTTTTTATCAAGAATCATTTGGCATGCAACCTTATCATCAGAGCTGCAACATGAAAAAATAAAACATATCTATCATAACACGCGACCTAAGGAAATTGCTGATGCACAATCCTTAATCTTTATTGTAACACGTGACCTAGGGAAATTATGAAATGATGCTTACTTTCCTTCCAAAACTTCAGGAGCAAGTAATCCAAAACGATTAAGAAACTCATAAAAGGTTCGCCTGGTTGGGTATCCAGCACAGCTAATCCTAATAGCCTCAAGAACACCCTAATAATAAGAAGCTAACATAATCAGTTTATTGGAAAGCTAAACTCTGAAATTTAGCTTAGAGATGTAAACTTCTAACGATTGATCAGATGAAGGGAATGCTTTGAAGCATATTATACTCACACCACATCGTAACTGTTGGATGATGTTGAAATTCTCAAAAATAGCAGGCTTAAGGATGTTATTTGGCTTCACACATCGAATGTAGTGAGGCTCAGTTGTATTCAAGATCTCCATCAAAGAATGAAGTTGTAGCTGAGAATTCAAAAAACAATATTTGTGACATCATCCTTGGAATGAGTGTGCATAACTCATAAATAATGCAAGAATTCACAATCAATAAACCCGCTATGTTGTCTTTTACTACTATAACAGAGAGGGTTGTAAGCTTTAGAGCTAGAGATTTGGGTTTTCTATAGGGTAAAGGCAGACATAACATCATATATACATAGCAACCATAAGATAATCATGGTAGGGCAACATGAAACTGGCTATTAAAAGAACCACAGGATGCTACCTAAAATGTGACCGGTAACACTTCGCTGTTTATGATGCTAATCTAAAGTGAAGCAAATTTAATATGTCAATACCAAAATTCTCTGAAATGTAACAAGGGTGGTCTTATTTGAAGTCAACCCCATATTTTTTGCTTTCAACTATCAGAGTATGTTACAATTTTCAAGCTCTCACCAAGTACATTTGTGAGAAAATGAAGATGTGGTGCCACTAGCACCGATCCAAATCAAATACATTTGGAAAAATTGCCCTTGACCTGCATGTCTGAATTCTAACTTCCAACTTGTTAAAATGGAATGGGAGGTCAGACTATTAAGTGATGTCAAAAAATTGAACATTTAAAAAAAAACATGCAATGAATGTCACAAGTGGAGAAGGTAATTAAGCACTGTCATGATAATAAAAATAAGAATACGAAAAGGCATGGCATGAACATCATATATAGAGGCAGCATATTGTTTCTTACAGAAGCATCTTTTCACAAGAATCCAAAAGCACTCAGCAACATATTGACACGTCAACTTGGGACAACAGGAGCAGTAACACGAACACTGATAATTTAAAGCCTACCAACAATTAAAGAGAAGTTGAAGAAAAAATTGCCTTAAAGCGTGAACCAATGGAAGAGAACTTGGATGACTTCGATGATTCTTCTGGAAGTGGTGGGAATAGGCCAGCCACAAAGGAGCAGTTTGAAGCAGTCAACAGAGCTTGATGTTCAGCCACCACGTAATCTTTGTTTTTGTCCAAAAATTGATTGGCTTGATAATTTACCTTCACATTGGGGAAAATTTAACAAGTTATAAAATTCCTAGAACCTCTCCCTCTATCAAAAAAAGAAAATTGAAAGTACATAAAAAATAAAAAATATAACTAGCATACCTCCCCTGCATAGTGTGATATGGTGAAATCAGTGCTAGAAAGTTTTGGTTTGATAAAACGTTTATGAGTTTTGAATGTCTGATACATCTTTTGCGCAAATGTTTCATGTGTGGACTTGGGAAACATGCTGCATCAACAATTAGACAAACATGAGTGGTGACTTCAAGATGACCCCTGAAGAAGTGCATTATATAGGGAAAAAACCGTCTGATTAATAAACACATAATCCAGTAATATAAATGGATTCAGTAATTAAAAAAAGCAGATTACCAGGCTTCATCTAAAAGCGCAATTATTCCTCCAGGTTTCTGTAAGGGAACAAATACACTTATTTATCATGTGAATTACAAGACACAGTTGCAATAAATTAAATAGGCTCATTTATTCACCATCACTAGATAAATACTCTGAAAACAGTGAAAGATGATGAAACATCAAATCCTAGAATTGAAAAGGTGTACAATTAACAAGGTTAAAACCTTCTCAATTAGGTCCAACACATCCTGGTTATCAACAAACTCAATGTAGCTCCAGTTTATCTCCTCTTTGGTGTACTCTTCTTGCTCCATTTTAAACACATGCTACAAACATACAATTGGAAAATAACAAATCAATCTTCATCTATTGTCAAAGAAGCAAGCTAAACTCATTGATTAAGAAAGCTAACCTGATTGAAATGTTGTTGCAGTTTTTCGTTTGTAAAATTGATGCAGAACTGCTCGAAACTGTTTTTTTAGAACAAGCATAAGCAGAGAAACAGTCAGTCATATTTTAAGCACAATTACTTTATTTCCTTTTCCTTTTGGCTTGGAAAATGGAGTGGCATTGCACAGTTGTTATGGATTGAGCATTTGTGATATCTAAGGCCAGATGGCAAGTATCATTCAAAGCAATTCCTCATAAAGAAAAATTCTAAACATGGAATGTTGCGTTTATTTGTTTTTCATGAAACACTTTACCAAACACCGTAGAAACATTGGTGATGATTTTAATTCAAGAGTCTAGATACACATTCAAAGGCAACTAACTACCAGAGATTAGCAAAAAGAAATTTTCTACAGTTTCCATTGAAAAGTGGAAACGTGTTTCATGCATCACTAAAAAGGCATTGTTTAAAGCCAATTCCAAGCAAACAATTAGATAATAATCTCAAACATCTTGTTGGGTAGAAAGAAACAAAAGCATCTTGCTCAAATGATACAATAACCAAGTCAAGTTAATGGCTTACCTATTGCACTTGAAGCTTTCAAAACCATAGATATCAAGTACTCCAATTATTGATTTTGAGCTTGAATCCTGTCCAATTGAAACATTAATTTTATCCACAAGCCTGTGCACAATAAATGTAAAAGTCATTAGTAAATTCTTATCTAACTTGAAGAATAAAACACTGAGCATCCAACTATCTGGGAGTCATAGGAAAGAAACAAAGGTTTACTGAGCTTTTACCAGTCAAACAAGCGAGAATATAATGTCTTCGCCAAAGCATCCCTACTAGAAACTGCATTTTCAGGGTCAAGAGTCCTTGTGATAATTTCTTCTGGTGTAACCATTACACGTTTAATTAGGGCATCTTCCAAGCTCTTTGCATCACACCTATGCATTATCTAGAATAGTTAGAGATACAATAAATAACCAACAGATCATGATTTAGGCAATTATTCAAACATGGAAAAGTGCAGAATATATACCTGAGAAGTTCTGAAGTAACATTGAGATGGAATCTAGACTGTTCATCCTTGATAACTGAGGAATCTATCTCCTGTCCCTTGGCAAAATTAACATTTCCAAGATGAAGAATTGCAGCCACAACCCTAAAAATCCCCTCCTGGAACAATTGCATATCATTAGAAATTATTTAGATCACATAATAATTAAACCAAACTCTTGAAACTACAAAAAGAGAACCTGTTCTTGGTCACTAATTCCAACTATATCCATAGCCCTTCGAGTTGCAAGATACTCATGAGAATCATTTACACCATCCAACTCATAACAATTTGATTGATTTAGATAATGGAAAGATTTTGGGCTTCCCAATTTGTATCTCTCAATATCCTGCATAAATAAATAAATATATATATATTGAATCAACATTTGCATACATAAACAACTAGTGATTGTAATATACTGCCCATGAAGTAACATAAAGAAGGGAAAATGGGTGCACATTACTTCAAGTGGTGCAGCACAAAGAAGGTAAAAGCAGTGGTAGTTTCTTTCTGGATCTGAAATTTGACAAACACGAGATCTTTCAAGTAGATAAGTTCTGATAGCAGCCCCAGATATTCTCCCACTCTTGTCAAATTGGATTTCCACGAATTTACCAAAACGACTGCATTGACACACCACAATGAACATGAAGAAAATATTGTGCTAAGAACCTCAATTACTAAGATACCTTTAAAAACATCTAGAATCAAGCAATATTGTTGTAAATACATGCATAAAACCATTATTCAGTGCACACCTTGAGTTGTTGTTCCTAACTGTTTTCGCATTACCAAATGCTTCAAGAACTGGGTTGGACTGTAATTTTCAGCAGTAATAGAAGACATCAACACACAGCAATTACACTCTTGATGGCAATCAGTAAAAATGCAATATAATTAATCATTACTTATATAAATGCAATGGGAAACCTGATACATGGCCATCAAAATACCTATTACCTTTCATGCATGTGGAGGAACCAAGGCAAGGAATAACAAGTTCCAACATGCAAAGATACATTCATCTTACCTCCAGAACTTGTTGTTCAACTGTTCGTCCTTCTACTCCAGACCGTCCACCCAGGTAGGCAAGATATCTCATAAGCATCTTTGTCGTCTCTGTTTTACCAGCACCACTCTCCCCACTAACTAGAATTGAATTTCTTTTTCCTTCATTAATCATTGCCCTATTTTCTTATTCTACAGCATATCAGTAAGAAAAAACAAAAGAATGTTTAAAAAATGGTTGAATGTAAGAGATGAATCTCAGTTCACCTGTATGCAGCATCACCAACAGCAAAAACATGAGGACTTAGCTCCCCAAATGTTGCTCCTTTATACTGTTCCATCATGTGAGTGTCATACAGATGAGGCAATCTTTGAAATGGATTAACTGCTATCAGGATATTGCCAGTGTATGTCTGAAAAGGGAAAGTAAAAGCAATATCATCATGGGAATATTTCCTTTTCTTCCAATATTTGTCACTTGTTTCAGCCTCAGAACAGTATTAAAGTGGGGGAAAGAGTAATATGGCTTACATAGATTTCATTAAGTTCATATCTAGCAGCTAGATTTTGCAGAACTCCAGGTTCATGCAGATATGAAAGCTTCGTCATGTCATCTACCCCTCCAGGAGGGGCTTCTGTGTCCTTTGGAAACACTTTGGATATGTTTGAGACAACCTGCAGAATTTAGTCATCTGATCAGAACCATGAGGTGGTTTCTTCATGCACAAGAATACTAAGAGTAAAGCAACATGCAGTCGCAAGTGTCTCCTTTTCTTTTAGATAGAAAGGAGGATTGTGTGTTACAACTTGAAACATTAGCATCCTGACAAAGTATTCACTTAGGCATTAGCAACTTGAACTTAAGACATCATTTCATCAATTTTATCCAAGAAAAATGCTATATGGGACATCTATATTCCAATCTATACTTTCTATCTAGCTATGATCTAAAACATCTATCTTACCACCTCTTGGCATCATTGGAGAAGCACCTGGTAATGAAGAAGATTCTTACCGAATGGTTCAGCATGTTTATACACTCAATTTCGATGGATATGTGACATGCAATAATTAGAAAGGAGGAATTAAAGGAACAGCTGAAGAACATCTATAGATTTAAGATTCACAATCCCAATAAGACAGTTGTAAGGAGTGAAACAATAACCAAAGACAAGTTATCTTTGCATGAAGCAATAACCTATCAGATTGAGAAAATGAATAACAAAGGTCATATTGACAAATGAATCTTAGATGATGATTATTTAATGGCAAGCTAAAGACTAATGATGATAATGTATCACCCTACAATAATATGAGTAAATTACTGAAGTGCAATAGGCCCCTTGACAATAAAATCTTCCTCTTAAGTTTGATGCTCACAGCTGCAGACATTGATTCAAACATGCTCCATCCATCAGTTCATTAAAAAGCAAGCTTTCCCAATCTTAAGAGGAAACACGGTCGAAAATTAAAGCATTCCAAAGCTTGGCAAATATGAACCTTGTTTCTTATTTTAGTCGGAAGTAACACATGCTTGGAAATGAATGATTTAATAGCCACCATAGTGAAGAGGTATAAAAGGCCACCTCTTGTGGGTTCGATCCATTTATATATCAACAAACTTGGAGGCTTGCAATAACATCCTCAAGCCTTGTTTGGGATCTAGTCTGAGGATGCAACACAGCCTATAAAAGGCCCATTGGGTAAAGATAAGTTTGGTAGACAGGTCCACATTATGTTCCCAAACAAGCACTCAATCATTTTTCAACACCAACATCAATGAGATCAGAGATATCAATCTCTGATTTCTTCTACTTGGGGGTGGGAGGGAGGGTGTATTGCGATGTACTGAAACACAATAGCAAATATAATATGTGACTAGGTTGAACTCTATAGATGTTTCAGAATCCTCAATTCAAGTGATTCCAGTCACCAAATCAGCTTATTAATCCCCAGAAGAATGATGATGGCAATGAAACTTAAGTCACCTTGATCTAGAGAATCTGGAGTAGAGTTGCTCAATCTGCTTCAGATTATTATATTTACTCAGTTAGCCTAAGGTTCCATATTTTTCTCCTACTTCCTCGGTTGAAATGTTAATTAGTGCTTCTTCAGCACAAGCATGTTCATGAGGGGAAAAACTTCAACATTACCTCCTGTCCTAACAGTACAAAACTCTGACCTCTGAACACATGTGCTACACACATGTGTAGTAAGTGTTGCTATTGTCATTTTACATTTGCGCACTGCAAACTGTCCTAAGATATATATTTGCAACTAGAAGAAATTGATTGTGCATCATAGATTAAAGGAAAGAATAACTTCCATCACATCAATAGTTTCCTAGTAATAACCTAATGCATATAGAAGGGAAGGACTAGTGGAATTATTCTATGCGCATCAGAACAAGTAAATATACCTTTTTTCCATTTGCTATGACATGGACCTCATTGCCATTTATGCGAATAACTTCACCATCAATCCAAGCCAAAACAGGATCTTCAAACCATACATGAGAACCAACAATTATACTGTCCAGTGCTGCCTGCAAATATTTTACTGTTCAAGCAACACCGAGAAAAAGAAAAAGGGAACAAAAAGCCTCCAACGCAGCATAAAGATAAGTTCCTAAATATAATTGTATGATCAAAAGCAAAGTAAGAACTAGTTAAATCCAATTCTTATGTGTTGGGAAATGACAGCGGTGAAAGACAAGCTTTCATGAAAGCCTCTCGTTATGGAAATCATTCAACTAGAAACCCCACCCAATATCAAGGCGACCAGATGGTAATAAAAGCATTTCCATTTTAAAAGGAAACAAGAACTATAAAAGATAGTTACACTCAAATTTCCAAGCTCTAGTAAGAAATTTAATGGCTTGGCATTCCTAAAACAACAGGCCTTCGGCTGAAAAGAATCACTTGGCCAGGATTATCATGTGCAACACTATTTTAGCTTCCTAATGCAAAATTTGTAGCCTAACATTCAAAATAACTTCCACTAAATAGTACCTGGCATGAAGTTCAAGACTATCAAAAACTTTCTGTTACCTGAAGTATTAAAATTCAAAACCAGAACAATCCACGAAAACATCCAGTTACCAGCCACTATAATTTCTTAGTTTTAATTTTCTCCCTGGCTCAATTTTTTGTTTTATTTTTATAATAAAACCCAAACTACTCTGGAACATATACGAGATAACTATAATAAATTAACTTCATTCCAGGTTCAAAAAATAAAAAAGGAATATCCACTTCTTCAAAAGATTCAAACAGCACAGGTAGTAAACCTAAATTCAACCAGAGTTTAAAACTCAAAGCAAACATAACAAACCACAAATACATCTTCAACTAAACAAAAAAAAACAGCCATGAAATTTAACCAAAACAAGAAGACGAAGAAGAAGAAATGCCTAGAATTTCACTCTATTTTGCTTTGAATTACCATTTGATAATACCAAAGTGGTACCAAACTCTTAGGCTTAGCTCATCCAACTAAGAAGAAGGAGAAGAGGAAAAAAGCCCACAAACTCTAAGATGACAAATAACAAGTTGAACTCTTTCAAATTTAAAAAAAATAAAAATAAAAATTCAAACCCCACTTTCTCCCTCTCCCTTTCTCTCTCTAACAGAACTAACCCCACGCACTTCACAATATCTCTCTCTCTCTCTCTCGAGCTTTCAAACTATTTGGGTTTGTTTCTCTCTCTGGAGTTAGCTGTTTTTTATGGTCAGCTGTGGGGGGGGGAAAGAAACTTGATTCCGAGAGTATAGTGGATGTGTTTTTTAATGTTTTGAAAAAATATTATTTTTAATATTAACATATAAAAATAATTAAAAATATTAAAAAATTCAAATTTTAAAAAAAATATTTTCAAATCCAGTCCCAAAATCAAGTTCAGGTGAGGCTTTAATTACCTCCTCGTGACATTGAATTCTTCTTTTTATTATATAATTATTGGAAAACACTTTCCGAGTTATTCTTTCCTTTTCAGTTTTTGCCATGACTGTTTTTTTTTTCATAGATTAATAGAAATATTATAAATTGAAAAACCTAAAATTATTTTATGAATGTTTATAATGTTGTTATTACAAGTATGACTTCACAATCTCATAGTCATCGATTAATTGTACAATATGAAAAACAAAAAATATAGTTCATATTGTTTTTATAAAAAAAATATATTAAGATAATGCAAATAATTGTATTGGTTTTTGAAAAAAAAAAAAAGTATATGTGATATAAACGTGTTTTAAAGAAATAAAAGAAATTAACGGTCCAAGCTATAACATCAACTGAGATTTAATAGTTGTTTTTATTTTAGTTAGACAATAAAAAAAAAAGATAATGATATTGATAAAAAAAAATTAAAAAAAAAATAGTACCTTGGGAAAAAAACTATGGAAGCACAAAATTGGATTAAAAAAATTAAAAAATGAATCGATTCAACAAACATGAAAAAACATAATAGGAAACAAAATTAACTACATGAAAAGATCTAGAATAAAAAATGATAATTAAGAGAATCAAGGTGAAAATTAAAAAAAAAAAACAAATTATAGGGTAAAAAAATCAAGTAGAGGATTTAATTGGAAAAAAAACAAACTAAGAAAAAATAAATAAAAAATAAGGAAAATGAAAAAAAAAAAAAAACACGCCATAACCTTGGATTGAAAGGTTAAATCAAAAGTCAATAAAACTTTTATAAAAGGGTTAGAGAAAAAAATCAATGAATAAGAACTTGATAAAAAATACATGAAAAAATGAAATTAAGAGATTAAATTGAAAAGAAATAACACTTATTCAAAAGGATAATGGACAAAATATTATAAGAAAAAAAGATAAATGTTTTTCACTGAAAGGGTTAAATTGAAGAGTAAAATATCTAATATAGCGAAACACACTATTTCCAGGAATATTGATTATTATTACTATTTCTATCATAAATATTACTATTATTACTATCAACACCATAATTATTGGTCATTGTCGTTATTGTTGTTATAATAAATTATTATATATTGATTATTAATAATATTATTTATATTATTATCATCATTACTGTTATTATTAATGTTAATACCATTACAATTATTATTATTATTGTTGTTGTTGTTACAACAACAACTACTACTACTGTTGTCGTTGTTGTTACTAAAATAACAAAAATTATAAATTTATTTTGAATGATAAAAATCATCAATATTAGTATTATTATCACTATTACTATTATAATTGTTGTTATTGTGATAATTATTAATATTATCATCACAATTATTATTATCATTATCACATTCATAATAAACTATTATTATATTTGTTATTATCATCATCATCAGTATTATTACTATTATTATTATTATCACTGCCATTATTTTGTTGTTGAAAAAACAAAAACTATAAATTTGATTCGAAAGATAAAATTGAAGACCATAAAAAGCTTATGTTTCAACCTTAATTTAAGTGTAATGGGTCTTTTCAAATAAATAAATAAAAACAAATGATATAAGCATTATATTATGTATTAGATAATACGAAATGATTTAAGTTTTCATATTACATATATATATATATATATATATAAAATAAAAAGTAAATTAAAATAATATCTTCTACATTGATTTGGATTTTTTTTTTATTCATTACATCAACATGAATTATGGATTTGTTAACTAAGTTTGCACTATTGCTTGCCAAATTAGTACAAGTAAGGATTGCTTGTAAAAGTACACTTCAAATTTCCAATAGATTTTGTTTGTGGCTTTGATCTTATTTGATATTATTTTAAAAGTATTTTTAAAAATAAAATAAAATAAATGTTTTTATTCTTTATTTTAAATTAGTTTTTTTGGTGTTTTTATATCTTTTTTATATACTGATATTAAAAATAATTTTTTTAAAATAAAAAATATTATTTTAATATATTTTTAAAAACAATCTCATCCTTCGTTGGTCAATGACCAAACCACCGGTCTTGCAAAAATCGTAGTTGGCACTTGCCAAACATTTACACAAGAGTTAGCTTGTTTTTTTTAATTAAACATAAAATAATCACAAGTTAAAATGCAAAAAAAAAAAAAGTATTTTTGTAATTAAGAATTGGTGTAGAGTAGAGGTCATACGTGAGAGGGAAGTTGTAACATCCTTTCACGCCAAGTCATCGTTTCCGTAGCTTGCTCCACCAAAATATATTTTCTCTCTTGTTATTTATTTTATATTAGTGTTATTGAATTTATTTTTTTAATGCCCTAAAAAATATTAAAATCATGATGCCAGTCCCCAACTCGTGGGCTAGCGATCCAACGGCCCAAAACCCACCTCCTAGACGCATTAAGATATCCGGTAAATGACCACTTGTCCCCGGTAAGGTAGGAGCTCCCGCCTTTTTTGCTCCGGATGACAGCTCAGCGAGAGGGGGCCCTTTCGAGATTTTCACAATCACGTGTGTTAATGTTTATTTGTTTTAAATAAATGTGTGACCTCTTAAAATCATAATAATTAAATAAAATTTGAAGATGTGGCGAGTTTGATACTAGAATTTTGTTTTCATGTCACTTTAGTACGAAGTTGTCTGTCTTATATTATTTATTATTATATTCAATTTTAGTATTTATTATTCAATTTTAGTAATGAAATTTAAATTTAAAAGCTATTATTAAAAGAACTGAAAGACATCAAGAAAGTGATGTGGATTTATAATGTTTTTATTTAGACTCTTACTATGTTTTTCATGACAATTTTGTAAATGGAAAAGAGATTTATTTCTCTCTTTTTCTTTGTGGACGTAGGCTTTACCACATTTCCCATGCTCTATTTAGCTTTTATGTATATGAAATTACATCTTTCAAATCTAAAACCTTATTTTTATGAACAAAAATGGGAAAAGGTTATTTTAGGTGGATTAAAAGGTTTTTTGATTGATTAAAGAAATAAATCAAGGTGATTTAAGGGTTTAAAACTTGAAGAGAGAGTTAGAATTTGGAGAAAGGAGGAGGATAAGGTGAAAAAAGCTTGATTTCTTTATCAAATACTTCCTATATTTTTGTGTTTAGGAGATATGAACGTCACACATGACAAGTAAGTGCACATCACCTATACTAAATAGATTTTAGAAATATTATATTTAAGTTGCATTTCTTTTCATGACTTTTTGTGTAAAAGATGGAATTAAGGAGGAATAGTTATGGTCTTGATTAGTCATCCATGTGTATGAAACTAATGATATCAATTGGTCCGATATCGACATTAAACGAGATATAAGTGTAAATGTAAAGTATTGGATTAGTTGTCTAGACAAAATAGACTAATGAAGTTTTGAGTTAACTAATAAATAAATAAGGAATCTAAGAGTAAAGGGAGGACTAAAGAAATGACAAAAGGGGAAGGAGATAGAGGAAATTTGGCTAAAGTTCAAAGGATTCAATACTTAGTCCAAAAGCTTAGTAAATGTTCAAAGGTTTTGTCTTGATGGATTCAAAAACAGGAAAAAAGAAAAAATAGTAGTAAGAGTCCACTTCCATTAAAGATTTCAAGCTTGAAATGTAAATGTTTTTTACAAATTTTGAAAGTGGATTCCATGAGACCTACTAAATTCAAAATCATTTGTTGATGTATAATGCAATATTTTTTTTTGTATATTGACATTTTTTATATTGCAATTTGGTGTCCTTGCATGTTTTAATGTTATTTAATGTTAAGCATGTATTTAGTTTCATGCTAAAAAATATAGTTTTATGTTCTTAATCCTATTTTGAGTTTGTTATTTTGTTGTTAAGGTGTTTTTAAAAGTGTTTGTGTGTCTGATTTTGATCAAATGTGTACTTTTGGAATTCGTTAAAGGTAATAATGGGTGTTTGATTTTGTTTTGGGTTGCTAATACATGTTATTAGTTAGTTTGGGTCATAAATGTTTAAAAAGCGAGTTTTGGTTTGAGTTTTGATGTTTTGTTGGTTGATAATAGGGTTACAATTTTAGAAGTCTATTTTTTATACATGATACTGATAATTTGAGATTATTTGTTGGTGTTCTTGATTTAAACTTGTTTGCTCATGATAATGTGGTTTGTTAAGGCTAAGAGAACTTGGTTTGAAGGCCTAAAATGTATTTCATGGTTTGATATTGCATGTTAGGTTTTATGGTCTAATTCGGTTTATGATCTTCATGTTTATCCGAATAACATTGTTTGTCGGCAAGACTAGAAAAGAAGAGAAAAAAACGCCTTTTCTCATTCACAACCCAAAAATCATGTTTTCTTGTTTCTTTTTAATTAGTTGTTCAACAAATTTTAATTAGTTGTTCAACAAATATGCAAGACTAAACTCTATTTCTTGGTTGCAAGGACACAAAAACTTTCAAATTTCAAGAATTGTGAGATCTATTTTACCTTTTCTTTTTCAGTTTATGTGATGAATATGTTTGTTCTCTTATGCTTATTTTTTCCTATAATTGTTTATTTTAATTGCTAGAACGGACTCTAAGTTATTATTGTACACAATCTATTACTAAGTTTGATATTAAAACTGGAGTTATGGTATATGAACTTGTGAAGCAATTGAGTTAATAATTCTGGCGGATCGAAGTTATTAATCTTAGGGAGAACATTCAATTAAATCAAACATAGATTGCAGACAATTATGTTTTCTTGATTAATCAACCTATCTAGTTCTTAAAGCTGACATTGAATTAAATTACTAGTGCGGATACTATGATTGTTTGATGGTTATTGTGAGTTATACGGCGGATCCGTTAACTAACCAATGTTAAAAAGAGATAAATATTCAGAATATAAATTGATGTTTCATTTTCATGATTAGTTTTGATTTCTGTAGGTGGATGTTTACTTGCGACCAAGGTTTGTTTTCTTGATAAATTTTGGCTTTATTTAATTTGTGCTTGATAGTTTTTCTTCTTCTTTGTTTTAGCCTAGACAACTTCCACCCCCTCCAATTTGCATATCATATAGCATAAAAATCCACCTCAAACCTTTCTCGTGGGATCAACCCTTTGCTTGATCTACACCATCTTATATGCTTTGTTTTAACTTAGGATAATTAATTTGTGTGACTGAAACATCGCATAAAAAAGCTACACACCTACTAACATATTAATAGTAACACACAATTCTCCCAAATGGTTTTTGGAATTTAAATCCATTTATAAGAAAATTGGCACCTCATAAATGTTAAAAGCAATTAAGTTGTAAAATAATAATTTGAAAATGAGAGGTAGACTACTCAAAAAAGATTCCTTACTATAATCAAATAAGCAAACAGAGGGGAATAAGTTAATCATGTATATAAATACTGGGGAGACAATAACTTAGAGTTTATGATAGGAGCTAGAGATGAAGGGTTGTGATAGAACAAGAACAAGAGACAAAGCAATGGCTTTGGGTTTGTGTTTTTCTTTTTATACAGGTAAGCCTTTTATAGTACGATTTAAGGCTAATTGAATTGAACCAATTTGGTTAGGTCTGAATAAACTAGTTTTAGACTTTTAAGATTAAGACATAACCAAACTAGAATTTGTTTAAGTATTCTAGATGGTTACTTCATATTTTTTTTTATCGATTTAGTTTTTTCAGTTAATTCAATTTTTTTCTCAATTTAATTGTGCTTAGGGTTAATGTTTTTCTTTTTTCTCACCTCTATTGAAAAATAAAGCTCCTTGAGCTCTCTTTCTCTCTCTAAACTTGAGTATCAATCCTACATGGATAAGTTTTTTTAAATATTAAAATAAGATGAAATAAAAGTAATAAAGGGACGACACCAAATTTTCTAGGAACATTTTTTTTTGTGGTTGGAAAAAGGCTATTGCAAAATTCATTTTTATTAAAAAAATTTTGTATTTTTTGTATTTTTTTTAATGTAGTGATGTCAAAATATTTCTTTTTAAAAAATATTTCAATATATTTTTAAATTAGATATATTTTGAAAAGTTACCACTACCACAATGTTTATTTCAAATAAAAATTATAGATGCATGGTGATCAATTGCGAAATTTTTTGTTTGTCTTTATCTTGATTTACTTGTTTAAAGTATCGAATTTGATCCAAACAATAAATATCTTTCAATATTCATCTAATTACAAAGACTAATAAAAAATATTTTATATTCTATGCAACAACAAAAAAATTGAATATATTAGTTACAAAAAAGAGAGGTGCTAAGGAGATTTATATTCTCTTAAATGAAAATATTTATTTGTTTTTAATATCAATTTATTTTATAATTCTAAACAATATAGTCATATTTTATACAACAAGAAATTTGAATGTGTTTGTTATGAAAAAGAGAGGTGTGAAGGAGGTTTATATTCTTTTATGTGGAGATATTTATTTGTTTTTAATATCAATTTATTTTATAATTTTAAATCTTTTTTATAATTTTAAGTGGATATGATATAAAAATCATGTATTATTTGGTATTGTGATTTAATTATAGTCTTAAAAATATTTATTTTAATTATAGTCTTAAAAATATATTTTTTTTTTATTTGAAATTAAATTTTTTTATGTTTTTATATTGTTGCAATGTAAAAAATAATCTTTTTAAATTAAAAAAATATTATTTTAATATATTTTAAACAATAATTTATATTACCTATTTAACCGGAAAGAAAAATCCTATATTTTAACTCCATGGCGACCCCATTCAAGGGATCTATAAGGGAGGCAAGGTTCTCTACTGACTATCCCCCTCCGTCTTCTCTTTCTCTCCCTCCCTCGACATGGCTTCCTCGTATCTTCTCCAATCTCCCAACTTCTCCAGCAATCTCAAGCTTCCCAAAAAACCCAACACTCTAAAGGCAACCCCTCGTTTCCTCTCCATCAAAGCCGCCGCCGCCTCCTCCTCCTCAAGTAATACCCCCGCTAACACTGCAAGCAAAGGGAACAACATTCGCGACGAAGCCCGCCGCCAGTACCTCACAAACCCACCACAAAACCAGAACTTTTCCGCCAAATACGTCCCTTTCAACACCGACCCTGTCACCAACACAGAATCCTATTCCCTCGACGAGATCGTCTACCGCTCCCAATCTGGCGGCCTCCTTGATGTTCAACACGACATGTCCGCCCTCAAAGCCTTTCCTGGCTCCTACTGGCGTGCCCTCTTCGACTCTCGCGTTGGTAAGACCACTTGGCCATACGGTTCCGGTGTGTGGTCCAAGAAAGAATGGGTCTTGCCTGAAATTTCTAGTGATGATATTGTCAGTGCCTTTGAGGGCAACTCTAATCTCTTCTGGGCTGAAAGGTTTGGCAAACAGTTCCTTGAAATGAATGATTTGTGGGTTAAACATTGTGGGATTAGTCATACAGGGAGTTTTAAAGATCTGGGCATGACTGTTCTAGTTAGTCAGGTTAATAGATTGAGAAAAATGAACAAACCTGTGTTTGGTGTTGGCTGTGCTTCAACAGGCGACACCTCTGCTGCTTTGTCTGCTTATTGTGCTTCTGCTGGTATTCCTTCTATTGTATTTTTGCCAGCTAATAAGATTTCCATTGCCCAGCTCGTGCAGCCCATTGCCAATGGCGCCTTTGTTTTGAGTATTGATACCGATTTTGATGGCTGTATGCAGTTGATAAGAGAGGTTACGTCTGAGTTGCCAATTTATTTAGCCAATTCGCTAAATAGTCTGAGGTTAGAAGGGCAGAAAACTGCTGCCATAGAGATTTTGCAGCAGTTTGATTGGGAAGTGCCCGACTGGGTTATTGTTCCGGGTGGGAATTTGGGGAATATTTATGCTTTTTATAAAGGGTTTAATATGTGCAAAGAGTTGGGTCTTGTGGATAAGATTCCGAGGCTTGTTTGTGCACAGGCTGCGAATGCCAATCCTCTCTACTTGTATTATAAGTCAGGGTGGGACGAATTTAAAGCTGTGAAAGCCAATGGTACATTTGCATCTGCTATTCAGATTGGCGATCCTGTTTCAATTGATAGAGCTGTTTATGCACTGAAACAATCGAATGGGATTGTCGAGGAGGCTACTGAGGAGGAGTTAATGGATGCAACGGCACAGGCGGATTCGACTGGGATGTTTATTTGCCCACATACAGGAGTGGCATTGACGGCTTTGATGAAGCTTAGGAAGAGTGGGGTTATAGGTCCAACTGATCGGACAGTGGTTGTTAGTACTGCCCATGGGCTTAAGTTTACTCAAGGTAAGATTGATTACCACTCAAATAATATTAAGGAAATGGCTTGTAGGTTTGCTAACCCGCCTGTGAGTGTTAAGGCTGATTTTGGCTCTGTTATGGATGTTTTGAAGAAGTATTTGAGTAAAACACCAAAGTAATAGGCAGACTATGAGCATTGTAGGTTTTGCTTATGTAACTCTAGCGTATTGTTGTCTTTGCATGGGCATTGGTATTGCTGCTTTAATAATTTCTGCCATTGGATGTTCCTTGTTAGGATTTTGGTTGTCTAATTTGTAGCCTTTCATAGAGCTAAATCACATGGAAGGCAGCAATACCATTTTTTTGATAAAGACATTATCATTTGAATTAATGCAAGTTTTGTTGGTCATTTTGGCTTCTGGTTTTCCCTTCAGTCTATTTACTTCTGGCCTCCTTATTTTTTTTTTTCTGTATTGTTAGTAGAAAACTTTGTTCTGTTAAAAATATTTAAAAGTATATAGTTGATTTTTAGCCTGTTTTGTTAAATTGCCACATATCAAACACCCTTGAAGCCATGACTTTAATATTCTGGAATCTTCTGTTTGCTTTGGAATCATGTTAGTTTCTTATTTAACAGCAGCTGTATTCATCACCTATCTCAGAGAGCTGTGCCACGAAATTGCTCTCCTGTGCGCTGTTTTCTGATTGAGATTACTAACTAGTTATCTAAGTGACTTAATAAAATTCTTAGGGAGATTGCAGACTAATTATCTAAGTAGCTTAATAAACTGTTAAAAAAAATTTAGCCATCGGTTATTTTACTTAGGTGGTGCCTAGGTCTAGAAGAACCAAAAACTATTAGTGAGCCATCTAAAGTTGGAATGTCTGAAACTTTCTATATTAAGGGATATACTTTCAGTGTCTTAGCCTTTGACATTCTCAGTCATAAACTGTATGGAAGAGATGCATACCAGAAATGTGCAGCTGCTTGCTTCAGTTACAGAAAAGCAACTTCTGATAGACTGAAGCTCATTTGTGAAAGTTATTATTAACCCGGAGGTATGGAATCTTTGGTCTGAATATTGCTGGTAAGTGATCTCAGTCTTCTAAATGAAGGGACACCACATTTTGCTTTCAGATTTTAGAACAAATTGCTATTTCAGGGCGGCGAGTTCCTTTCATTTTTTTTGGCAGTAAACAAATGGGTCAATGCATCAAGATGCATTGATTTTAGACTAATAAGCAAGTTCACTATTGGCACAAATGGGTTTTCCGTTCCAGCTGGAGAGGCTTCTTGCTTCAAGCACAGGGGTTAACTGCATGAGCAGAGTTTGATTATTTTGGTCATCTGGTTTTTGTTGTGCCTGATTTTCTGCATTTTAGACTTGTAAGAGGAAGCTAAGTTAAATTGCACTCGGCCATATTAGGGTTTTAACCAGGCTTGTTAATTTCATTCTGTTCCTGCCGGAACGTTCCATGCCATTAAAAAAACCGAGACGAAACGGCGTTGTTTTCGTCTCGGTTTTAATTCCGGCCCGTTCCGGAAATTCCGGCTAAATTCTGGCCGGAACGCTTCGATACCGTTCCGGTTCAAAATCATAATATTTCTTTTATTTAAGAACATTTTCTATAGAGCAAAAGATGTCGAAAGAAAATTGCCTCCAAAACTCTTCTCCTTGTCACAAAATTGCATGATAAACCTTGGAATCAAAAAGACAAATTCAATAAAGAAGATGGATCTCGAGTTGTATAGGAAGCTATTACCCAAAGATTTGATTTTTTTTTTGTCTTAGAATAATTTTGTAAATGCTAGGTTGTCACAAATAATAACTTGTAATCTTCAATGATAATTCACAAAAACTACATGTGAAATATCTTAAATCTCTATCTAGAAGAGAGATAATTTTATGTTTTAAGTCCCAACTTTTTATTTTGTAACTCATATAATTTTTATATTTAACGGACAACCCATAACGAAAAATAAAAGGATATCTTATTATTAGCAGAAGAATACGAAAAAACCCTGCAATTTAGAAAAATATCAATTTAACCCTTGAATAATACCTATATACTATTTAAGGATAATTTTAGAAATTAACTAAATCAAGACCTTGATTTTTTCTAGATCTAGAAATATAATCTTTTAATTAATTATGAATTATATGAGATAACATAAAATTAGACATAAGATAATATAAAGCTAAAATCCAAATTTAATGTCCAACCATTGTTCAGATCATATCAATAAAGCAAGAAATTGCCCTTGAAAAACTCATCACATACAATGTTTAAATTTGCCCTAATAAAGTTATTTATGTGACATATTTTTCATATTTAGTGTTTGTTTAGAAATATAGTAGATTTTTTTTTAAAATATATATAAATAATTCAGAGGTTAAAAAATGAAAATATAGAATGTCAAACACCACGTAATCTTCTGGCAATGACAGCTCATTGCACCAGCTATGTTCAGCCATTATTCCAAGAACAAAGAACCTCTCAGCTTTGCCTCACTACGCTCGAGGAACATTACTTGCTCTTAACATCTTTATTGTATTTTTTTATTAATATGTATGTTCGAGCTAACTTGCATGTACTTCGATTAATCCTTAAGATCCTAAATTCAATGACCTAGTAAGCTTCCAATAGCTATCATATTAACTATTAGAGAATAATATAAATCATATTCTGAAACCTCACCTAACAACTTAAAGTTGTTAGGTGAGACCATAAAATATGATTTATATTATTCTTTAATACTAGTATCAGAGTCTTGTTGACCAACGGTCGCGAGTTCGAATCTCATCACCCTCATTCTATTTGATAAAAATCAAGCACAAGATAGTGTAGGTCTGTGCAAATTTCAAGCCCAAAAGGATTTCACTTGAGGGGGGGTGGTGTTAGAGAATAATATAAATCATATTCTAGGACCTCACCTAACAGCTTAAACTTGTAGGTAAAATGATTTCTTGACATTAACAACCACAAGACTCGAATTTGAGACTACGAGGAATCAAACTCCTTAGTCCTAATCTCTTACAACTGGACACCTACTAGATGGTTTCTGCATGTAGAGGGGGACAATTCTTGGATACAAGTCTTGCCCCTGCTTTTTGACAAAGCGCGTGTTCGAGAATATGATTAAAGTTGTTTTTTAAAGTGTTTTTTATTCAAAAATATATCAAAATAATATTTTTTTTTAAAAATTATTTTTGATATTAGCATATGAAAATAATCTAAACAAACTATATTTTTTAATTTAAAATAAAATTTAAATTTTACGAGGAATTCTTTTAAAACTAATTGACAAACAAGGTAAAAAAACATCAACGGTTTTTGAGGAGCACAAAAATTAAAGAAATTAAAGAGAAATCATATTAATTCCATGTTCTATTGTATTCATTCCTGTATGTATAATAAAATTCCACCTAAAATGATAGCACATCCCAAACATGCAAGCTCACTAAAAAAGAAACAAAAAAAATTCAGATATCGAAAAATAAAAAGATTAATACACAAAAATTACAAAAAAAAAACAAATTAGAAGCCTTCTTCTAACTCGTGCTGGCTTCTCGACCAAGATTTGACCTTCCCCTGGCCGAATTCACCTTCTCTAGCTGCAAACCAGCTTTAAACCTCGCTATGAAATTATCAGCCTTGGTGTCCACGTCAGGACTTGGACAAAACGATGCCGTTGGTGCTGAGTCTGATCCATCTGCCGCCGCCATTGGACTTGACTGATCCTTTTCTGAGCTCGCATCCTCAGTACTTTCCAAGTCCGGCGATCCACTTCTCGAACTATTGAAACTTCCTACTCTAACATAGTCACCATCACGAACAAATTTCCACGCTGGCATTTTGAATGGCGGCGGCGGCGGCGGAGTTGGAATCAGAGGTGAAGCATTCCCGCTCTCCGCATTCTCTTCCACGCTATTGAAACTACTTGTACTGACTGGTTTTGGAGGTTGATCATGAGATGTCACTGGTGCTACGTGGACCTTGGTTCTTGACGAAACCTTTCGGGAGACCACCTTTGATACACGTGAGACTGGCGGCGGAGGTGGCGGCGGAGGAGCTGGATGGAGTTTTTTGGTTTTGCCTTTCTTTGAGAACAAATTTTGAAGAAAATGAGGTGGCGGGGGTGGCGGCGGAGGCGGGGGTGGCGGGGGTGTTATCAAAGGTAGAGTGCTGGTTGGGGTAGGTTGAGGATTGAACAATCTATCAAGATTCTCAACGCTCTTTTGACTTTGCTTCTTTTTCTTTTTTCTTAGTGAATTCAAGAAATCCTTGCCTCTCTTTTTCTCGTTCTTGCTGAATATAGGTGGTGGTGGTGGAGGAGGAGGCGGCGGCGGAGATGGTGGCGGGATATTGTAGAAGTTTTCAGAAACTTTCTCCTCGTGATCGGTTCTCTTTCCATATCCAAGATCTTGACGTGTTCCCTTCTCCTTTCTCCTCACAAGCTTAGGAGGCGGAGATGGTGGCAATGGAGATGGCGGTGATGGATGAAAAGGAGGTGGCGATGATGGATATGAAACTTCCTTTTGATTCATCCCAAAGGTATCAACGTCTATATCCTTAACACCAGCATCCTCTTCTTGTTTTTTAGTTTCTTCGACTGGCTGCGGATAATGATGATGAATCTGATCATTTGAGGTCGAAATCCTGTCGTTATTCAGATGGGTGTCACCATAAACTCTCCACCGTTCTAATGATTCTTGACGAAGATCTGGATATGAACTGACACTCCTTAATCCGTTCAATGTGTTATAGCTCATAGTTCGATCTTGATGCTCAAACCATCTCTGTGAAGGAGTTGACGGACGATGATGATGAATCTGATCATTTGTGGTATTCAGATGGCTGTCATCGTAAAATCTCCGGCGTTCTAATGATTCTTGACGAAGATCTGGATATGAACTGGAACTCCTCAATCTGTTCAATGTGTTATAGCTCATGGTTCGATCTTGATACTCAAACCATCTCTGTGAAGGAGTTGACGGATGTGACGGGTTTTGTACATTTGATAAGCTTTGATCTTGGTAATAACTTGAGCTTTCATTACCGCCGCCGCCGCCGCTGTTTCTGCTAAGAAATCCGCAGACAATAGCAAAGAGGACCAGAACAAAGTTGAGCGAGTCCCAACTTTTCTTGATCGACTGTGGTCTCACGATTTGAGATGTGAAAGAGCCGAATGAAGGAACAACAACAAAGACGAAAGTGAAAGCTACGGCTAGTAACACTATGAGAAATACACCGGAATTTAGACAGACGGAGGAGGCTTGACGGGGGAGGCCGCGGGGACGGTGGCGAGTGTTGGCGGCTTGAAGCCAAAACAGTGGCATGTCTTCTTCCTCTTCCTCCATTACTTGATCAGGATTGGTTGGGGGTGCTGGTTCTCCTTTCGAGAGTTGTAGAGGGAGGGAGGGGAAGAACTTTTCTCGGACAACTTTTAGCTTTGCTTTTGGGTACGCTATAGCTTTTGTGTTGTTTGCTTGATGGGAATTTTTGTAGATATTATATGCTTTGCTTTCTTCAATGGCGCAGGAAAAAAAATATGTTGAGTGAAGTGTTAAAAATAAGGAGTGATGACATTTATAAAGGGGATTATATTAAGCAATTTTTATTTTAAAAACTTTAGGTTAATTTGACCACGAGATTAAACTCAATTTAAATCCAAGTTCGATAGAAATATATAAAAAAATAATTTAAAATAAATAATATTTTTTTTTAGTTTTTTTCAAAAATATTTTGAAACGTAATAAAAAATAGTGCATAAGAAGCCAGAGTAAAAACACCGGCCTATATACTGGTCATTGTACGATCAAAACATAGACTAATCTTTCACTGCATGTAGAATTAGTTGAGTTGTACGCAAGTTAACCCATATATTTACGTTAATAAAAAAACATAAACTAAGCAGTAAGCACACCAACATATATTTTAACCAACCGTTTATCTTATTAAACAATAATTAAAATGAATTAGTTGAATAAAATTAAATGAAAATGTATGTCTTAAGTTGTAAAAAAAAATATGCTTCGAAGTCCATTTAGTCTTAAATTGAAAAAAAGAAGGAAAATTACTAAAATTCCCTTAGTTTTTAATAACTTTTTATATATTTTAGTTAAAAAAAAAAACCCACATGCCTTTTTTTAACGTGCTATAAATTAAGGAGATTTAAGTTGACGAGCCTAATAGAAAAACAAATGAAGTCACTATAAATTCTTATAATATTTATAAAATATTGCAAGGATTTATTTATAACCAAACTATTGGATACACCAAGAGACTTATTGTATCCATATTAATTATCAAATCATGTCAACGAGAAGCACCTACCATTCTCCATTTCCCAAAAAAAAAAAAGTTTTCATTCATTAAATACAAGAGTAGTTGTTGTTAAGTATAATATAAATAGATGTCTAGAAAATTATATTATTGTCGACAAGAAGGTAACATAGATGTGTCGAAAAGAGGTGCTTATGTGATGATAAAGCGTTTGCGATCTGTACAGCAAGTCTCAAATTTGAGTCGAGATGTGCATCTGTTGTAAGAGTATGGGACAATCGAGATTTTTCTGAATCTATAAAATACGCTTTTTGAGGAGTGAAGTTTCCTCGCATAAAAAAAAGTAATATCTAATAGGTGGTCCAGTAGTAAAAGTTTGGGGCTATGAAGTTTGCTTTTCCTGTGGTCTCAAGTTCGAGCCCTGTGGATGCTAATATGATGGTCAATGGAGATTTATATGATCATTAATTTTAAAATTCATGGGATTAATCGAGATGCGTGCAATTTGACCTAGATACTATGTTAATAAAAAAAAAGTAAGATAGATGTTCAATTTAATGTAAAGAGAATTTTTTGTTGAAAGAGTCTTAAAAGAGTTTTAAATACAAAAAAATGATTTCACTTTTAGAATTGAATTCAATTATAAAGATTCCAAACAATTTGTTAATAAATTCCTTTCATGTCTAAAAAACCTAGCGGTAGTTATCGAGGCATGGCATGCTGCCTGGGACCCACAAATGGCCAACACCTATGCGAACTGCGAAGCATAAAATAGATGATTATTTAATTACTAATAACTGGCACGTTTTAATTAATTTTAAAAATGAATTACCACCGAAAAAGAATGTGGGCCAAGTTCACACGCGTCTAGTCTAGCCGAGGCTAGCAATGAAAATAACTTTGAGTGACGTATTATATAATTATAAATAATAATAATAATAATAATTAGAATGAATCATCACACAACTGTGCAGGAAACCGCGTTTTGATTTCTTCTCTCTATCAGCTTCCTGTTTCTTCCTTTTGCCCCAAGCAAAAGTAACTTCATTGACAGCTGTTTGGGTGCAGGTTTTCTGCCTGATTCTATGGGTGGATAAGATTATTTTTGATAATATTTTTTTTGAAGAATTATTTTTGATATTAATATATAAAAATAATTTAAAAATATATAAAATATTTTTGAAATGCATTAACCAACAGAGCCCATGTATAATCGGATAAGAATCTACAAAACAATTATATAAATAACTTAATACATATTTTTATAAATAAGTAAAACAAGTCTAAATTTAAATTGAATTTGATTATTATGTGTGTGAACATCTGGCTGGATTCTTATAAGTAGAGGAAACTCTAATTACTTGTAAAAGATTGATGTGTACGTTAAATATATATTTTTATCTTTGATATATTGGGTTTAAATAATTCTTTTAATCTAATTTAAGAACTGTATTGTTAAAATTGTTTGGACCGAGAATTTCTAACTACTGATATATAAATCAGCCGTAAAAATAGTTTTGAAACGCAATCCCATACAAGATTTCAACCAAACCGTGGATAAGAACTGCAGTTCTGGCATGAACCCGAGCAGAGTTAAAGACTTCAAACCACATCGAGGAGATGGATAAACTTGACATGAACGACTTCAAACCACTCATGTCAACAATTTAATCTTCTAAATTTTCTTTTTCTTACATGTTTCCACTAAAATGGGAATTTAGCAGTTGAGCTGGTTCCCCCCCAACATTGTACAACATTTTTGTATTATGAACAAGAGAGATTAGTGTCTGCGAAAGATTACAGATGGCTTGGTCACTTGCAGTGCCGATGTTCCTTTCCGGGTCCATTACAACTTGAGCACAAGAGTCTTGATCACTTAGAATCAGGTCCATCTTAACTTTTTTGAAACATACACTGCAGCTGCGAAGATGAATTTTTCGAGGCGAGAATCACAACAGATAAACGAGTAGTGCGATCACCGCAGCTATTGTGAACAATATAGCCTGCAATGTTCATAGTAATTGAAAATTACACAAGTTGAATAGCAGATAAGTGCATGCATATTACTTCCTGAAAAAATAGATAAACACACCAAGTATTCGCAAACATGCGCGATAGATAACCCTGTTGCGTTTTTAATAGTGGCAAGTATCATATTTGATGTTCAATCAACAGACATGACAAGGAAGAGGGTGTCAAACCATGCTAACAACAGATTAATAATTAAGTTCATCACTCACAACTATTGCACAGGCAGCAAGGCCAGATCGCTCCCTTGGATCCTTGTTATAGTACTTCCCAAAGTAGAGAATTGCTGAGAAGTACCACATCAGTGGGAACACAAATCCAAGCAAAAAGCTGTCGAGGAAAGGCACATCCATCAGAGAAGAGTAAGAACAGAAATCCATGTAAGAGGCAGCACATCGATGTGTGAGAGCACTATAGGGAGAGGAAGGTAAAACAATACTTACGAAAACCATCCAATTCCACAGCCAAAGCAAGGAAGGGGTTTGTCAAACATTCCCAGTTGGATGTTCTCTGCATCTCTAATGGGAACATAATCACCTTCTCTCTGGTTCATGGCATCAGTTGAATACCCTGTGTTCAACTAAACACCTCAAGCAACTTGTCTAGATAAATTTGCTACAGGAGATAAATTTGCCAAAGGCTCTAAGAATAATAACAAGCATCTTGAATCTCTCTCTCACTGATTCATAAAAGTAAACTGCAAAAACAAACTCATTCACCAATCCAAAGAATTATTGATTCCAAGCCATCCAAAATAGCTATTTTGCGAGACAATATGAACCTAAATGGTTTTAAAAAGGAAGCTGAAATTTAGCCATTCACAATGCTTTCAGATGTGGTTCAGAACATATAATTTCGTGAATGATTGGTGTATATGTTTATAAAAAAAAAAATAATGGTTTCTATTTTTTTTTCCAGCACAACTTAATGGCGTGCCACATGATATGGAAAATGAAGACTTCCCATGTCCAGGATTCCCCTTAGCAAAGAACACCTAGGTGCCTGATAATATAGAGAAGCAGCAAACTCCTGTTATGGCCACAGATTGGCACCTCTCAAATACCCTACAACTTTTAACTAACAAGTACTAATGACAGGCATATTGACCAAAATATGTAGATTCACAAACTATTTCATACAGCATCAGGCCATCACCAAACAAAACAGGCTAGCAATATTACTCGCAGTAAGCCTAAGAGCATCTCCAACGCAATAGGCATCAGAAGAGGCAAAGCTAAAAAACTGTATTTTTAGCTTTTTATGTTTAATTTTAACATGTCCAACGGAACAACTATTTGAATAGCTAAAATAGTTGTTCTGTTTTTCAGCTGCTATTTCTAGATACTCTAAACAGAAAAACCAAAACATAAAAAAAAATATATATTCCCGTTGAAACACTGTTTAAGCTAATTAAAACACAAAAAAGCAGAAATGTTGCTTCAGTTGGAAACCAAAGCCAAACAAGAATTTTTCAGTTACATACTAACACAAAAGTCGTAACATGAAGGACTTATTTCAATGTAAGCATTCTAAAAGAATTGTAACATTTGAAGACAAAAGTAGATCCCACCTCCAATGAAAGCGAGTTACATACTAACACAAAAGTCGTAACATGAAGGAAAAGAAATAGCATTTTTCAGTTAAAAAATTCAGCAACTAGGAATTAAAGCCACCAACATCCATGAATGAGACAAATAATCGTAAAAAATGAACATAATTTTCCAAGTAACAAAAACCTTGTACATTAGTTGACATTGAAATCCATTTGCACTCAGCATTACAAAAATCCCTCCCTAATTGGGCTCCCATCAAACTTGTGAATCATTGGACACATATAAGGCCAATAATGGTTTGCGTGAGAAGCGCATTCCATTGTAAAAATGAATAGATAGAACTACCAATGTTTGACAAGAAACACCTTAAAGCTATCTCTGGAAAGAAAGATGAAAGAAAGGATTATTTGAAATTCTAGAATCCATGCAAAAATTTGCAAATCTCATGCAATCATGGATTATGTGAATGAGTAAGAGACGAGAATTTGGCAGGAATAACAAATACCAGGTCCCATCAAGAAACTACCGCATGGGAGAGCGTCATCCATGAAAATTTAAGAGAATAGAATCACAACTAGAATATAAACAAGTTTAAAAACAAGTACAATCTACGTATTCAAAATAATATCCAATCAAAATCCAACATCAATTAGTAATTTTTATGAACTCCGAATATGTCCATCAAAAAAGTATTTCACTAAATCCCACCAAATTAATCGTTCAGAAAACAAATTGAAGACATAAAATGTTTTTGAAAATTATAGCATAAAGTACAGAGGCAACGCAAATAAACCCCTTTCTCCATACACTGTAAATCATCTCACAAAGGAAATATCCACGAAAATATTCCCAAACCCACCAAACATATAACGAAGGCATTGATTATTCCAAGGAAATTGAGTTTAAGCAATCGTGCAGTGACCCCCAAAACCAGCAAGAACTTGAAAATTATGGGGGAAAAACCTCATACTTCAGCGAAGGTCTCGAGAAACTGCTAGCATCAAGAAATGTAAATCGGAAAAAGTTTACTTCAGCATCAAGATAAGCAAGAAAACAAACAAGCTATCAGATGGGCAAGAAAAAAAAATCTCTTCCTTCTTACAGAGAGAAATCTTACTTCAAAGAAGTGAACTTTGCAGAGGAGATACAAGAGAAGGGTGCTTTAATATGTCAGCAATTCCTCCATTCTAATGAAGACCAAGAGAATATGGTGCTGCTGCTATTCTCTGTCGGTGATTAGTGAGTGAGTGCTAAGCCTAATAGACTGGAGGTTTAGGGCATCTCCAATAATGGAAGAGCCATGATAAATTTCTCTAATATAAAAATACTATTTTTTTAATTTTGCAGCTCGAAAACGAAACAAAAAATCTTTTCTATTAAAGAAAATATTATTTCTATGTATATATTAAAAAAACTAAAGTAAACTCAATGAAGGGAAATCTACATTGTATCCCTGATCTATTTGTTTTCTCGATTAAGCTCTTAATGTATAAATAAACTCTCAATTACACCCTTATATGGATTGAAATTAATAAAACTGTTGAGTAATCATGTGAAACTCATCTGGATTTTCTTTTGATCATAAATATAAAAATCCCCTTATCTAATCCTTAAATTCCCCTCTCTTTGCATCATGAGAAACTCATTCAATATACTGAATTATATAAAGAAGCATAATAATCTTTTTTATTTTGGGAATTTCAGTAAATTTGCTGATTTCTGAGGGTGTTTTATGTAAAGAAGTCATATGAGTTTGACACTAACTGTTTGGTAGGGTGGTTGAAATTATTTTTCATTCAGAAATGCAATAAAATAATATTTTTTATTTTTTTAAAATTATTTTTTGTTATCTGTACATCAAAATGATCTAAAAACACCAAAAAATATTAATTTAAAATAAAAAATAACATTTTTTTTCAAAACATTTTTAAAACACAATGCCAATATTGCTTCAATGTTTTTTAAACTAAAATTAACGAAAGGATCAATTAATTGAAAATTATTGAAATTCATAGTATCAAATCAAAATAAAAAACAGGATGGAGACCTAATCGAGATTGCTTTTATAGACTGGGGACAAGTTTGACAAAAAAGAAAGAATTTAAAGGCAAAACCGTCAATCTCTTAGCAAGTCCAATGGCAAGAGCCATTTTGGAGAGTCAAATCATAAAAATAGCTCTTTCAATAGTGTGTAAATGGCTTTTGAGTTGATGTGTTGTCCAATGGTAAAGAGCCATTTTGGAGAGCTATTTTTTTATGTTATTTTAAATAAAGTTCAATTATTTTGTATATAGTTTAATTATACAATTAATTATGCAATTAATTAATAGGAGTAAGTTATATAATTAAATAGTTGCTTTTGAAAAACCCTCCAACAATAAAATTATTATTTTTTAATTATATTTAAATTAAAAAATGAATTTAAATATAATTAAAAGACCTGTAATATTTGAAATTTGAAATTTAAGCTACTTATTGTATGTTTTTCAAGTAATTTGTATGTTTTTTTATGACTGTTGTATTTGAAGTTAATTAATGTTACTTATTGTCTTTGAGTGTTAGAAAAACTTAAAAAAACAAAATAAACACATTAACAAATAACCAATAAATTCAAACATAATTAATTAAAATATATTTTATTACAAATAATTCAATCAAATTAATTACAAATTAATATCCCTATTTTTTTATGCTAACTATTATTATTAAATTAATAATAATAATTAACATAAAAAACCCCACCCTCCACCCGTCCGTTCCCCTCCATCTCAAACTTAAAAAACCCTACCATCCTTCTCTTCTCCCTCTTGCGCCGCCGCCCCCCACCCACCCACACACCCGTCCACTCCTCTCCAGCCAGGCGCCGCTACTCTCTTCCTCCTCATCCTCCTCTTCAGTACTCAAAACCTTTTCTTCTCTTTTCCTCTTCTTCGAATCTTCTTTAAAAACTACAAAAAGGGAAACCATTGAGATTGAAGCTTCGACCCTCTGTCAAAACACAAAATCGACCCCTCCCTCCCTCTCTAAACCCCAAAGCTCTCTCTACTCTCAAGCGCTGGACAGAGAACATAAGAGACTGAAGAAATCGTTGGCCTCCTTCTTGGTGATATTGAGGTTTTTTTTTTTGCATAATAATTAAGCTTCACCTTTTCAATTCATGTGTTTTATGATTGTATTTTTATCGGTGTGTGTTTCTTGCGCTGTGTTCTGGGGTGATTCTTTGAAATTGTGTAATGCTTTTTAACTACTTGTTTAAATGGATAAAGGGAAAGGGAATTGATTATTTTTCTTAGTTCTGGGTTTTGATGGGGATTTTAGGAATCTGTTCAAATAATTTGGAGAACTCAACGGTACAATTCCAACTCCAACGGTTATATTTCATTTTTGGCTCTGCAGGGAAAGTATGTAGAAATGACTGCATGTCAAGAAAAGCCATTTTGGCTGCCCATTTGGCTCTCCCGTTGGAGCCCTAAAAAGATTGAAAATAGCCAAAAATTCAAAATTTTAGCTTTGGCTGTCCAATTGCCTCTCCCGTTGGACTTGCTCTTAGGGTTTATGCATTCCAACCCCCCCCCCCCCCCCCCCCAAAAAAAAAGAAAAAGGTTCAATCTCAGTTCCATTTATTCTTCTTGATACTGTAAGCGTTTCTTAAAGAAACCTCTAAAACTTTACTTTGGTCAGTTCTTGATCACATTAAACTTGGAATCTTATTGAAATGATTGCTTTAGTTTTGACCAGAATGAAGTTTATGGTTTGATTTAAGATCTCTAGATCACTGCAGAATCATGTGATTAATCAGTAATTGTGTTTTATGTTGCTTCTTGAATCTAGTTATTAATCCATGATTATTTTTTCTGTAATGTTGCTAAGTGGGTTCTTTAACTGGTTGATTTTGCGACGATAAATACTGCTTTTTATGTGTTGTATTTGCTTCATTGTTATGATTGGCTTGTCCATCGAATCTGTTTTGCTCTTTTCAAGTTTCCTTTCGAGATAAATGTTCATAAAGATGCAAACTTTTGTGTTATTTTTCATGATTTTAAGAACTAGAATAATATAAGTGAGCCAAAAGTGGTTGTTAGAAGGCTATTTATATAATTTACTTCAATGGCAATATAGCTCTTTTTTTTCTAGCTAAATAAAGATAGACTAATTCTTTTTGGGAACTAGCTGATCCCGTTTTAGATCTGCCATTGTCGATATTTGGTGAACATCTTTTTCTTGTTTTGTTAGTTGGAAATCCTTATGAGGATGGAGTTGGACTCATCGAATTTACTAGTCTCGGAGTCACCACAAACAGCTACCAAGAAATCAAAAAAGAAGAGGAAGAGAGAGAAGGAAAGGGATGAAGGTGCCGCCGCCGCCCAACTTCAAAATGAACCAACCATCAATGAGCAGCCTCGTTTTGATGTCAAACTCCACCTCGTCAACAACCAGTTTGACAAAACCCCACCTGTAGTGGGCTATTTCCCGTCTGGATATAACCCCCACAAAACAAATGACATCAACGATGCACAAGAACCAAACCTCCTGCATGCTGCACCACCAAGTGTCAAGCTTTATCGGAATGCGCAGAGGACCAAGGTTGAGAAAAGCTCAGGTGAAAAGAATGAGAAAGGGAGAAGTTCTGAGAGGCTAGAGCTGGTAGTGAGCCCGAATGAATCGAATGTTGAGTTCGTGGGCAACAGCTATAAAGGTGAGGCTATGGCAGCTCAGTTGTGCACTTATGCGCTTGGGTTTTTTGATAAGGCGACTCAAACTTTGAAGATTATGCCTATTGCTGGAAATAAGGTATTTTTCAGTTCATAATTTGATTGTTTTGTTGTCTTTATGGTTGTTGAAAGAATCAGGTGATTAAGAGAAGAAAGTAATGAATATTTTGAGTGTTTGACTATTATATTTAAGAGTTTTTTTTTTTTTTTCCTTTCCTTTCCTTTCATGTTTGACTGGACGTAATAAGGTGTTGGAAGTCTATTTAACCGAGTAAAATTTTGGATATTATGACACTTGTTTGTTTTATTTATGCTTATCTGGTGGGTTTTTTGGTAAATTCTTTGTTTTCTTTTGTTAGTATTGTGGGAAATTCTATGATTGATATAAAGCTAAGGGTAAAGAGAAATATGAAATTTGAAGATTTTATCTTGTGTTCTGTTGTGTTGTATTTATTTTGAAATGCTTACAAACATAGTTTAATCTAGAATTAAGTGATTTAAAAGGATGTACAGTTACTTTCCGAAGTTTAGGATCCCCGTGGGAGAATATTTGGAGGCTGTCTGCAATTTCTTGCAGATGATTCATCATATTTCTCATAGCTGATAGCTATAGAACTAATCAAACAAAAGAAATGAAACACTGAAGGTTTTTGAATTTCTGGTCCAAGTCTGAAACATAAAATGAAATTGAGAAAAAAGGCCCTCGAGTCCTGACCCAATCTAAGTATAGATTAAGTACCATGAGGGAACCGTGACACTATACCAATAAGTCCAGACCAGTAGTTTCTTCATGTAGACTAATTTGACATTGCTATAGGCTTCTTGCTAACAACGGACTTTGAGCTTTCAAATTGACTTTAGTCCATGGTCATGTCTTGAAAGAGACTCGGAGACAACTAGAATGGATGCAGTATTGTTTTCAAATTTTTTACTTGACCGTGTATAACAACTACACTCTTCTTCAGGAACTGCAAAGTTAATCTTGTTAAATTTAAGAAAACAAAGCTTGTAAAATTGTGAAGCCTATTGTAAAATTCAAGCCATTGGTATATATTTCTTGTAAAATGCGAATCATTGAGAAATCAAGTTCATTTTCAGATGAGATCTGTACCTTCCTGTATTAATCAACAACCTATAACATTTCTCTTGCTTGCCAGTAGTTTTCCATCATAGCAAAATCCTAATATATCTTTAAAAATGATGGTAGATACTTAGAATGGAACCAAAACTTCGAGGGTCGCATGCTGCTGATAAGGAACTTGCAACTTTTGAAAATGCTGAGATTACTGCAGATCAGAGAACTGCCAGGTTAAGGCAACTTAATGTTCAATATGGACCAAAGAAATCTATAATCCAGGTATACTCTTTTTCTAAGTTGTTGAAGAATGCCTTTTATTTCTATTCAATTGTAGTTTTCCTTAGGTATCACAAAGGTCTACACAGTTGTGTAATCAACTTGTGAGTAATGAATTTCTTAAATTGTGTTTTGTTCTTTGTTGTTATTATAATGCATGTATTATCAATCATGGTTGTGTAACAAAATAGAATTTGTCTTGGGCCATCTGTAACTAAGGAGACAATAAATCTTGCTTTTTTGCTATTTGACTGGCAAGGTAGGAGTCTTGCATCTCATACTCTATCAGCAATTATTTTTCTCTATCAAAGAAGTGGTGGTTGTGAAGAAATCCTTTAACAAATTGCATAATTAGATTTTTCCTTGAAGGGCTTTAAAGAATTACAACTTCTGCACATTTAAGTTACGTATCAGCATGAAAATATTTGAAGCATTTTCTTTCTTTTGAAAAGGATAGATGGGATGTGTGATTATTTATCTAAATGCATGCTCAATGTTTGTATCATCAAAGGGATTCCTTTGTGTATACTGTCATCTTAGCAGTTTTAGTGTAATGTTATCCTGAAAAGGCTCACATTTGATCCCTAGTTTTCTTGGATTCAATTCTTTTGGTGAGTAATTGGAGCTACAACTTCCAAATTAGATCCTTAAATTCATTTCTTGAATGTTTCTGCAAAATGAGATTCCTAAGTAGAACAAATGTTTTTCTTCAACCATGCTTAGGTTCAAATTGAATGAACATCTTGTTAGTTGGAAAGTGTGTGGTTCTGTTGGAAGCATTTGCAGATATCACTGAATTCATTGTTGTCCTGCAGGATAAAAAAAGGCAGGCTCTGAGGAAGGGAGATGATCCCCTTTCTCAGAAGGATCTGGGCAGGAAAATTGAAAATGCCCCAATAAACAAGGATGCTCTTGAAAGTATCAGTGGCCATGGTGCTCGAAATATTCCACCTTATAATTCTTCTGCCATTACCCCCCAGGAGGCTTATCCTTTGGATGGGATTATTATCACTGGAGAGTGGGATTTCCTTGAAGATATTTATAAGATTTTGCAAGTAGGAGGAGAAGTATCAAGTAATGCTTACCCAACTTTTGTTTGCAACAGGATCCAGAAATTGCGGGAGATTCAGGTAAAGTAATTGAAGGGTGCAATGAATATTTTTGCAAGCATTTTAATAATGGAAATTCACTTTTGACTAATTTATTGCAACTTTTAGTTTTTGAAAGTTCCCTGTAATGAAATGGTGAATGAGGTAATCATAATTTCACTAAGAAACAATTGTGGGGTTACATTCTTCCTGATTCATTTTAAACATACCATTTCCTAGATGTGTATACTAAACAAGAAAAGATGAAATTTTAGCAAATTTTGCAAAATTTATTTTGTATGTGTTGAGGATTGTAGTGGAATATTCCTTTCAGGAGCAGCATGCTAGATAGCTGATGATTGCATTGTAGCTAATTAGCTGGAAAATTTTACACTCTTGATAGGATTGTAGTGGAATAATCCTTTCAGAAGTAGCGTGCTAGATAGCTGATGATTTGTCATTGTAGTTAAATAGCTGGATAATTTCACAATCTTGATTTTACATCCTCAATTGGCTTTGGTCTTGAGAACCATACCTTTCCAGCATTTTATTGTTTAAGATGTCCTGCTTGCACGCAAGGTTGGTGAAATTTAGTTGAAAATTTCTAAATTTTCATAGATAAATTATATATGTTATTAGTCATGAGGTTCTCTATTGTGCTCATATTTCTTGGCTGGGAACAGCAATAGCACTGATACTTATATTGTGCCTGTAATAGGATGAGGTGGAAAAGAAGAGACTTTCATGTATTTTCTCATACATCACTCATCTTATAAAGTTTAAAGATCAGCATTCTTTGGATGGTGCATCTTCTGCTAGGAACCATCAATTTCCGAGCATCCTGCGGCAGAAATTTTTCGAGATGTTTAATCCTGACAGAAGAAGGCTGTCAGTTGAGAAAATTGATCTTCTCATTAGTTATGTTTTGGTTCTCACTTTATATGCTGATGATTTCCGGACTTTTCCAGCAGATGTAAGTAATGATCTAAGAATGAATCCTGCCACTGTGAAATCTCATTATCGCAATCTGGGTTGCAAGATGGAACGTGAGAAGAACAAGTATTTGATAATCCTTTCTGTCCCCCTCGAGTTTCCGCAACCGAAGAGGAAGTTTCGGAAACGATAAGTTACTGTCATTTGATATTATGGGATTTGTTTTTAAAATTTTGGGGCTCAATGCGGGCAGAAAGTGCCAGGGTCTTAGGATCCTATCATCTGGGCTGAGTGGTTTCTTTAGTTTCAGGAACAGTTTCAGATTGTAGACATTCAATTCTGGTTATGGTTGAGATGATGATAACATAATTACATTTTTACCAGTTTTTTTTCTTCTTGTGTGATGAAACTCTTCAGATTCACTTGTTCCAACCCCTATTGCTTTGACTGTTCAATTAGAGTCCACGAACATTTTTAACTCACCCGCATGTCGGGTCGGGTGATAGGTGAAATTCTAAAATATGATTTATATTATTATATAACAAAAAAAACATACAAGAGACATTCCAACCAGCACACATGAGGGGACAAAAAAAATATATTTGGAACACAGCATTGTCTGTCAGACCAGGGCCTTACTTGGGGTAAGAAACGAAGGATGTAACATTCGCCAACCCGCCCCATTCCCACCTTATCTCATTGCACACTCCATGACCTACCCCATACACAATTTAGCTAAATAAAAACACAAAATCTTAGCATTAAACTAGTAAAAGTGCTTTAGACTTGCATATACTACATAAAAAGTTTGGCATTGTTATGTTGACAAGACAATGCATGAACAATCTAAGAAGACAACAACCTCAATCTATAATTTTTCTTCTTTATAGCTGGTTGCTCCTAGTATTTGCTTGTGGAGGCTGTTTTGTGATGATTCAAGGGATATTTCTAAGTTGGTTATGGTATTTTTTTTTATTTGAGGAAATCCTACTTCTCAAAAAGTGTATTTTGTCGGTCTAGGTAAGCGAGTAAAACCCCGGTTGTTCCAGACTCTTACAAGAAGTGTATGCCCTAACTTAAACTCGAGATCTCCTGTGCAGATTTCAAACTCTTTGTCATCACTCCAGGCTTTTTAGGATGATTTTGGTAATTTGTTTACTGCTTACATGTATATATGAGGACAAACACGTGTTCCCTCCTCTCTGATTGTGTTTTTCAGGGGATGGTGGTATGCCTAGCATAGGTGTCCTCTTTCTCTATGCAAATCCCATCATCAGAAGTGAACAGTATTCATATTTATAACCGTGTTTCAAAAACGTTTTTTTAAAAAGTTGAATTATATATATTGGTGTTTTTAGATTATTTTTATGTGTTGATATCAAAAATAATTTTAAAAAATAAAAACACACATTTTGATACATTTCTGAACGAAAAACACTTTAAAAAACAACCTCAACCACACTAACATAAAATCACTTAAAGAACTCTCAATATTCAAAGCCATATGTTTATTGAACTTATCCCATTTGTTCTGTCTGATATGATTGCACTATGCGAGCAAGAAAGAAACTGCAGCAAAAAGAAAGGATCTCCATAACCAATTACTCCCAAGTGGTAGTGGCAGGTCATACTAAACCCTTTGTAAGAAACTTGTTAGAGATAATTGACAAATAAAAGAAACAGCTAGAAATATATACCTGGATTTTTATTTATTTAAAAAAGTAATTAACCATACATATTCTAAATTTAGTTTCCCCCAGCAAAGCATCTTTGCAACTCACACTAAAAGAAGTGTGCTGTCAAGAAACAGAACAGCAACAATCCTTTGCTGCTTGTGCTTCTAGAAGTCTGGAAAATTTATCCTCAATCACAACAAACAACTCACACTAAAAGAAGTGTGCTGTCAAGAAACAGAACAGCAACAATCCAGAGAAGTAAATATATAGTTTACGGAGCTGGCTGTCTAATGTTTTTGTTTTCCTTGTCAACGAAGTCATTTCTCTTACTAAATTTAGTTAGAACACTGCAGCCAGACGGTTATCTTGGCCGGAAATTGAAACCTCTTCTTTCTTTTATATATAACGATGCAGCATTATGATCTTCTGTTCAGCTAAATTTCGGACATGAAACTTTTAGCGTTACCTCATCTGGTTATTGTGGTATAGTTTTCTCTGTCTTTCCATGCATCCTCCATGGCTTTGTTTCTACCATATTTATCCAAAGTAGAAGAAAAGCACGGAATCACAGCTATTGCAATTGATGAAGACAAGAACAGCCAGGTTGCTGTGAAATGGGCTGTAGAAAACTATTCTTACAACAAAAGCCATCATTTCATCCTTGTTCATGTTCGAACCAAAATCTTCAATCCTCGTAAGTAGCTTAATTTCTCATATTTAATTCTATCATCAACACAACACTATTTTTTCAAATGTGAAAACGTTTATGAACAAGATGGTAATTTGATTTTCCAGGGAATCTAAGGCATGATGATATATTCTGTGAAATTCATGAGAAAGGATCATGTATAACTGACATTAATAATGTCATTGGAAATTACTAACAAAGCAGGGTGTCTAGCAAGCCTAGCTGCCACTCCCTTTATAATCTGAGCTAGCCCCAGTTGAAAGGCATACGTGATTATGCTGAACCTTTAATAAAGTTCAAGCTATCTGTTTGTATAATATATGCCGCGTTAATTCCATTTCAAGGTTAATTGGTTCAACTACATACTTGAAACTGATATTATTGACGATGGCATTACAGATTGTTGCCTAAATCAATATTGTGTTTGATTTGCGTTTCTTTGGCTTCCCAGAGGATTTTGATGCTGTACCAAAAGAGGGCCGTCCACCAACTCAGCAGGAGTTGCAGCTTTTCCTTCCATACCGTGGATTTTGTGTTCGAAAAGGAGTGAGTAATTTTCATAAACATGTCTCCATTAAAGGGCATTGCAAGCTCCATGATTTTGATATCTTTTGGTTTTACACCCATCACAGTGGCTGCATTTGCATAATACCGTACTTTGAAAAGGCCAGAGATGAACAGAAGATCTCATTGGACCCTGCCAATGTGATGATTCCTTGAATTTTTTCGTTTTTTGGGATTTCAGGTTGAGTTGAAGGAAGTGGTCATCCATGATATCGATATTGCAAGAGCACTAGCTGATTATATTGGTGACAATTGCATTGACAATATTATTCTCGGTGCCTCCACCAGGAATCCTCTAACAAGGTCTACCCCTCTTTTCCATGCAAGCGCGCGCGCACATCTCATACTTATGTTGGTTTGGTGGATTCGAAACTTGTTAAAGAATCATCTCATCTAAAAACTTAAGCTATTATGTGAGATCCCAAAATATAATTTATATTATTCTCTAACACATACTTTCAAGTGAAAGCCTTTTAGGCTTGAAACTTGTACAAGCCTATACTATTTTGTGCTTGATATTTTTATCAAATAGAATAAGAGTTGTGAGATATGAACTTGTGATCGCTAAGTCAATAGAGCTCTAATATCATGTTAAGGAACTATCTCACCTAGAAACTTAAACTTTTAGACGAGACTCCAGAATATGATGTATATTATTCTCTATCATGCTACTTGTGCAATTGGAAAGTTAACAATATGTAACCCGTGGCAATTTTCTTCATGCAGGAAATTTAGGAATCTAGATATCCCATCTGGATTACTAAAACTTGCTCCAAAATCATGTGGAGTATATGTTATTTCAAAAGGAAAAATTCAATCCCGAAATCGACCTCAGAAACCCACCAGTGCTGCTAATAGTCCAAGGAAACCTGAAATACCTCCTAGTAATGCTGCTACTCCCAGGCACCTTCAAATGCTTACTTATATTTCTACTACTCCGAGGCAACAAAATCACCAGGGTTTTGTACCTTCTCTCCTATCCGATAGCCCTAAACATGAAGATATTTCTAGGTAAGTTTTGGAATAAGATATTGCTTGGTGAGTGTCATTATTTCTGTTTTGACAGTCAAAGCTTTCAAATTGTTGTTCATTCATTCTTGAGACTTGCTGAAAAGAAGAACATCCGACTACCATAATGAGGTTATGATCATAGTAAATTGGTCAATAATTGTAAGCTTAGCTTACCTAATCCAATTATGAATGTTCATAGAATCTCAGTAGATAAGAGTTCACTTTTGTCCAAATTGCTTTTTATGCCTTTCAGCTAGAAGTTGTATACTTAATCTCACTTGCTAGTGGGAAATTACAATTTGAAGTCATGCAAGTTGGAAAAGTAAATGTTTTGATACGATTTCTTTCGGCAGAAGCAGCAATCTTCAGTCGATGGCACCATGTGAGGAGCGTACATTCAGCTACCAGACTCTTATAACATCAATGGATGGTCAAGCGCTGGATGTGTCGAAAGGAGATATTGTATCATGTCTCGGTGAATTATCAGGGCCACCAAGTTTAGTATCAACTGAAATTTCCTCTGAAGATTTTCAACTCTCAATAACATCAGAAAGTCCCAGGGATGTCTCCTCAACCCCAGTGAGTATCTCTTATTGAAAGTTCATAGGGTCATTGTATCAAATCTTCAACCAGGATGGTGACTGTCTCCAACTGCTCCAAGACATTTGATTTGATTTCCAAAATCATTATAAGAAGCATATTCAAAATTAGAAAGGTGGTGCTCTTTTTTGTGGACAAGTTGGATGCTTTTGGCTTTTTTAACTCAGTTAATTCTGTTTTCTGCACTGTGAAAATGTAATCATGTCGGCAAAGACTTCAGCTAGAATTCTTAGAGATCATTTTTATTTTGAGATTCCTTATATTCAGGATCAAGCTGCATGTATAAAATTCAAGCATGAAAGTTATTTTATCTTAACAGAACCGATTAAAAATGCAGTTTCAGAAACAATCATGTGCAGGTCCTGCCGAGGGCCTACAGAAATTTCAGAATTCCTTTAAAGCGGTAGATATCACAACATTATTGAAATAAATATCGTTCCTTGTCGCAGAATGTGGTGGAGGCAGAAGTAAGGAGACTTAAACTAGAACTGAAGCAATCAATGGAAATGTATAATTCAGTTTGCAAAGAAGCTGTTTTGGCCAGACATTTGGTAATATCGTAAACATAGCTTAAATAGGGTTTATGAACTTTTGAGTGTACATGAGTAAGCTTATTCTATGTTTTTTTGTTTGTTTTTAGGCAAGTCAGCTTCAGAATTTGCATACATTGAAAGCACGTAAATTAGAAGAAGCAAAGCTTGCCGAGGAGGCTGCACTGTCATTGGCAGAGATGGAGAAGCAAAAGGCCAACACAGCCATAGAAGCAGCAAAAATGGCACAGAGGCTAGCACAGATGGAATCTCAGAAGAGACAGGCCGCAGAAAAGAGGGCCATTCAAGAGAGGAAAAAAGCTATAAAATGTTTGGAACAAAATAGTGTGTTATATCGCAAATACACCATTGAAGAGATAGAAGTTGCAACAAATTACTTTGAAAGGTCTAAAAAGATCGGCGAAGGCGGATATGGACCTGTCTTCAAAGCCGCACTTGATCATACTCCTGTTGCCATCAAAGTCCTGAGACCAGACCTGTCACAGGGCCAGAGACAGTTTCATAAAGAGGTATCGTATATTATTATGTTAGTGTAGCATGCTGCATAAATGGAAGCTTACCATTCTTTTATTTGTGGTTTGCAACTGTTAGATTTTTTAGAATAGAAATGGATCAAGTTTTCAGCAACTTAGATGGCAAAATAAATTTGACAGTAACATGCTAACTTGTATTTTAGAAACGCCCAATATCCATCTTAGTATGAGTGAGAGGAAATCTTTGTGGAAATGAAAACCTGAAGAAAAAAACAGAGGACGAATGGCAATCTAAGTGGAGAATGGTTGAAGATTATGGCAACCATGCTGAGTTGCAGATTCTCATTTTGTGCATTCCAGTGAACCTGAAGGACTTCACCAACTAACATGCATGTGTCAAGGAACCATCTCACTTAAAAGCTTAAGCTGTTAGATGAGATTTTAAAATATAATTTATATTATTCTCTAACACACCCCCTCAAGTGAAAGCCCTTTGGACTTGAAACTTACACAGGCCCACACTATCCTGTGCTTGATTTTTATCAAATAGAGTGAGGGTGGTGAGATTCGAACTTGTGACCACTAGGTCAACAAGGCTCTGATACCATGTTAATGAACCATCTCACCTAAATACTTAAGCTTTTAGATGAGGCCTCAGAATATGATTTATATTATTCTCTAACAGCATGCACATGCTTCCGCACACACACAAGATGATTGATTTCATTTTTAAATGCTTGAGAATACTAATTTCCTTAGTGGAATCAGATTGTGCCAAATTAATTGAACCTCCTCTCCTACAACTTCAAAAGCTAAACAATTTAAAATGAAAATGATACAAGTCTGTAAACTTTCTTTTTGTTCCCTTCTTCTCTGCAAAAACACAGATCAAAGATGCGGGCATGTGATGAGTAAGAAATAAGTAAGGATAGCAACATGAGAATTAGCTTGTAGCCTTTAATTTCTTCTGTTTTTAATAATTTATCCATCCATGTTATGAACATAGGTTCAGGTTTTGAGCAACATGAGACATCCACATATGGTTATCCTGCTTGGTGCCTGCCCAGAGTATGGATGCCTCGTGTATGAGTTTATGGAAAGGGGCAGCCTGGAAGACTGCCTCTTCAGGAAAGGCAACAGTCCTCCAATCCCATGGAGAAAACGTTTCGGCATAGCTTCTGAAATCTCCACAGCTCTTCTTTTCCTCCATGAAACAAAACCAGAATCCTTTGTGCATCGCGATCTTAAGCCTGGAAACATTCTCTTAGACAGGAATTATGTGAGCAAGATTTCTGATGTGGCTTTGGTCAGGCTTGTTCCCCCAGGTATAGCTGGCAATATTTCTCAGTATTGCCAGACAGAAGCAGCTGGCACATTTTGCTACATTGATCCTGAATATCAGCAGACAGGATTGCTAGGCGTCAAGTCAGATATATATTCATTAGGTATAATACTGCTACAGCTTATTACAGCAAAGAAACCTATGGGTCTATCCCACCAGGTTGAGCAGGCTATTGAGGCAGGAACTTTTCCAGATATTCTTGACCAAACACAGACAGATTGGCCTATAGAAGAGGCGTTATCGCTTGCAAAACTGGCGTTGAAATGCTGCGAGCTGAGGAAAAAGGATAGGCCAGACCTTGCGTCAGTCGTTTTGCCGGAGCTGAACCGGCTAAGAGATCTTGCATTGGCTGATGAAGCTGATGAAAGCCAGATGATCTTACCACTAACCCACCCCCACGTTTCAGTTTCACAAGGGAAATGTCATACTAGTCAGGTAAGTTACTGTCTCCAATCACTTGATTTAAATTGCAGATATAATCCTGTAGCTGTAATCATCTTATCTCTTACAGTACACACACTATAAATCTCCACCAGGCAGTTTCATAATATGAACCAGGAAATTAAAATCTGAGGCAATAACTGATTCAACCCTAGAATAGTAGATACATGGCCTCCTCTATCTCTTTCCTTACTGGACAATGCTTGGGAAAAGAGCAACATTAGAAAAACCTTTTCAGTAGGACAAGAGCAGATCAGGATAATGAACCATGAAATGTTGTTGCAAACGGTCTGGAGAGGCATAATAAACATGCTGAAGGGTGTATCATATTAGAGAATAATATAAATTATATCTTGAAATCTCACCTAACAGCTTAAACTTTTAGGTGAGATGATTCATTAACATGGTATCAGAGCCTTGTTGACCCAGCGGTCACGAGTTCAAATCTCACCACCCATATTCTATTTGATAAAAATTAAGTACAAGGTAGTGTGGGCATATGAAAGTTTCAAGCCCAAAAGACTTTCACTTATAGGGGTATATTAGAAAATAATATAAATTATATTATGGGGCCTCACCTAACAACTTAAATTTTTAGATAAAATAGTTCTTTAACATACTGTATTCTCAATTTCAAAAACAGAGAGAGGGAAACAATAATTGCTCCAAAATTTCTTAAAATAGTTATAAATCTGTCTACTGTGATAAATCGGGAAGGGCTGAGAAACAATCCTAACGTCGAAATGCAAAATTCAACGTAGATTTATGCAAAAGGAGGATGGCATCAACGACACATATCCAAGTTCTGGAGCTTCAAGTCTAAAGGTGCTTCCAGCAACAGGAAATCTAGGATTTTTCAACCGCAGAAAGGAAAAGGAACGTGGAAAAAACCAGACATGAAAAACTTCCATGGTTGTAGCTGGTCGTCATTTGCAAGCTGTGCTTCTAATCCTAACGTTCCGATCCAAAGATTGAAGTCATTTTCATGAGCAAAGTTCGAATTCTTGCAAGTAACTGATTTCCATTCTGTTTGTCCAATAATGGACCGGGCATTGGGTAGATACTATCAGACTTTTCGGCTGGAAGACAATCTTTGCAGTCATCTGATAATATATTCAAGTACATGTCAAATAGACAGTTTTTTTTTATAAATTTCTATGCTACTGAATCATTACAATCTATCCTGAATTCTGTATGCGTGATTTAGTTTGTTTATTACTTTATTACAAATAAAAACTTATGTCTGTATGTATAGAGTACTTAATAATCTTTTGCATGCATCTTTAATTGTGCTGTTCCAAGGATGTGGCATCATGATAAAGGACTTGAGATCTGCACAGGTCTTGAGTTCGAGTTAGTTAGTGCACCTCTTGCCGAGATTTTACCCACTCACCTGGGCTCACAAAGTGAGCTTTCCGGAAGTGGGGTTTCGTCGAATCCAAAAAATGCTGGGTATAATGAATAGCGAAGACATTGTATGTACTGTCACTTAAGTTTTCAGGCTATTTTTGTTTTTTAGCTCACAAAGCTTAAATTTTTTAGCAGAATTACACAGATGTGAAAATTTTACTTCTTGTAATTTCAAACTAAGACATGTAAGAATGGAAAACATTATATTTATCACATGTTGTGTTTATGAACTATAATATCTATCAAATCACGAGTTATACCTAAACAATACACAAACTATTTGCGAAAAACCTATCTGATCTCCAACTGAGGCCTAACCTTACTAACCACTAACTCATAAGCAATAAAAAGTAACCTGACCTGAATCCAAACCCTACACACTCACCAAACCAGCCATAATCCAAACCTCAAACCCTAACTCTAACACCATCCATAACATGCAAGTTACTTGACCATTAAAAATCAACACTAATTCAATTGCTAAACACTAATTCTAACTTAAACTCTAAACCCTAATCTAAATCACAAACCCTGACTAATCCTTATCCCCATACATTTACAAAAACAATAACCCTTATTCAAACCCATAACCCCAAACCCTTAACAAAAAAAAATCTAATCTTAACTTATCCAAGCATAATCCAAACATCAAACATCAAACACTATCCATAAACTACTAAGGCTAAAATATCAAATTAGTTTTTAACCACTGGCTGTGACTTCCCAATCTCCTTGTAGGTACTGAGTGATTCCTGGAGACTGCCAATTGAGCTACCACATTAACATGAGCTCAAATGAACTTTTCAATATTCTAGAAAATCATGGACAGAGCTTATAGTGATGTAGGTGGACATGACAAAAAAATCTGGAGAATACAATGGAAATCTTCATGAGTACCTAACTCAAGCCTTGTCTTTGGCATAGCTGTCATATAACTGGAGTCAACAGGGGCTTATTGCTGAAGTGTGCCTTCAAGTTTGAAATGACAAGGTCTGCCATTGCGTCGCTTGTTTCTACAGTGTCAGATCCCACATGAGGCTGCAGGACAACATTGCCAAGACCGAGCAATTCTTCAGGTACCTCAGGCTCATTTTCATACACATCAAGCCCTGCGCCACCAAGCCGACCTTCAAGCAATGCAGACACAAGCTCAGTTTCATCCACGTGAGCACCCCGTCCAATGTTTATTAGAATGCCCTTTGGACCCAGTGCATCGATGACCTCGCGATCGATAATATGGCGCGTTTCCTCTGTCAGAGCACACGCCACGATGAGGATTTGGCAACTGGTGGCCAGGTCAATGATGTTTGAGTAGAATTTGTAGTTTGCAAATGGTTTTTGTGACCTAGAGAAGTAGCTTATGGAGCAACCAAAAGCTTCAGCTCTCTTCGCAATAGCTGTACCAATCCTGCCCAACCCAACAATGCCAACTGATTTACCACTAAACTGAAAGGGAAAAGGAAATATATCAACGAACAAAAATCGAGACCCCATATAAAACTACGAGGGGGGAACAGTCACTTCAGCTTCTAATTAAAGTGGAAGACACCTTCACTTTACATTCTTTCATCATTAATCACAAGTATGTCGAACGATGGCAGATGAGACATGGAAAATAGGAAACTGATAGAGATGTCAATAATGATATTAACAGAATAATGCTCAAATAGAATGGAAATACACATTTCAATTTCTCCACTCAAGCATTTTGAATTTCTGCAGTGTTCATGGCATGTGGTTCATCCAGCTCCTTCCATAATGTCAGCTCTCTACTTGCAGGGCACAAAGAATTTGTAGTGTATATAGTTTCTCCCAGTTAATAGTAACCAAAAAATGAATCTCGTAAGTTATGAATGATGCAATCTGCAGAATTCCTCAAGTATATACGAAAGAGATTTTCATATCTAACAAGCCTATACCTTCCGTTCACCAATTATCAATCCAAGAATCCAAAGAGTACATCTAAATGACCAATTCAAGCAATCCACATTGCACAAAATCAATATTAAAATGCTGATAAAAGAAAAACAAGAGAAGAGAGAGAGAGAGAGCTTAATAGACCTTTGTTGCCAATCCAAAATCAGCATCCTTCCACTTGCCAATCCTGACATAAACATCAGAAGCACAAATCCTCCTCAAAACCCCCAGAATCAACCCAATTGCTAAGTCGGCAACATCATCGGTCAAAACATCAGGGGTATTAGCAACTCTAATCCCTTTCTCTTCACATTTTCTCAAATCAATTTTATCCAATCCTACACTGTAACTGGCAACAATTTCCAAATTTGGAAATGACGCAATTAGTTCAGCATCTACACCAATATTAGTGTCACCCACTACTGCTCTGATCGTGTTTCCTTGATGGGTTTTCAAGAATTCAGTTATTGAGGAGTTGCAGTGCCATAGCTTGAAGAGATTGAAGTGGGTTTCTAGCTGTTGTTCGAGGTATTTGTGCATCGGACAAGTCATTAGAACTCCAATGGACTTCATTTTTTATGCCTGAAATCTTTTAAGGTTAGGGTTCTTCTCTTTTCCTGTTTGTTGGGTTGGCTGGTGGTTCATTACCGTTTTGAAAGTCAGTTAACATGGTTGAGGACCGCCTAAAACGACATTGTATGCTACGTTTTGGAGAGACTTGGGCATTGGAGAAATACTTTGATTTATGTGTTAAGCTTAGGTTTATATAGGTTAGTGAGCTGCTAACATCATTATGTTTAACTACATATTGTGCCCGAAAAGATATGGATCTTACAACGCACTAGTCTTATGTTTGTTTGGGCTCAGACATGTAATTGAGTTGTCTTATTTATTGCAATTTATTTACTAAAAAGTCATTGACTTTATCATTTAGGGTTCTTAAAAAGGATTGTTTTGCAAGTGTTGGACTTTCTACCATCAATCATCTACTTTCTGAACTCTAGAGAAGAGAATATTGATATAAAAATACGAAATTTGATTATTAAAATGTGGATATGCTGAGAAAGAGACAGAGAGTATGTTCCTGTTTTTCCCGGATTCTTTGCAAGATTTGACCTTCCATAATGAATCAATAGACAGCCATCCAGTTTCTGTATCCTTAAACAAACTCAATTTATAGATCCAGATAAATCATCACTTTATTTTATTTTATTTTATTCCTCTTATTACACCTCATTCATCCAAACATGCACCCCACGATCCACCAACACATGCTACATGGCGCATGACAGAAGAAAAAAAAATACCATCCAGCCATCACCTCCACAATTTTATCAAAACATAGTAAATTCTGAGAGAACTCCAATCTGTTGAATCGTTTGGTAGTTGGGCTTCTCTCCCTCCTTGTCTCTTACCAAGGACGACAAGGTGTAAGAGCTCTTCATGTTTTGTTTCGATCGCATGTAAATTTCTTGTTTATCGCACAGGACCTTTTCTTTTCTTGATTCTTTTTCTGAACGTTAAAGATGGTTCGTGCTCTCGAAGAAGAACAACAAGAAGAAGATTATAGGTCTAGATTGTATCATTTCCAAGGGATGAATGAAAATGCCGGGGGTCGGCATGTTAAGAGCTTGAGCGCGGATGAGAGTTCTAGTTTTGAAGAATGCTCTTCAATGGATGACAGAATGGCATGCAGAAACCATCAGGCTCCAAGAACTTTAAATGACCAAGAATCAGATCGTATGCAGAAAGTGGGGATTTCACCTTTTAGGAATGATAAGGGTCCTAGATCGAGGATAGGAAAGGATGAAGCCCGGGCTGCTCCTTCAGGGAAAGATAATCAAAATCTAGGCAAGTCTAATTTTCTCAGTTCGTGTACAGATATTTTATTTCATTGATTGACAATGTATTATCACACCCAATATATCATCTTTTCTTGTTTAGTAAAAGGGAAATCATTAAAAGGCTGTCATTGTTTACATTTGTTTGATTTTGGAAATTAAAAGGGTATCTGTTTTCTCCTGGGGTTTGATTCAGAGATGGAACAGATGAAGGAAAGGTTTGCTAAATTGCTTCTTGGAGAGGATATGTCTGGCGGAGGAAAGGGTGTCTCTTCAGCTCTGGCATTGTCAAATGCAATCACAAATCTTGCTGGTAGGTTGACTTTTTCCCTTCTCCGCAATTCTGTAATCATTCATGATCTCACAAACATGGCGGTGCTGTATAATTATATTGAATTCAGATGGTTGATTTTTCATTTTTTTTCTTAAACCCTTTGCATATGCTGATCTCTATATATGCAGCTTCTGTGTTTGGCGAGCAACGGCGTCTAGAGCCTATGTCACCCGAAAGAAAAGCAAGGTGGATAAGAGAAATTGATTGGCTCTTATCTGTAACCAATCACATTGTTGAACTTGTTCCTTCCCAACAAAAATCCAAGGATGGATCAAACATGGAGGTAACAGTGTCTCTCTGATGCGTATCTTGAATTGAATGTCTTCCTCGTTGAATCATCATACAATCTAAGAATTCTGTGCTTTTTGATTGAATAGATAATGGTGACAAGACAACGAAATGATATTCATATGAACATCCCAGCCTTACGCAAGCTTGATGCAATGCTACTTGTAAGAAAATAAGATTTTTGTTTATCTGTTACATGTGGATCGCAACAGATTTAGTGTATCCCTCGATAATGGTCTTGCAATATTGATCCAGGACTCCCTAGATAACTTCAAAAACCAGAATGAGTTTCATTATGTTTCAAGAGATTCCCCTGAGTCAGAAAATGGAGGCACCAGGAGAACAGATGACAGGTGGTGGCTACCTGCTGTCAAAGTTGCTCCAGATGGTTTATCGGAAAGGGCCACGAAATTTATTCAGTACCAGAAAGACTGTGTGAACCAGGTTCTCAAAGCAGCCATGGCGATAAATGCTCAAATACTTTCAGAAATGGAGATTCCTGAAAACTACATCGAATCCCTTCCCAAAGTAAGAAAGAATGCAGCAATCCCAGTTGAAATATTTCATAAAAACAGAATCTTTCAAGTGCCTTACTAGTTCCCTGATCGTTTTTTTTTTCTGGTTTTTTGGCAGAACGGGAGGGCTAGCCTTGGAGACTTGGCGTACAGGAGTATCACACTTGATTACTTCGATCCTGATCAATTTCTGGGCTCCATGGATATATCATCAGAACATAAAATACTAGACCTCAAGAACAGAATAGAGGCTTCGATCGTGATTTGGAACAGGAAGATGAATCAGAAAGATAGTAAATCCGCTTGGGGATCTGCTGTCAGTTTGGAGAAGAGAGAACTCTTTGAAGAGAGGGCTCAAACTATCCTCCTCCTTCTCAAACAGCGCTTCCCTGGAATTCCTCAATCTTCACTGGATGTTAGCAAAATTCAATACAATAAGGTAAGAACAGGAACTTTTCACCTGAGCTCTATTTTGTCAGGCAAAGGGGCTCACGATATGTTCTTGTCCTGACAGGATGTGGGGCACGCAATCTTGGAAAGCTATTCGAGAATTCTAGAAACCTTGGCCTCGACAGTCTTGTCTCGAATCGAAGATGTACTCTCTGCTGATTATGTTGCTCGAAATCCATCACATGCAGGACATAAGAGGAACACGTTACAAGTACCGGCATCGCCCAGAGACGGGACGGAGAAGAGCTCCGACGATACAAATGCGTCGCTGACACTGTCTGATTTCATGGGTTGGGGCTCAGAGCAGAATGAGAGTGCAGCAAAGAAGGATCCATTCGGATCAGATGAGCTACTGAAAGATGATAAATATAAACAGAAACTTTCCGACATATCAACCATCAGGAAACCTTCGTACCTTGAAAATTTAGGAGCTTTACGAAGCCCAACAGCCCGCCATTAATAGCATTATAGGGAGAGAAAGATGAACTGGTGCAGAAAAGTGAGAGAGTGAGGAAGCCTAACACCAAATGTTTATTTACTAAGAGGGTCTTTTTGGTTTGTGAATTTCGAATTGCTTTCATCCCATTCCTTCCGTTTGTGACCAGGAAGAGTGAGGATGAGAGCAAAACTATGTGATTTGAAACATTTTGTACAAGAAATGGATTTGTAGTTCCATAGCATCTGTCATTGTCTTCGCAGACCCAGTAATCACATTTGTTGTTTTGATTTCACTTTTTTTCCCAGAAATTTTCCCAATATGCTCTAAACTGTTCTCTGCAGTAATTGTATTTGTGTGCATCCTCCTGGTAGTTGTAGATGTGAGAAATCTAATTATATTGTAACATTCATCAACTTAACTACTAAATATATCTGTTTTGTAACCATCTAGTAGGTGGTCCAATGGTAAAAACTTAAAATTAAAAGGTTTATTCTTTATGTAATTTCAAATTTAAGCACTGTAATTGTTAGTCAAGATACGTATAAGCTGTTCCGAACACCTATATAAATAAAAAAATGTTTCGTATAAGATTGGATTGTCAATCAATAACTTGAATTCATATTTCTTTGATTGATAGTCAATCTTCGATATCTTAAATGGTTTATTGGAAATCACAAAGTAAATAACTAAAGTTCTTAATTAAACGTGGTTGTTTATTTTTTATATAATTAATATCTAATATTTTATAATATATTTATAATTATATAATAACTATTATTATTTCATCAAATAATTAAAAAAAACATTAAAATATTTTGTGTAGAAAGCATATTTATACAACTTGTAATTACATTATTTCTCATCAAATGGATTAGGTTGACTATAGCAAGTATTTATAATAGTGAGTATGCTAACGATCAAATTTAATTCTATTGCTTTAACTATATGAAAAATTTATTCTCTTAGCATTTTTTAAAATAAAATAAAATGATTAAGAATACCATTTTACCCCTGCGCCTTCACGTGCCCACACGAACACTCAATCCACAAGGATAATATAACCCTCACCAAGTTCCACTCTTCTTATCCCCAAAAACTCCAGGAAACAGCACGATGCTGTTAACAATGTCCCTCACATCCTCACTCAACTCCCTTACTCTCTCCACTCCATTCCTCCATGGGAGAACCCAACTTTCTCACTTGTCAAAACCCACATCTTCTCTCTCTCTCCGACCCTCGAAGCCCTTCACTTTCCTCTCTCCAATCAAGGCCATGAAGTCAATGCAAGGCAAAGTTGTTTGCGCAACAAGTGACAAAACTGTGGCTGTTGAGGTTACAAGGTTGGCCCCACATCCTAAGTACAAGAGACGGGTGAGGAAGAAGAAGAAGTACCAGGCTCATGACCCCGAGAATCAGTTCAAAGTTGGAGACTTGGTCCAGCTTGAAAAGAGCAAACCCATTAGCAAGACTAAAAGTTTTCTTGCTGTGCCTGTACCAGCTAGGAATAAGAAGGAGAAGAAAGAGGGTGGGGAGGGAAGAGTGGGCTCTCAAGAGCTTGGAATTCCTTTGGAGTCTGAACAGGAACTGCAGGCTTAATGCGTGAGTTCTGTTTTGTAATAATTTTGCTTCGTTTTGTGAACTCTTGGGATGTGATTTGGTGTTCAGTACTGTGATGATGTTTTGATTTTTGTGTAATTTAATGGCTTTGAAATTGATATGATTATTCAATTTCGGCATCGATTGAATTGCCCGTGACTTTTACCCCCCCCCCCCTAAAATTAGTACATTTCATCTGTTGGGAATTCGTGATTGGTATTTCAGTGAAAGAGAATGAATTTCGCCATTTAATGCTATATAACTTAAATTCTTAGAGTTGATTTTTGATGGGTTTTGGTGATTCTTGTAGACATTATTGGAATCTATTAGTTTTGATTTATCCAGATTTTGGAATTAGCAGATGGCTAATTGCTGAGAGATTCAATGCAGTGATGTTTCTAGTCAAGAAAAGCAAGGAAAGGGAAAGGGAAAAGGAAATGTTGAAGTGCGGTTGTAAAGGGGTGCCCAAAGAGCTTGAGATTTCTTCTGTAGTTTCAGCAGGAGCAATTTCATAGAGTGAAATGCTCTTTGCTTGTTTGTGATTTTGAGAACTTGATGTTTGTTATCTGATTTTTTAGTGTTGTATAATAGGTACAATATGAGCAGGCTTTGTGTTTCTGCAGTGAAATAAATGCAAGTTACTAATATTTCAATGAGTTGGTGGTGCATTTTGAGTGGGGTTGATATCATGGCCTTGACGGATTTTGGTGATTGGTATGAAGTGAACTTACCTTAGTATTTGGCATTGCTATTATGTTGATAGGTTGCTGTTGGGTAAGTAATGGAGAACTGAGCTTAGTATTAGGTTCCATGGAATGTGTTAAATTGGTGCACCATTTCTTTGGTGATGTGTTTGACTTTGACCAATATTTTTCCATCTTTGAATCCGAGTTCGTGTTAAGCCAAGATTAATGAAATAGCATTTTATTTTAAAAAAAAAAAACTGCAAACTACGTTAGCAAGTGTTAAATCTATACATGAAGATGCTTAACACTTAAAATTTGATGAGAGCTATTAAAAAACAAAATGAGTTACATCCCCTTCTCATTCTACAGAATGCCAATCAAAGATTTACCTAAACTTCAAATCCTTAACTTAAAAGTTCTAACCACATACAAACTCACATAAAGATATCCCTCAATTTAAGATATAAAACATGGAAGGACTGGGAAAAAAAAACTAGAAACCTATGATCTTTACAGTTAATTTGTGTCTATCCAACTAATAAGCTACTGCTATCAACTGTCTTCACATTGCAAGCTTGTCTTGATATTTTTCAATGTGCATGATATAAGGGTGCTAATAGAATCCACAGATTCCATGGTTAGTTTGGCTGTGGGAGAGGTATTCGTTAGGACTTGGAATGCTATTGTTAGCAAAGATCCTCCTTCTGTGCTCTTTTCCTCCTGCCTAGAAGTGATCACTAATGGTCTTGATTCGTGTCCATCTGGAAGAATTGAGAATCCTGAAGGTAATATTGCTAGGCTGCTCGAATCGCATCCAGTAATCACAGATTGCATTCCATTAGTGTCCACTGGAGCATACACTACCATGGATTCATAAGCATTTGTGTAGCTATCTTGGAGTACCCACATATCGTCCTCTTTCGATTTCATCTTCTGCAGTTGAAAACAAGCTAGTTAGAGCCATGAATGGAGAAACACACATTAGATTAATGGCGTGGTCTCCTCTTATCTGAGATGTAGGAGAACCACTTACTAGAATAGCTGCTGCATTGCCTCTATCTTGTCCTTTGATCAAGTTTGCAATGGCTTGCACAGGTCCTCCATTTGACATGATATCCCACTACATTTTATGCAAAAAATATTGTCAGACAAGTTATCTGACAAAACAGCAATATCCCATTCTGATAAATTTGAACTGAGTAATGGCATTTTTTTGCTGTACCTCATTTCTACGAGCATCGTCTCTTAAGAAATCAAACAGAATATGAGGATCGACAGGCAACCATACAGAAGAAACTGCACACAAAATCACTCCAAGAGGTTCACCAGGGTCATTTAAGTTTTTCCTAGAGGAAACCCATATCTGTTCTCCTGTTTTGCTTGAGACCTTGTTCCATGTGTGATAGCTTGATGCGCAGATCGCCCGACAAAAGCTCCCTGTCATTCTTTGTGCCAGTTTAAGAATGCTTTTCCTTCCAGCTAGAGTAGCAACACCTGGATATTCACCCAAAAAAAAAATTCAATTCATAAACAGAGTTATTTACATAGATAGCAGAGGATCCACCGGAAAACATGGCAACATAGCGTGGCTTACCATTTGAATCCTTGGTGGGAACATTGGTTGCCATGAAGAAAACAAGCCGCTCACATTGGAGTTGCAATGTTGCCATCCAACGCCTCGCTCCAAAGGTTAGACCGCTATGAACTACTGTCCGGTACAAGGTATGAACTGTGCTTTTCTGGCATTGCAGGTGTTCTACCCAGATCACCTGAAAAGATTGTAATAAACTTTTCTATGTTAAACTGCTAAAAAAGAACAGAACATGATATAGCACTGTTGTATATGATTGTGTCTATAGATCTGAACTGTTGCCTCTTTCTTCTGTCTTTTTTCTGCAGTTTCGATGATAAAAATGTTCAAAACCCGAAGCACAAGTACCTTGCAATGGCCATTTGATTTATCCTCAATGATGCAACCAGAGGGGCGTTTTCTGCATTTGACGAGTGAAGCATCTATGTTGTCTTCAACTTTGTCAATAGAAACATCAACGATGCCCCATTGTTCTGCGTTAAGCTGCTTGCAATATCTCACAAAATAAACTTCTCTGGTGGGCACCATGGGTGTAAGCATTTGGACCTCGGCAAACATCTGCAGATAAATGTGCACAATTCATTGACAATAAAGCATATATAATGTTTTAACAGGCCTGAGCAGGAGTTTTTAATCCACTAATTTATTTATTTTTCACTCATCAAAACAAATAAATAAAGGGGTGTTTTGGGAATTTGCTTTTTTTATTATCATGGATGGAGTCACCTCTAACCGCAAGCAAGAGGGTAGTCAAACTCTCCAAGATTTTGACCTTCAGCTGAGGAAAAGTGGATCTCCATTAAACACAAGGTCCCACATAAATAAATAAATAAATAAATAAAATCCTAATTGACAGCTAGGTGCAATCAAGATACAACGTAAATGACAGTTCCACAGAAGTCATCCTGTCTGCAGAAAGCAGATTGAAGGAGAGAGGCTACCTACCTCTCTCAAAACATCAATTTTTAGGACATTGAATTTAATTTTAAAGAGGAAAAAGATATATATTTCCTTTTTTTTTCTTTTTTTTTTTGTAGTTAATTGTCACAAAAGAGAGGTTGAAAAGCTTTTGAGATATGGAAAACACAGTCATAGTTCACTGGCAGAAAGCCACTGCCTTTTCTTTTCTTTCTTTTTTTTCCATTCAAAGGCTGATTTCCCATGCAGAAATCTTTAGTTTCGTTCAAGCTGTAATAGTATTAGTTTAATCGAGATGCATTCTGCTAGCTAGATCTGTAACTCACCAACTGCACTGCGCCATTTCTGTTTGCACCTTCACCATTGCAGATAACGTCAACAATGGCTGCCTTTGAAATCAAGCTCGGAAACATTTCCTTCCACTGATTCTGCTCAAAGGGCACCAAAAGTTTTTGGAAATACATAATTAGTTAAGGGGAACTAATCTTTAATTAATTATATGTGGAGGTAATAATATCTCACCACGTCCATGAAACTTTGAACTAGCCTGGGGACATCAACGAACACAACCCCGGTCTCCCTCGAAGCTTCAATGGATGTGTTTCGCCTTCCATTAATGGCTGAATCTTCAGAACCAAACACTCTGGTGTACTCGTCGTAATTGAGAATTTCACGACCTGTCTCTAGACCTCGAATCCAAAGTGGCTCGCCGGCCGTAGCCATTTTCTTGAGCTCTTCCATTGCTTGATTGGCAGTCTCCATGATTCTGGACTTGTCAAGTCCGAAAACTCCGGTGTAAAAATCGAGTGAGCATCTGTTATCTTCCTCATTTCCAGCCGAGCATGACGCTGTTGTCCCTGGACTACATTTTCCTACGACCGCTCGAAGTTTTTCCACCTACATGACAGTCAAACTTGCATTCTAAGCATGTGATTTGAAAAAGGGTTTAATTTTCTGTAATGATTGATTAATATTAACCAGCTAATTATTACTAATCATTGCAATCATAACTCCTAACCTCGGCTTTGAGCTTTGCATTTTCGATACGTAATTGTTGCTCCTCGGTGCTTGTGAAGGCGGTGTCTCTTCTAGTGGTGGCGGTCCCACAATTCGGACAGCAAGCTTTTTTGATGTTCTCCCTCATTCTCTTGTTGTCTTCTCGGAGTTTATCCATTTCAGATTTCAACAGAGAGTTTTCATGGCGCTCCTGTATGGTCTGCAATACAATTAACAACATACTGTTGGTTAAAGAATATCTTATCTAAGATATTAGGTTATTATGTGAGATTTCCTAACAAACCCTTGAGTAAAAGTCATTTGGGCTTGAAACTTGCACAGACTCACATTACCTTGTGCTTGATTTTTTATCAAATAAAATGGGGTGGTAAAATTTAAACTCGTGACCGCTGGTTCAACAAGGTTCTGATACCATGTTAAAGAACCATCTCATCTAAAAACTAAGCTGTTAAGTGAAGCTCTAGAATATGATTTATATTATTCTATAGCAAGATAACTATTAAATGTTAATATACAGAAATTATTCCAATTAGAATTCTTACAATAATTAACTGTATTAATAAGAGAATTTAATGTGATCTCTCCTGCATGCATACCTTGATTTGAGTGCGGCGATTTTGGAACCAAAACTTGACTTGACTAGGAGCCAGGCCAAGTTGCTTGCTCAATTCCTGCCTCTGCTTCTCATCTGGATGAGGAGACTCTTTAAACAGCCTGGAAATTAATCATTAATTCATTTGAGTCGTCCTCTTTGATACATAGCATAAACAAATCAAGATATAACATTTGTTAATTAACAAGTTGATTAAAATTAGGAATCTCTGTGTTAATTAATTCCTTTTCGACGATGACACAGAAGCACTGTTGAACATGTAAAACATGGAAAATATTTAACTTTCTGAGTCATCGTTTTAGCCTTACAATCTTGATTTTATCTGCCATTGATATGCTTTTTCTCAAGCTTCGCGAGCATATCGTCACCGTATACGTACAGAATATAGGAGAGAAAAATACATACGCTTCCATTTCTCTGATTTGCTCAGCGGTATGTCTGTGGTATTTCTTTCTTTTTCTCTTCTTGTTTTTGTTGTCGCCATCCTCCTCCTCCTCGTGATCATGCTCCCCTTCACCTTCAAAATCATCATCTGATTTTGATCTCATAGGCCCTGAGTTCTCACTGCTAATTTCCAACGTTTCTTCTCTTCTTCCTCCTCCTCCGCCGCTTCCCTCCTCCCCCTCCTCCACCTCCATGCTCGCCGCTGCTTCCGCATGACCCACATTTGCTCCCCGGAATATTCCAGCCTTCAACAATATATAAAACCACAGGGATGTTTAGAAACATAGACCTCACAAGGGTACTTAATTAAACTTAGAGTTAATTACATCATCCATGCATATGTGTGTGTGTATATACACATACATATATAGTCATGCATGAGGGATTTTATTTATGAAATCAGCATACACATCGATCAACCAAATAAAAGATTTCCCTTTTCATATATATATATTGGTGGGATTTGAAGATGGTAGCTAGCCGGAAAGCACAAAAGGAAAGAAAAAACCAGTGAATTAGAGAAAAAGAAAGGGAAAAACAAACATCAAATTAAGAAGATATTGAAAGAGAAGAGTAGTGGTTGAAGGGAAATTACAAGACTGAGAGAAAGAGCAGGAGAGGCGAAGAAGTCTTTGATGTGATGAGGATTTGACATGTCGACTCCCATGGCCAGTCTGAGAGAGGCTGTTCTTCGATCAATCGACGATGAAACGGTGGTTTTAAGGAGCGAGGCAGCGCAATAAAATTTCTGGGTAGAGAGAGAGAGAGAGAGAGAAGTGGGGGTGGCTGATTTAAGGATATAAAAACAAAAACGAAGGTGATCTTGTAGAGAGAGTGAAGGCTGGTAGGAGTTGACTGTTAGATAATGCTCTGAGTGGAATCTGCGGACTTCCAACTAACTTTAAGCAGTTGAATTTACGCTTTCCAACGGTATTTTCAGTTTCCAAGTATCTATATGGTGGCTTAATTTCAGCTTAGCTGTGGCTTAGACCTAAGCTATCAAGTTAATTTCCACTCATTTACTTGAGTTTTTGAAAAATAAAATAAAAATTAAAAGTTTGGACATTAACACAACCTAAGCTATCAAATTAATCTTAACACATTTCCTGGATTTTTATTTCGAGAAATAAAGTAGGTCGAAAAAAACTTTATATGACGATAGAAATATTAAAAATTATTAATAATAAATTTTTTGAAGTATAATAACCGTATGTATAATTATTTAAAACAAAATTAATATTAAATACTTACAAAATAATCCGAACATGATATGCAAAACAATAGTGGTGGAAAGATATGAAATATAAAAATATGCACATTAAATAATGCTATGAATATTATATTGTGAGGGATGGATGTGGACAATAAAACATTATTCTATTTTATATTTTTTTTGTTAATGTTAATGCATAATTGATATTCACAATTCCAATAAAACTTAGTCGGAACACAAGCAAAGTTTGTAATATAATAAAAACATTGTTTATTTATTTATTTATTTAACAACCAGCTTTCTTTGTGAACTAGTTAGCCAATCCATAATCTAGTTTTTTTCAAGTTTATTAAGAGAATAGAGAGAAAATTTAACAAATGAAAAGGTTGAAAGATGATGAAATTGAAAAACAAAGATCATCTTTATAAATTATCTCAAATAAAAATTAAAAAATAGAGACCCATTATAACATATATAAAAATTAATGGATGTTTAAATTGAAATAAAATAATTAAATTAAATAAATAGCAATAAAAAATAAAGAACAATAGATAAGAAAAAATTAATTAAGAAACGTTTAAGATAAAAACAAATAACAATTAAAAGAATAAGAACAAAAGTTAGTTTAAAAATAAAATTCTAAGGGTAAAAATGAAAAAAAAAATCAAAATAAAATATATAACAATCAAAAGATTAACAACCGAACTTGATATTATTATTATTATTATTAATTTATATATGCTCATCATTTTTATCTCTTTCACACAGGAGGGGGGGACAGAATACTAGCCGTACTAGACGACTAGTAGGCAAGCCGAGCGGAGCCATATTAGTGTAAGGTGCAGCTGTATCCAGTTTCCTGCTAGTGAAAATAATAATATAATAATACTAGTGTATAATATAGGGTGTCTTCGCATCATTTATATTCAGGATTTAGAGAATTAATGAATTTGGCTCCAAGCTTTTCAAGTTATTTTTATTTCTTTTTTTCTGATTTGGATAACCCACCCACCCCCTCGATCCTATTGTTTTAGACACGTATATAAAACAATTTCCTACTCTTCAAACTTTTTTTTTTTAATTTAGGATAATTACAGGTTTTTTATTTGCAAGGTGAGGATTTTTTTTTAATAAATCATGATTTTTTATTTCTTCAAAATAATCTAAAAAATAACTAATAAGATATTACTGAGATCTGTCTCCTAATTTATTTTATCTATATATGATAATATATCTCTAAGTGACGTAACGTGGTTGTAAAGAACTTTAGATCTGTTTCAGAGGTATCAAGTTCGAGTCAGGATGTGTTCACCTTGTAAGAACCTGTGACAACTAAAGTTGTACTCGCTTAACTTGTACCCACAAAAAATATCTAAAAATAATGGAGTTTTCTCGAATCCACAATAATATATATATATATATATATATATATATATATATATGGTTTGTTCAGAGATTTGTGTATCCAAAATGACATTAAGATATTCTACAGAGTGTATATGATATTCTACAGAGTGTATATCTATCTATCTATCTATATATATATATATATATATATATATATATATATATATATATATATATACTAATGATAATGTTGGATAAAATATTTTATTTGAAATTATTTTTTTCCTGGTAAAAATACAAAAAAGTGAAAGGTGGTAATTAAGGAGTGTTTGGGAAAAAATATTTTTTTTACTTTAAATTAAATTTTATTTTCTAGTATTATTAAATCATTTCAATGTGATGATATTTAAAATAATTTAAAAAGAAATAAAAATATATTATTTTAATATATTTTAAAAAATAACCCGAACACTATCTCGAAAACAAGCACGTAGAATTTTACCAGACAAAAAAAAGACAAAAAAAAGGTGGGTGAGGGGGACTTGTTACCTAGGGAAAAACCACTACAGTAATTTTCCGCAATGAAATGAAGAGCCTGAAGATTTCCGCTTAAGAAAGTGAGGTCTGAGAAAGCTGATTGGCTGGGGGGCGGATGACCTGACCGGCTTCTAGTAATTGTGGAGCGAGGAAGCATATCCTCTAAAACATTTTAAAACAAAATTGAAAATGTTTAATTTTTAATTTTTATTTTTAATTAAAAATAATTTTTTTAGATTATTTTGATGTGCTAATATCAGAAATGATTTTTAAAAAATAAAAAAAATATAGTTTTGATGTATTTTTGAACGATAAACATTTTCAAAAACATTCATAACTACACTCTCAAACATGCACTAAATTAATTTTTTTTCTTCATATTTTCGTATCATTTTTATTAATTAATATCAAAAATAATATTCTTAAATAAAAAATATTATTTTAATATATTTTTAAATAAAAAATAATTATAAAAATAACATCAACCGTCGTTCCAAAACTTTACTAAAGCCAAAAGTAACAACAACAACAACTACTACTACTTTGGAGAATCACATTGATTACTTGCCACTCCCTCTCTTTACCATTTTCAATTTCACGACAGAGCCAGCAGTAAAGATAAATAATTGCGGTGTTTGACCGACGGATATCATTGTTTGTTGCTGCATCTTCTTTCTATTTTGTTTTTAGAAAATGGCCGGGCGGCAACCATGGCGGCAATGATGGACTCCCTGATCCATCCTTGTGCATGCCCTGTCAAGGAGATTCCTTTTACCAAGTCTTTGTAATCTCTCCCATCAGCTAACCTTTGACCTGAATAGATTGCCATTATTAGCCATCATCTTCCATAATTAAAGTTTTGGTGTCTTATATGTTATGATTGGGAGCCGATCATCCACCATTCTTCAAATCATCTGTCAATAATCCCAGCTGTTGAATTTTCTGCTTCCATTTTCGTTTGCTGTTTGTTGGGAATGGTAGATGATGCAAAGCTATCACATGATGTGGAATGAACCTAATAAAAACAATATTAATTGAGTGGATGCTCCTTTCGGATTTCTTTCCTGCTTTTCAGAGACAGAGAGAGAGAGAGGGAGAGAGAGAGAGAGGAACCTCGCAAGCAAGCGTCCCAAACGGCTCCGTTTTCGAGGTTTCTTATGAATCAAGGGCGTCCCGAAAACAAGAAATAAAATGATGATGAGGATTTTGAAAATTCTGGGAGAAAACTTGGGGAAAGGGTGGGGATTCTGATGCTTTAAGGTGGGAAAGGTGAAGTTAGAATGATGAATTGACGCCAGGAAAGGTTTAAAAGCCTCGTCGAAACAAAGACAGGCATAGCAAAGAGTGCATCAGCTGCTTTCACAAAGGAAAAAAAAGAAAAAATAGAGGGGAGGTCCTTGTATAAAGCTAGCAAGTTGAAAAGATAAGAGCATGCTTGTTAATTTCATTTTATTTCGGCTGAAATGATCGAAACATTTTGTATTAATTAAAAAACAAGATGTAATAACACAGTTTTTATTTCGTTTAAAATTATGGTTCGTTCCGGAAATTCCGTTCAAATTTCAGCCAGAATATTTCAGTTTCGTTCCGCCTGTTACTTTATGGCTAAATAGTGATTTTTTAAATAATGAATAATTTTAATATCAATCATATCTCTTAATCCGAATGTTAGATTGAGATGAAATTTTACAATGAGTCTTTTGATATATTTATATATATTATGTTAAAATTTCAGAGCAATCAAAGAATATAATGATCTTGCGAGGTTGATAATGAAATTCTTGTAATATTATACATGTTCATAATTTTGTTTAGAAATATCATTTTATTGTCCTTTTTAAAAATTAAATTGTACAATTCTAAAAAAAAAAATTTGGATTTGAAGTAATTTTTTTTTTGAATTAATATTCTAAAAATTAGATAATGCAACGTCTAACTTTTTAAAAGAAAAAAATAGAATGGACAGACTCAATCTTTTATTTTTCAATCATTTGATCCATGTTGTGAGGTTAAATACCTTGATGCATTCAAATCTCTTAAATTTTTTTTATCTTTATTTATTGTCAATGACTTTTTTTTTTCATTTATAAATATACATGATTTCCAATTTATTTGATTGCATTTATAGATAAGCCTTTTGATTTACATTTCAAAAAAATATGTACAAAAACATGTTGAAAAATCAATTTCTTTTTTAAAAAACAATTATTTAGCTATTAGCTTAATTTCAACTCTATCTCTTGTTCTCCATACTCTTTATGGATGAATGGCTGGTATTCAGTTTTTATTAGCTAGATGTTTGAAAACCTCGGATAATTTTTGTTTTAAATTATTTTAAATATTTTTAGATTATTTTTACATATTAATATAAAAATAATTTTTTTAAAAATAAAAAAATTATCATTTTAATATATTTTTAAACGAAAATTAATTTTAAAAATAACATCGGAAACATTTCAAAACAGGCGACTGCAGATTCATGAAGTACGCAGGAAAGAATAGACTTTTATAATTATAAACAGCACATGTCTGTATTAGAATAAATTTTGATTCAAGAATTCCCAGCTACTCTGCATGAAATCTGCTTCAAGAAATGGATTATGTTCTGGGAAGATTCTTCATGGCCATCACTGTCTCGTAAACTTTCAGTTGCCTCTCTCTCCTCTCTCTCTCTCTCTTCCTATCATGTTTTTTTCAAAGCCATCGTACATCTAGCAGCAGCTAAGACTAATAAAATGGCATTTAATTCGAAATCTCCAATCAATAAATCAAGCTAGAAACCCTAACACAGCACGGAAGCTGCATGGAACCGCACCGGCGCAGCCATTGGGACCAGGAAATCCCCATCGGGATGCTGTCGTATTGATAATCGAGTCAAATAAGGACGCCTTGACAGACTGGCTCAGCTCGATGAACATGGATCTGGTAGTGGCTTCCATTATAAAGAGGCCGCCATGGCTGCTAGTTTCTACCTATCTTTTGGAGACGGTTAGTTGTTGAAGAGTAGATGAAATATACGGTGGTTTCTGGTGGTCGCTGGTCTGGAAAGCGACAGCACCGTATAGTGTCAGGCGAGGTTTCTGCTGACAAATTTTCATGGAGCAGGGCTGTCATAGGTGGTCTTTATTTAAGCTTTTACACTTTGATGTCACTGATTCTCCGAGATTGATTAGATTCTCCACCTCCCGTTTACGAAATCATCTCTCTCTCATTATCATGGGTAGTTTTGTTATAAAATAATATAAATTATATTCTGAAACTTTAACGGTTGGTTATTGGGTTAGACTTGGTTCGTCCATGAGGAATGAATCCGGTCTATTTATTTAGAGGTGCGGTTTGATATTGGTTCGACCATAAGGGATGAACCTAGTCTATTTATCTAACGGTGTTACTTATTGGTAACCGCAAGGTAACCGCTAAGTAACCTCTCCTCCTCTAGTATAAATAGACAACTTCACTCTCCATATTTAATAAGTGATTCATATAAGTGAATATAGTTCTCTTTCTCAATACTCTACATTAAACTTGCTACGATCTGTAAAGACGTTCGTGCCGTGAAACATAGCTTTGGTTTTAGCAGTCATAAGTTCGAATCCCATCACCCTCTTCTATTTGATAAAAATCAAATGCAAGTTAGTGTAAGTCTATGCAAGTTTCAAGCCCAAAAAGCTTTCACTTGAGGATGTGTGTTAGAGAATAATATAAATTATATCTTGGAGGCTCATCTAGTAGCTTAAGTTTTTAGATAAAATGGTTCATTGACAGAACTATCTTATCTAAGAATCTAAATCGTTAAGTAAGCTTACATATATTGTGATTAATTTTTATCAAGGCTGTGAGATTTAAACTCGGATTAATAAGGTTCTAGATATCATGTCTATAAATTAACTTCTTTAAAAACTTAAACTATTAAATAAAATTTTAAAATATAATTTATATTATTCCCTAACATAAAACTCGTCCTATCATCAATTAAAACTCATAACTCATCAACATCATATACCAAACATGCAATCTTGTTTAGTAGTTCAAGCATAACTACCAGCTACCAGTCCACGACTACTCAATTCAAGAACGCATCAATGCATGTCACTTTGACCAGTCGTTCCATGATCTTATCCGCACGTACAGAGGCCTGAACGAACCACCAAACACTTGTATGAGAAGTTAGTTTTGCGTGCAGCACAGGCACAAGAACACCATTACTGGAGATCTGAAAACGATGGATAAAAACAAATTGCTTGCAATTATCGGAGCCGGCCATGCTTAGATTGAGCAACAAGCATGAATCCACTTGTGCAGCTTTGCACCGACAGCAAAACTGATGAATAAAAGCAACAGGGACGTGATAATGTGCTTGAACTGGCAAGTCCAGGAATTCATCCTTAATTTGGTTCGTTTCACACCCAACTTCGTCGTATAGTAGGATATGTGTTAAGGAACGAACTCATCTAGAAGTTTAGGCTGTTAATTGAGATTCTAGAATATAATTTATATCATTCTCTAACACATTTTCTCAGATGAAAGTTCTTTGGGCTTGAAACTTGCATAGACCTACATTATCTTGTGCTTGATTCTTATCAAATAAATTGGAGGTGGTGAGATTCGATACCATGTCAATAAGACTCTGATACCATGTCAAAGAACCATCTCATTTAAAAGTTTAAACTATTAAATGAGGCTCTAGAATATAACTTATATTATTATCTAACAATATGAAATGTGGAGTTACATGAATTGAAATCCAACCCTTATAAATTAAATTGGAAAGATTTTAAAGCTCCTTGAAAAATTGCCAACTGGTGTTGGCTTGAGCTAGCCTCTCTTTTCCCCATACCAGTTGTCATCTGCTCGTTTGATCTCCTCTTTAAAGTTTTTCCATTCTGCCAAATCCTTAGATACCTTTTCATTGTTCAAATCACGAAGCAACTGATAATAAAAAGTATTTTATATATATAGCCATCTTAAACTTAGATAAGTTCTGCATTAAGAAGGTGTTAAAATTATCAAATAATGAATTTAATCTCAGCGTTGTGACAATTATGGAAACATGAAATCATATGAGTTTTATGTACATGAACAATAGCTTAAAAGGATTGGAAACATTATGAGAAGTTTTTTTTAAAAAAATATAAGGTTGAAGATGATGGTACGAAAAAGAATCATGGTCAATAAATTTTTATATTTTAAGATGGTCAATTCAAAAACTATGGTAAGACAATTCAAAAGTTTATATTCAACCCTCCATCTTCAGATCGAGATGTTTTTTAAAGCACACAATTTCAGCATCATGGGTGCTTGTTTTGAAGTATGCATCACCTCCTCAACAACATTTAACTTTTTTCTTTTCCAATTTCCTTTCTGTACGAGAATACCAAAATAAAGACAATAAAGTCTTAGTCCCAAACTAGGATGGTACTTGGCTTTGCGGTTCAACCTGTGGTTGCGTTGAACCGCAAAGCCAAATACAAAATTTTTCAGACGGGACCCAAGTTATTTAATGTGGGTCCTACCAAAAAAGTAATGGTTCGGCCGCAGTTGCAAAAGCAGCTGAGATATGTTTTTGCAGCTGCGGTGTAAAGTGACCACACGCAAACCTCACACACTGCATCTCTGTTTTCTCCCCCACCTCCCTCTTTCCCTCACAGAACCTAGAGGGTTAGTCTCCCACCACATCCACCGTCCCTTCCCCCTTCGAAAGTCCAGCCTTCATCCTTCTCCTTCTCTCCCTCACAGAACCTCCCCCTCAGCCACACCACCTGCAACACTCCCTCAGACACACCGTGAAGGAAGGCCAACCTTCTCCCTCTCTCCCTCACAGAACCGTCCCTTCCCCCTCAGCCCACCGACCACCCACATCCACCGTCCCGTCCCCCTCAGCCCACAGACCACCCACATCCACAGTCCCTTTCTCCTCAGCCACACCGTGAAGGAAGTCCAGCCTTCTCCCTCTCTCCCTCAGCCCGCAGACCACCCACATCCACCGTCCCTTCCCCCTCAGCCTGCAGAAGGTCCCCCTTAAAATCATTGAATGATTGTTAGTGGTTCATAAAATTATCGGGTGATTGATGATTGTTCATAGAATTGTTAAATGGTTGATAATAACTCTTGGATTTTATTGGGTGATTGATGATTGTTTGTAGAATTGTTAAATGGTTGATAATAGCTCTTGGAAATGCTATTAGTCGTGGCTGTGATAGAAGCTCAACCATGTGTTATTGCTTATCTTCATTGTTTGTTTCTATAAATTATAACATTTGTTCTGCGAACTGTTAAATTGATGAGATAGATTTCATAAAAATTGATGTGAACCCATGTTTTTGATGAATTAATGTGTGTTGAAGTTTTGTAATTTTGTTCATTAATTTCTGTTGTGAAATTTTGTTAATTAAGGTTTTTTTAGGTTAGTTTGTTTAATTAAGGTTTTTTTAGTTTTTTATTTAAAAAAAAACAGCAAATTTATATTTTTACAAGTGTTTTTAAGGGTTTTTATAAAAAAAATGTAATGTATTTTTAATTAAAACATATTTTTAAAACACCATGCAAAAGCATTATCAAGAGTTCACTAGGTTAGTGTTTGTTTTGTAGTTAAATTATATTTTTAAAATATTTATTTTTTCCTTAAAATAATTTTTATATGTGTTATTGTATCATTTTGATATAATGATATTGAAAATAATTTTTTTTTAAAAAATTATTTAAATAAAAAAATTATTAGCATTATATAGTTTTAATTTAACGACATTATAAATAAAATATTATTGTAATGTATTTTTAATTAAAAATATTCTTAAAAACACCATGCAAAAGCATTACCAAGAATTCACGAGGTTAGAGTTTGTTTTGCGGTTAAATTATATTTTTGAATATATATATATATATATATATATATATATATATATATATATATATATAGGTGTGTGTTATTGCATTATTTTGATATAATGATATCGAAAATAAATTTTTTTAAAACAAAAATAAAAATAATTATTTAAATATATTTTTAAATAAAAAATCACTTTAAAAATAATAATTAACATTATACAAAACACAACCCAAATCGGTCCGGCAAAAAGCTCCCAGCCACAAACACAGCCTTGACGTATCTGGGTGGCGCTTCGACCTCTCTCTTGCTCTCTGCAATCAAGGAAGTACAAATTCTGAAACCCATTTCTTTTTTAAACTATGGAGTATAATCTGAGCTTTATATCATAAATGTGGACTTTCTGGTAGAAACCGACCTCTCAAAATTTGATACTTTCTTTCTGTTCTTTTATTTTAGGAAGAAGCCATGGCTTCCATTCATGCAAACTTGCCTTCTCCACCGTTGTTGGTCCATGGTAAAAGGATCCTTTCAAGGACTCTTCAAAAGCTCCCACTTCCTACCATTAACGGTACGGATTATGGATTAGTTCAACTGTTCAAGCCAGCTTGTTTATTTCAGTAAAAACAATTAGTAGCTTGTAGAACCTGGTCTTGTTCATTAGCAACATTTTATGTTACAAGTAGAGTATGATGAGCTTGTGTGTGTTGAGATTATGACTAAGATTCTACTTTTGGGACCTGTATCATTGAAAAAGGGTAGTGTATGCAGTTGCCGTGGTGAAAAATGGGGGAAAAAATTGAGATTTAAGGTCTCACGATCAATGTAAATAGAGTGAAAAGGAGAGCAAGAATTGGGCTAATTAGCTATTGTTTTTCATTTACCTTAGTCTTGGTGAAGTTTCTTACCTTTATTTTCAGCGATGGGTTCTTTTCTCAAATGATTCATGGCGAGCTGGAAGCAAAGTTTTCAATTGTTCGGATCTAGATTTTTTGTGGTTTTAAGATTCAGCGTTCTATCCTCGAGATTTTACATTCTTTAGTGATTTTAGCAACTGATTAAACTTGTTTTGTATCTGTAATATTGCTGCAAGTTGTTGTTGTTCACTCAGTTAAATTTCTTATCGTGTTGGTGCTTGTTGTGCTTTTGTTGCCATTCTTTCTTGAGTCTCGACGATATTGCTCTGTAGAGAGACAGAACCGTGTTGCTGTCGTTGCGAGGGCTACCGGGGAAAGCTCCGAGTCATCAACCTCCCTCAGCATTGTCAAGTCTGTTAAAAACATTGTGAGTGTTAACCTCTCCCATCTCTTGTTCTTTGATCTTGCTCTCTTCATAGTCAAAATGTGGTCTGCTAGGTCATTTATCTGTGTGCAGCTTCTTTTATTATCATTTCCCCCTCGTGGTTGTAGTTTCTTATATTCTGTAAAGTTGAAATCTTCTCAAGCTCATTGATAATAAAAAAGAATGCTTGTTTATTACAATGCATGGGATGATTGGCCATGAAGAGGTTTTGGTTTTTTGATATATTCCTGATTGGTCTGAAACAGTGGGATGATTCCGAAGATCGGCCGGCTCTTGTCGGCTTGGGGTTTGCAGCGCTGGTAGCTGTTTGGGCATCGGCAAATGTCATCACGGTGATTTATGACTCATTCTTTTGAATATTAGAGAGAGCAAAAGTGATTTAGGGGAAAGGCCTTCAAATTTAATTTTATAATTAAAGAAGCACCGTAGAAACTGATGATGATTGAAGTTTTTGTATGTTCATCAGTAGAAACATCCACTGCGTTTTGTTTTCTCTTTTTTTTTTCTTTTTCATGGATCAAGTGATAGATCAGCACTAACCTTTTCTGGTTTCAGAAGTGTCTCTTAACTGTGTCAAGAAAAAACAAATTTAGTTTTATAATTTGGCAGAACTGTGCTCAATTTTATGGGGGAAGTCTGGAAAGATAGAAACCATTTGCACGACGTCTTCCTTATTTTCGTGCTTTTTGTAGCAAAGCTCTTTGAAAGTAAACGCCCTGCATATTCATGTCAGCACACAGCTTTATCATCTTGCTGGCTTCCACCATAAAAAGAATGCAAATTATTTACTTGTGTTTTCCTTTCTATACACAGGCCGTTGACAAGTTGCCTGTTATCCCGAGCGCACTAGAATTCATTGGCATCGTTTATTCTTCGGTAAGTAATATACTCTAACTTATGGTTTTCTGAGACTGCGAGAACATATGAAAGAGAAGTTCAAGTTCTTGCAACAATTGTTTGCGGGCCAAATGATTTCATAAAAAAAAAGAGCATCATCTGTCTTCTGTTATAGTACTAACTTGAAGATTTTCCACCCATTTCAGTGGTTTATATATCGATATCTTTTGCTCAAACCCAATCGGTAAGTAAAACCAATGACCATCTGGGTTTTGTTGCTGTTTATGTTACAAAGATATACCTTGGTTTGCAGGAATTTCAAGTATTTTTTTTTGGGTCTTTTGGCATGTAGGGAAGAGCTTTTCCAGATCATTAACAAGTCGGTTGAAGATATCTTAGGCCAGTGAATCATGCTTTGAAATGGAGTCAAGAGTGTTCCTTTTGAGCTTTACCTTGTTAGTATTTATAAGAGTGACAATGGCCAGTTGACCAACATTTTAATATGGTGGTCCATTTTTTTTATGCATCAAGTTTAAGCAATTCTGCGTTCATTTTCTGAGACTGAGTGGTACGTGTTTAAATAGGTACTTCAGTTATAAGCAGAATTAAGATTTTTAGATTGTTTTTTTTATAGGGTTTCTAGCAATTATATATGAATTAAAATAAAATAATATTTAAATAGATAAAAGTCCGATTTATATTATTTTTGACAATTAAATATATTAATAAATAACAAAAAAAGAGTAAAATTATCGGATATGGGACGAATCAACTCATCAACGATCACTAATATATGAACTGAGTAAAAATTAAATCCAATAAAGTAGAAAGATATGAGGTATCTCATTTATGGCATGAAATTTTCATACCCATGTGTTTAAGATTCGAGTAGAAATATAATTAGTTTAAGCTTCATTTTCTGAGACTGATTAAATTCACCCATGAATACAAGGCTTGATTAAAATGAATCAAAGTTTTTCTACAAAAAGGGCATGGAAAAAAGTTGGACTGTAATACGATTTACTTTTGACAAAAAAGACTAGCAATGAGATTGATTATCCCTACTTTTATCACATCAGAAGGCTATTGAATTGAGCCAGTGATGGAAAGATGTTTTAAGTTTTTCACCTTTTTCAGTCGATCTACAATACCTTTTATCCCGGCTGAAGTTCACGGAGGCTTTGTCCTGTTTTGATTGTATGTAATGGAAAAACACAGCATTCCTGGTCGACTGTGACCAACAGGTGGCGATAACCTTGCTTCAAGACGAATTGCTTCAGGGTCATCTCTGCCATGAAATTTTACGATGTCTTGCAGCAACTTTCTCAGCCAGGTTTCAGGTCTTGATTGATGTTGCAAGTGCTAAGATGTTCGAACCGATTCCCTGATGAAATACAATTCCCAAGCAATGCAAAAAACATAATGATAAAGTCACATTAATTTATAGGTCAATTGCAGAATGCAGAAAGAGAGAGAACATAACTTTATATATATATATTGATGAGCATCGAGGAAAAAAACAAGACGCTTGTGTTGAATAGGAAACTGGACTCACTTGTAAAGCCCCATTTATATAATCAACTTTCAATAAAGTTCTCAAATTGTTTTTCCTCTCAAACATCAAATTGTTGGATTCTACTTGTAGCCAGTCTTAGACGGACTTCTAGAGGTTATATTTATTGGAGTATGGGTTTTTAATGTTGTATTGTTGATAAGCTTTCAAACTGATAGTTTTTGTATCTATTTAGAAAAATGAGGGCAGGCCCGTACCTTCCATTGTTCCAAAAGCGATGAGTTTTCCAAGACAATCCTTTAAACATGTCAAAACAAGTCTTTCATGCTCCTTTATGACATTTTCATTGCATCCATGATTCAGATTTTGGTCTAGGGAAGCAGATCTTGTGAACAATTTGTCTTTCTTGTCACGCATCAAGTCATCTCCTTCAGATGAAAACGGCCCTCCATCCTGAATGCCAATGTCACAAGATCTGGACTTATCCATGACTGTTATATCAGTTTGGCTCCCAGGATATTGGTTACGAGGCACAACTTGATGAACATCAGGTTCTTTCTTGCAATCTTGTACACATTCTTTTACTCCTTTTATCTCTGCCTTGCATTGTTCATCTGGAAAGAGAAAATGCATTATTAAAATGTGTTAAATTCCATTACTCGCATTACTCTTACAATTTGATGCAATAGAATTTACTTCCAGGACCTGAGCATGTAAACAAACCTAGAAAATGAAATAAGCTTGTACAAACGAGTAGAGCTTGGGTTGGCAACTAGATATTTGTCAGCAAAATTAGATTGGTGGGAATGAGAACTCCAGCAGAAATTAGAATATCAGGTTTTTGCAATAGCCTTCATTTATGTAGACAACTTGTTTGAACATGATGGGAAATTCTTGAAAAGGTTTTTCTATGAATTTGCTTAGTAATTTTCAGTTGTTACTATGTGATAAGCAACATGTCTGACTCATCAGTATGTTCATTGTTTATAAAGTTCATTGGCAGTGTATGATTCTGAGACAACACCCCATGCAAAAATCAATTCCACGACAAGCCAGCAACCCATTGGTAAATTATGTAAGTGAATAACTGATTTCAGTAGAGAGAGAGATGGAAACGATCTGGAACATATTTTTGGTATACATGTGTTCGGGTGTTCAATGTGTGCATGTCTGTTTAGTTCTTCACCTCACATGAGAATAAGTAGGTCTATCTACACAAGTCCATACCAGCAAGAAACTTTGCAGCTTCTGATACAGCCACCAAAAGTGAGCAGAGCTCTATAGCATCCAATGGATGAATAGCATCTGCTAAGAGCGATCTGACATAGAGATCATCAACACTAGTTAGCAAATCGAGATTAAGAAAAATTAAACTTTGTCAATAGTCGTGGCAAAAAAAATAAAACTTTGTCAATAGTCGTGGCAAAAAAATAAATAGAATCAGTGGTAAATATATTAACCTGTATGTAGGCTTTGAAGAGCCCAGTGCTGCAGAACTAGCAATTGGACAAACACAATCAGCATGTAAGGCAGGGATCGAAACATAAACTCCAACTGGATTCACCTGATTAACAAAAAACAAAATTTAAATGAGGTGGTAGATAGGTAAGTGGAATCCATAGTCAACACAGATCATGATAATATACAGAAAGTAAGGGGAATCCCAAATGTCGAAGCCTATTCAAGAAACACGGCAACAAAGATGGAGATTCATGATACTGAGATCATGATAATATCCCAAGATATAAATAGAAAGAAAAAAAATCGAAGTCTATATAGACGTAAATACAATCCAAGCACACAGTCATTGTCATTAAATCAAGGCTAACTGCTAAAGTATCATTTTCATCATATCAACATTTAAAATAAGCTCTCCTAATCAATCTGATATGGAAATAACAACCTTGATGTTCTTTTCAAATATCTAGTACAGACAGTACTTGAGTCGGCATGTGAAAAATTACTCACAGAATGATGTTTTGTTAACTCATGAATTTCTGTATCTCTCATGTTTGAATCAGATAGTTCTTGAAATGTTCTTTTCCTGGATTCTTGAGAGAAGCTATGGCTCGAGGATACAATAGCATTAGATGAATTAGCATTTGCCTGCTGAATGTTGGCTTTGGTCTTGCAATGATTTTCCAAGGTAGCAACCATCCCTAGCTCGCTCACTTCCCAATTTTTGCAGCTGACACATTTGCAATTTTCAGAGCAGAGAATGTTTGCTTGAAAGCACTCACAATAATTTTTGAGGCAACCAGTTCTTTTACAGTGGCATCCCTTGATGTGTTTAGCCATTACCAAAACATCTTTTGATGCATCCTACATTTATAACAAAGCATTCTCAGTGCAGTTAACAATCAAGGCACAGACAAAATAATCTTTTTCAAAAACTAGAAAGATGCCTAATTGCACATTAATGGATGCAGTAAAAAGAAAGAAACAAGAGATATTGCACTGAATAACACACCATACAACATTCACAGTAAAACAAGCAAATCCTAATTGTTGTCCAAAAGCAAGATACAAGTTATCTAAATAATTTAATATATATGCAATTTACAATGGCCCATCAAGAAAACTGAAAACTGAAATTTAGTAACCAAAAAAAAATCTTTCTCTACAAGAAAACTGAAATTTACATACCCCGTCATCTTGAGGAGTACATGGACTGCCAATTATTTTTGGTTTAAAAGCATCTGGATTACGTTTTAGGATGCATTCAGTAGCTTCTCTCCTCACATCCTCATTCTCCACATTATTATGACAGTTAGCACAACTGCATTCATCACAATATGATCCAGAAGCAAAACACTCGCAGTATCTGCCCATTTGTGAACGAGAGTTTTTAGTTGGATATAGAAAATGCACTCAATACTACATACTATAAAACACATGCTAGTTATCCAGCATTCAGTAAAGGAAATCCATTTGGAGGCATCCGATTGGATGAGAATAGTAACATTTGCAAGGCAAAAGGTTTTTGAAATTGGATTACAAGAACCCTACTAGAGGTGCAGAAGACAACGACGAAGAACGATAGCTAAGTAAATTCATAAAAAAAATACACGATGAAGCCGAAAATGAAGTACTCACAGCTTTAAGCATTTTGATTGCTTGCAATGACACTGCCTATGACTCTTTGGAGTACCATTAATTATTTTGGTGCGAGCCTGTGGCAGAAATATTCTAGGAGACTCTGACTTCCTGCAAGAAATAAATAAAAGGAAGAATAAAATTGACAATTTTAGATAATATATCAACCAAATTCTGTAAAGCTTTCCGATTTCAACAATCCTTTATTGTGATCAAGCTTTCCGATTTCAACAATTCCTTATTGTGATCAAGATTCTATAATTTTATGCAAAAAATCACGGCAAGCCTGATTAAGAAATTGATCACTTCTAAACACTTCAAATAGAGCTAAAACAATGATATTATCAATCTCAACGTGAGTAAAATCAAGATTAATCACGTCCATCTCGAATCAACTAGTAATAAAATTAACTAGTGTGAATAATAACAGAAAAATGATAATTAAAGAGAGCTCACTTGAAGGATAGTGGAGAACGCAAAAGCACATGTAGCTTGGTTTGCGAGAGGAGCCTCTCTTGAGGCGACGTAGGCAGCGGAGAGGCGCTGAATACCGGAGACAAGCCGAACTCCGTGAAAACCAGTTTTCGCGGCGTGAAATCCGATTTACCTACTTCTCCTTCAACCGATTCAACCGTTTCTGGCGGGAAAAATGATGTCATTGTAATTGCATTTCTCGATTTCTCAACTGACTCAATGGTCTTTGACGGTAATCTCCTTCGTCGTTTCAACCCATCGGCACTTCAAGTTCAGAGAGAAAGAGGGCGAGATTTGAAATGTGGAAGAGGAAGGCCGTGTTTGTTTTTTTGCTGGTCGGCTTTTTAAAAAAAGATTTTTTTTTTTTATGATATTAGGATGTTTTGTATTAAACATAAATTTTGAAAAAATAAAAATATATAATATTAACAACAATTACTTTCAAAAGTTGTTGTTAATATTATAGTAGTTTTTTTTTTTTTTTTTTTTTGCAGTTAATGGGTTATACAGAAGCTGAGTTATTTTATAAAGTTTACTAGCCAATGCCCCTCGCCTCGTCGCGGCGGCACTATATTTTTTTAATATAAAAAATTAATTGTGTTTTTTTTTGTTATAATATAAATTTAGTCAAAATAATAAATTTGTGCAGAATTACTGTGAAGTGCAAGTTTTCTATAAAATATATGAATTTTAAATTAATATAAATTTATCTGTTTAGTAGGTTTTAATAAAATAACCAATATAAAATTGTCATCATCATTAAAAAAGCAAGAAGATTCGGATATTTGAATTATTAAATTCATTGTATTAAGATTAGTTCATTTAATAATTCAATATAAATCACATTTAAAAATAAAATATAAATTGTGAGAAGACCTGCAATAATCAAATAAAAAATAAGTAGTTAATTTTTTATCCATAAAAAGATGAAAACATAAATTGAAAATCCATCCCTACGTTATCGTCATTTTCATTATTATAACAGTTAAAATCATTATCAACATTACTACTCAAATAATTAAAATCATTAAATTACCTCAAAACATTTTAACAAAAAAACAATAAAAAATAATCACTAAAATTATCATTATTACTACGTAAACAATAAAATCATAAATTATTTGATAAAAAAACAGATAAAATAACAGAAAACACACACAAAAAAAAGAACAAAGGGAAAAAAAGATCAATATTAATTTTAAAATTATCACAAACATAAATTAAAATTTTAGAACGGAACCTGATAAAAATAAAACCCTGACAAAAAATGAATCAAAAAAATAATAATCTAAAAGCATAAATGTATAAATACAGGCAAAAGACAAACATTGTCCACACATTGTTTTTTTAAAATGTTTTTAGATTATTTTCATGTGTTGATGTTAAAAATAATTAAAAAAACAATTATCATTTTAATATATTTCAAAACAAAAAATATTTTTTTAAAAAAAATCAATCGCATTTCCAAGAAAAATAAAAAATATTTAATGGAAAAAAATGAAAAAAAAACATAATCAGGAAAGAAAAAAACAATAAAAAAATTGAATTCAATGATTAATCGTAATGAGCTTAAGTTAATACAAACACCCCAATTATAAAAAAACAAATTAAAAAAAATATATAAGTGGAAATGTATATATATATATATATATCCAGAAAATAAATAATTTCCGAGAAAAAAATGAAAAAAAAAATAGAACAAAAAACATAATAAAAGAGAAAAAAAAAAGGCAATAAACGAAAAAATTATGTTGAAAGTGGGATTCGAACAAATGCCCTCTCGGAAGACAGCCATAACGTCGCGCTGCTGGGACCAACTCGACTGCCTCAACATATTGTTCATGGTTCCAGACAACATATATTAATAGTAAAGGGTACTGTGGATTAGCACAGTAAAACTGAGACACGTTTTATATTATAGGTAATTTTACTTTTAAATATATCAAAATAGTAATTTTTATTTTTTAAAATTTATTTTTTATATCATCACATCAAAACAATATAAAAATATAAAAAAAATCATTTAAAGCAAAGAAAAAATTATTTTTTTTCAAAAGTATTTTTAAAATACAAAAATAAATAAGCACTAATAGGGGTGAGCAAAAAAACTGAACAACCGATTAAACCGAGAAAACCGAACCGATAAAAAAAACCCGATTAAACCGATTATAAAATTTTAAAAAATGTTTGGTTCGGTTCGGTATCGGTTATGTACGGACATAACCGATTGACCCGAACCGAACCGAACCGGTGCTGCACTATGGGGGTATTTCCGTTATATTTTTGCTTGTTAACCTCTTTAGCTGTAAAAAGCGACAGTTTGTTTTTGTGTGTTAATTTTTTATTATTTTAAATTATTTTTTTTATATATTTTTAAATTGTTTTGATTGGCTAATATTAAAAATGAATTTTGGAAATATTATATATTATTTTAATATATTTCTAACTTAAATTTTTTTAAAAAAACAATTATTAATACAATATTTGAACTGGTATTAAGTTTAGGATTAATCAATTGTTTATACCATGTTAAATATTTAAATGATAAATGCAAATAGTTTAACAATGTATTTCATATAAATATCCAATAAACTTGTAAGATTCAAAATAAAAACAAAAAAGATATCAATAATTAAAACCTTTTTATCCTATTTCTTGTTACTCATTTTAGAACTTACGTGTACATTCTTTTTTAATCAAATAAATGAATTTAGCTCATGGTTATTAATGATGAATAAAAATAAAAAATAAAAATATTTTTTCAAAATCTTACTAAATATTTTTATAATGACAATAAATCAATTTATGATCTCATGACATATTTAAATTGGTCTAGAAACACAAAATCAAAAGGGATGAGAATTCTCTCCCAACCTTGATCTCTTTTTTGGTCAAAATAATAAAAAAGAAATCTGAATAGAACTTATCTCATCAAATAAAAATCATTGGCACTAGAAATAATTTTTTATCATCAAAATATAACTCATTAAAAGGGTGTTTGGGAGTGTGATTGTAATTGTTTTTCAAAGTGTTTTTCACTTAGAGATGTATTAAAATAATATATATTTTTTAATTTTTTAATAATTATTTTTGATATCGGTACATCAAAATGATCTAAAAACACTAAACAAATTTAATTTAAAATAATTTTTTTTTCAAAAATCACTTTTAGAATACTTGTCAAACACCCTCTAAGTCCTGTTTGACATTGTATTTCAAAAGTGATTTTTTATTTTTTTTACTTTAAATTATTATTTTTGGTGTTTTAAATTATTTACATGTGCTGATATCAAAAATAATTTTTAAAATATAAAATATATTATTTTAATATATTTTTAAATAAAAAACAATTTAAAAAATAAATTCTAACTATTATGAATAATTTAATTTATCTTTCCTTCACCGGCAAGCTTCTATTTTTTTAAACCCAAGAACTCCGAAAAACTTTTGGTGGTGGGCCACCCGGTTGCTTTGTTACTCATTTTGATTTTTCTTTTTTATTTTTTTTCGTATTTGTGTTTTAACTCCGAGTGACTTTTTGAGAATGTGGTTGTGGTTATTTTTTAAAGTGTTTTTTATTTAAAAATGCATTAAAATAATGTTTTTTTTTATAAATTATTTTTGACATAAGTCCATCAAAATTATCTAAGAATACCAAAAAAAATAATTTAAAATAAAAAATAAAAATAATTTTTATTTTATTTTTTAAAAGCACTTTCGAACAGCTCTCCCAAATACCCTCTAATGTCACAAAACAAATTAAAACATATCTTTTTGGCTCGGAATCTTATAAAAACTTTCTTATCTAGATAAATGCAAAGAATTCGAACCATTAACTATTTTTTTTTAAATAAAATATAGAAGGATTAAATAAAAAGAACTTGATCAACAAAATAAAATAAAAAAACTATTAAAAAAAGAATTAAATTAATTGTGGGAGCTTATATAACCTTATTTCTACCCTATTTGAAAAATGTTTTTGAAAAAAAATTAAAAAAAAATAATTTTTACTTTTTATTTTAAAGTAAATAATTTTATTATTTTTAAATTATTTTCATATACTAATATAAATAATAATTTTTAAAAATAAAAAAATATCATTTAATAAATTTCTAAATACAAAACACTTTAAAAAATTAACTAATCTATACTTCCAAATATGCTCTTCCTAAACCGAATCACATATGCCCTTTTTTAATTGTATTTCTAATAAATAAAATTAATTATTATCTAAAAAATAGTTAAATAATTTTAAAAAAGAATATATTAATTAAAATTAAAAAACAAATTAAGTGTATCCAGCGAAAGCCATGATGTGAATCTCCAAGAAGAAGCCCAAAAACGCATTCCCCGAACCATGTTCAAATCTCTCCATTCGCTAAACTTTTAATTTTCAACAATTTAATCAGTTAGATTCATTCGCATTCGATTCAATACCTGACCATAATCACGAAATAGATTCAATTTTGTGTTTTTTTCCGATAGGATCTTCGTGTTTGCTACTCTTTTAAGGTACTCAATTTTGATGATTTATTGTTCTTAATCTGTGCTCGGGGGTACGTTATACAAGAGATGGCTTGGTTTAGCGGGAAAGTCTCGCTAGGGAACTTCCCTGATCTAGCAGGGGCGGTGAATAAGCTCAGTGAGAGCGTCAAGAATATCGAGAAGAATTTCGATACTGCACTCGGTTTCGAAGATAAATCCGATTCGAGTGCCAGCACTGAAGGTACTTTACCTAGTACTAGGACTGTTTCCCCCCCATTTTATATTATTTTATTACAGCTTTCAAGCAAAATGATTATTAGACTGATTCAAATATTCTAGTTGTTACGCCTTGTGGAATGCTGGAGCTCATGCCTACTTTGTTAGAAATAGGTGTTTGATCTCACTACTTTGCAAGAATGTTGACCTTCGTGAGCATGGAAGTTAATTGTTGATATGTTCTGTCATTTCAGACTCTGGCAAAGCTGAACTCGAATCCAATTCGCAACCTCCTGAGCCAGTTGTCCATGATGTTAAAATACCAGATTCAGTGGATGAATTACAGGGGAAAGAGATTTCAAAGGTAGGGCATGCTGAAAATCCAGATACATTGGAGATCAAGGTAGAAGCACCCAGGGTTGATGAAGTCGAGGATGTTTCCATCTTACACAACAAGTCACATGATGTGTTTCGTACTGAGAGCCCTGATGAACAAGAGACACAAGCTGAGGAGATTGTTGAACAAAGTTCTATTCAAGCAGAAGCATCAAGTGATACGCAAGCTGAGGCATTGGATGATGTGCAAAGTGAGGCATCAACTGATATCCTAGCTGAAGCATCAAATGATAACCGAGCCGAGGCTTCAAGTGATACCCAAGCTGAAGCTGCAGTTGATTCTTCCAGTTCACAGCCAATTAGTTCTGAAGTGAGTAGCAGGGCTCATGAACTCTCCCTGTCCACTGCTTCTGATGAGGCTTCAGAAATGGTTTCTGGATCAGTTTCTAAGGCATCTGATGGCAATGATCAGAAAGTAGGAGGAGACAAGGGAGTCAATGAAGGCACAGTTGGCAGTAAAGAGCAACGCTTGAGCTCAGGGTTGAGTATGTCAGACTCTATAGATTCCATGTTTGAACTAGAGAAGGTGAAGACTGAGATGAAAATGATGGAAACTGCTTTACAAGGTGCTGCAAGGCAAGCTCAGGTATTACCACATGGCACATGTATATTATGCTGGAAAAAAAGCTTCAAACTGAGCCCCATTGATGCACCGTTACTCTTATTTTCAAAATTGGACTACATTATATGTTTATGCTTGGCAATTTTTTTTTCAATTTTGGTCTTTACTAAGCTTTTTACAGTATACATACCACAATCAGATTACAATGGAACATCTTTTCTCAGATTCTTAGAATATTTCACTAGTCTATTCAACATTCGTATCTTCGTGATAGCCCTATAATTTATTTTAGTGGATAGCAAGATCCTCTCCAGTTTTCTATTAGTTCTTTTTTGTCTTGTTGTTGTTTTACACTAAGCTCAACTAACCTCTGTGTTACTTGATTTTTTATTTTATTTTTGAATGATATTTTAGCATGTTTTCTTTCTCCTGTTTGCATAACACTGTTCATGATGGACTAATATCACTGTGATTTGTGAGTGTCAAGCCTGCTGCTGTTGCTTCACATTTCATTAATGTTTTGTCCTCTCATGCTTCTCAATTTATGGTTGTACTGGCACAGTGAACCAACCCAACCCTCAAGGTGTTTCACCTTCACCTTTCTGCTCATCAAGGGCTACATTAGTACCTTCACAATGATGATGGGGGCTTGTGCTTCTCTTATTTAGTTTAGAAGACTATTGAAATTTTGAACAACTGTACTTTTGATGAACAAAATTGATAATTTTTAGTGCTAGTTGTCTAAACTAAAATATGTTGTAATTCTGTTTTCATAAGTGATAGTGAAGGAGATAATGATGCAGAAGAAGTGGAGATCATTTCAACAAGCAATGAGAATGATATGAGCGAGTTTTTATATCAAACTTAAATCTAACTCTGATGTTCTTCCAGGCAAAGGCTGATGAGATCGCGAAGTTGATGAATGAAAATGAACACCTGAAAGTTGTTATTGGGGAACTGAAGGTCTGTTTAAATTTTAACTGTTCAACCATTCAAGCTAATTTGGTTTTGATACTTTGTGCATATGTGTGCATTAAGGTAAAATGGTTATTTTTTGTACCTTTCTAAAGAAAATCTTGTTTGTGCCAATTACATTTGAACTGGACAGTTCAATTAGTTTGTGTTGCAAAGGTTGTTCTTAATGTCTTCTATATGGGTTGTATTTTTTTTTATCTTAAAATATTCTATTTCATGGTAATTTTTTTTTTGATGATAATGATGTTGTATATTTACTTAAAGCACCTATTTGCGTAAGCCACTCTATGAATTTTATGCTTCTAGCTGTAAAACATCCCTTGTTTGGCAAACTTTATATTATAATAAGTACTATAGCATTGGCACTTGCTCTTTAGCCCTTAATTTGTCCCAAAAAATTGATTGCCATGTGCATGTTAACTTGCATGAGTCGGGTTTTATCGAAAAAATAATCTGCCATTTTTTTGTGTGTATGTGTTCACTCACAACATCTTCATCTCATCCACTCCCCTCTATTCTGTTTTGATCCCTGGTTCCACTTGTTCTTACAAATATTACTATTGGTTGATAAGATAATTATTTTTCTTTACTTTCTCACTAGCCTGAATATGACGCTGAATTTTATGGAACAGAGAAAATCCAGTGATGCAGAAATTGATTCTATGAGAGAGGAATACCATCAAAGGGTTTCAACTCTTGAAAGAAAGGTATGCTCCTAAAATTTGAAAATTATGACATGCCTTTCTTTTATGCACGCAGACACACACTCTTTCTGCACTTTTTTAACAAAAGAGAATGATTAGTTATTGGTCGTGGAGAATGAGCAGTTATTAATTGAGGTATATGCAATAACTAAGATGCCATGCTTTGATACTTATTGACCATATATTGATCACCACATGAATACTGTCTACAGTATATATCTAGCTTAGCTGGCAAAGTCACTTGGATGGTACCATGGGTTCAAATCCCCCCCACAGCAGGGAGGGGAGGGATTGAGTGAAGGAGGGGCCATCCCCTGTTGTGTTGCATAAAGCCTAATTAGCCTCCTAATGAACCCGATGAAAAATGTATACTGCTAAATATTCCATATAATCCCAGAAAGGTGCAATTTTTTGATCATTTATCTGCAATACCTTTCATTTTGATATGGGCAACACACGTTCACATGCTGCATTATTATAGCTACTAGATTCCAAAGTAATTTCTTACATCCTCTAGTTGCTTGAGATAAGTGTTGGAAGATGTTTTTGCTGTTTTGGAATCAGTGGGTGTCCCTGGATTGGGTGGGGGATTTATTGATGATACATTTAGTGGGTTTTGGTAGGAGGGAGGACAAAATGTTTTATGCCTGTGCAGTGTTTGCTATGATTTGGAATATTTGGTTCCAGAATATTAAGAACTGTCCCTTTCAATGCAACTTTTTTGTGGATTTTGCTGGCTTCTTTACAGCATTTAGCTACTCAATCTCTTAAGGGAGTCTATGGATCATATTCAGAAGACTGGAGTTGGATCTCATCTGGTTTTGTTTTTTTATTTTGTTTCCAATTCCTTGTATCATATTATGGTGGATACCTTATCCTCCTTTTGTTTTTTTCCCGGGATTCAACCTCATAAAATATATCCATCATTTACCAGACAGAAATGGTTTAAATTGAGAATACAGGGGATATTTAAAAGCCTGAAAGTTTTGGATAGTACCAATGCCTGGTACATTGTGCTCCCATGAAAGATTTGCAACTTAAATGCCGGGTTTCAGCCTGATGAGATTTTCCATGCATTTAAAGGGTTTTTTCTCGTAGGAAATTAATCATATTGCTTTAAATTTCCTACTGCCAAGATCAATATTGTCTTGGAATGTTTGGTTACAGGTTTATGCTCTTACAAAGGAAAGGGATACACTCAAGAGAGAGCAGAACAAAAAAAGCGATGCTGCTGCTCTTCTGAAGGAAAAGGATGAAATTATTAACCAGGTTATGGCTGAAGGTATAGCCACATAAACATTTACATTTCATGTTTAATCAATGGTTCTGCATACTCTGATTCTTTCATAGGAAAAGATACTTAATTTCTCTTACTCTATGTTTTTTCCCCATGTTGAACAGCTTTGCAGTATGAGGGTTTGTAGGACTAGTCAGGATTAAGGTTTTGAGACATAACTACTTGATTTGTGAACAACTGAAGAGGGTTGTTTCCTCTATTAGTAATATTTTTGTCTGGTAGGAAACAGTTTGATGGAGTTTGCAGAGCAATGACGTTTTTGTTTCATGTGCTCTTCTTATTCGGAGATTTTGCCTATGAATTCCAGGTGAAGAACTATCAAAAAAGCAGGCTGTTCAAGAATCTACTATTAGAAAATTAAGAGCTCAGGTATCTAATAGGTTTACTGATTATCTGAACTTTGAAGTTTCAATATTTAATCCCAATACTCCTGCCTTTCTCTAATAAGGAATGTTTTGCATGTTTCTTAACTTTTTTGTTTAAGTTTAGATGAGAGAGCTTGAAGAAGAAAAGAAAGGTTTGATGACCAAAGTTCAGGTAATTTGATTCTAAACGGTTATGTATTTGGCTTAATATTATCATGACATTTTGCCTGTTATGTTAGCATTGAATTCAGGATGACATAGAACAATTATCCCAAGATTTTATGGACTAGATTGACAAGGTCTAGCTTGAAAAGAAGTCTGCAAAGAAACCCAAAAACATTTGATATAAAGCTTGAAATTACTGTTTTCCCGTTTTAATTATTTTTCTAGTTAATTTTGAATTAGAGTTTTTTGTTTCCTACATAGCTTAGGATTTATAATTTAGTTAGTATTTTACTATTCAGGAATCTTTATGCTAGATGGATTATATTAGTTAGAAAACTTGACGGAGGTCATGGACCTTGTCAAATCAAGCCAAACTACTATAACCTGAGAGACATAATCAATCAACATGATTGAATGTCAATATGAGCAAAAAAATTTTGATGATGAGGATGTTCTATGCGAATCCGATGGAGATGAAGAAGAAGATTTATATGTTGATGATGATTTTGCAAACAAGGACATGGAGGACTTGGTAATTTATAACAAATCTTCTGGAGATGTTATGGAAGATTATTTTGGGATTCCTTTAAATACAATGGTTGAAGTATTGGAAGACATAAATGATGATGAACTTACATTTGAAGTAAAAAAAACATGGGAAGGAATTACAAGTGGACTTCATAAGAATAGAACGTATACATCATATATTGATTTTTCCTTATTATACATGCACCTTAAATTCAATTTTGAAGTTCATAAGTCAAAGACATGTTACTTCGTGAATAAGTGCAATATTATATTCAAAGTATTTGTTTCTTGGGGTGAAAGGGTTCAATTTTTGACCGATAGCTTGAGGACAAGTTTTTCTCAAATAGGGGAAATTGATGTAAAACAATTATCCCAAGAGCCTATATCAGATTGAAAAGGTCAAGCATGAAAAGAAATCCGTAAAAAACTGAAAACATATAATATCAAGTCTGGAATTATTGTTTTCCTGTTTTTTTTATTTTCTTAGTTAATTTCGAATTTTAATTATTTATTTTCTACTTAGCTTAGGATTTATAATTTAATTAGTTTTTTATTATTTAGGAATCCCAATGCTAGATCAATTTTATTAGTTTGGAAAGTTTTAATCAGGAATTCTTTTCTATAAAGGATTTTAGGACTAATATAAATAGGGATGACGAGTTTTTTTTAAGGAGATCAAGACTATTATTCATATTCAATAAAAATAGCCGAGACTTTTTCTCTATAGTTTGGTCTGTAATCCTAGGACTTGAGAAACTTTAGTTTTATTTTTGCTATACAATGCCTCACATGATGAGATGGACTATTGTATCTGGACTTTTTTGGCCTTTATTTGCTGAAAGTCTGCCGCGCCGATATATTGTCACAGATTTGCAGAAGATGATTAAGCATTGATAATATGCAGCACTTTTTAGAATATAATTCTACATTCAATAATTTAATGTTACTGAAGCCTTGCTTAGATTCTGATGTTATCTAAATGGACAAATAATACATATTGCTTGCAAATAAACGAAAATAGAAGGAATGTTCTTTGCAAATTTGTAAATTAAATCATTTTCTTTTGTCAAGTTCCTCGTGTTATGATTTTCATGTGAATTGCTGCTAAATCACCTTTTTTAGGTGAGTTTCTTATTTAATTCATTTCATATATCTACCATTTTCTTGTCATTGTTTTGGCATCAACCCGTATTTTATCAACAATATTAACTTTTTTGTTCCACTTCCAGGTGGAAGAGAATAAAGTAGAGATTATAAAAAAGGACAAGACAGCTACAGAGAATTTGCTGCAAGAAACAATAGAAAAACACCAAGCAGAGCTTTCAGCCCAGAAAGAGTATTATATGGATGCTTTATCTGCATCCAAGAAGGCTGAAGCATTAGCAGAGACACGTGCTGATAATGAGACCAGAACTGAATTAGAGAGTCTTCTAAGAGAGGCAGAGGAACGAGAGACCATGCTAGTTCAGGCACTTGAAGAATTAAGGCAAACTTTGAGTAGAAAGGAGCAGCAGGTCATACTCAATTCTATTAACATTGTTGATTTGTGCCTATTGATATTCTTGAAATGACTCTCTAGCATAAGTTTTTATTGACTTTTGGTTTCATAGGCTGTTTTTAGAGAGGACATGCTTTGCAGGGACATTGAAGATCTTCAAAAACGCTATCAAGTGTGTTGAACTTTATCTTACCTTGCTGTAAAGTGCTTTTGCATTATTTTCTGTTTACTTGTAGTTGTAATGTGTAGTTTTGTGTGTTCTCTAGGCAAGTGAGCGCCGATGTGAGGAGTTGATTACTCAAGTTCCTGATTCTACAAGGCCTCTCCTAAGGCAGATTGAAGCCATGCAGGTGGATTTATAATTTTCATCCATCTTTAGGTAATGTTTGGTGACTGTCTTGGGACAGAAAAGATGAAGGCGGTAGGGATAGAGGGACAGGTCCCTTCTTTATCTCCTGTTTTGGAAGTATAAATTCACTCCAAAACTATTGGACATTCTTTTTATGTCTCTGTCTCTCCAACCAAACATGTTTTTGTTTCTTCTGTTCCTGACCTTAGAGTTGCCATGGGTGTCCTTATGAACCTCAAGTTTCAAGCTATTTTGTTTGTAACTCTTTGTCACTTGGTATTAGGAAACAACAGCTAGAAGGGCTGAGGCCTGGGCTGCTGTGGAGAGATCACTAAACTCTCGTCTCCAGGTGCCTGATTGTTATTTCTTGTTATGATATAGCATGTGAAACCTGTAAAGACACCTCCATTTATTATTAGTTGTTACACTTTCAGGAAGCAGAGACCAAAGCTGCTGTTGCTGAGGAAAGAGAGCAATCTGTGAATAATCGCTTGTCTCAAACATTATCTCGAATTAATGTTCTTGAAGCACAGGTCATCATCTTTCTATGAAATATTTTTTGTTAGTGATGGAACTATTTGATGGATTCTAGCTGAAATTGGTTATGCTCAGATTTCTTGTCTCAGGACCGAACAAACGCAGTTAAGTAGATCTCTCGAAAAGGAGAGACATAGAGCAGCTGAAAATAGGCAGGAATACCTTGCAGCCAAGGAGGAAGCTGACACTCAAGAATGTCATGCCAATCAACTTGAAGCACAAATTAAGGAACTGAGGCAGAAACACAAGGAAGAGTTACAAGATGCACTAACACACAGAGAACTACTTCAACAGGTATCACCATTTGGATTTCTTCTACTGATGTCTATCATGGTTAATTAGGTTGCATGTGTTTTTATTCTGGACTTCCCATTCTTTTTCTTCTATTGCCATCCACATTATTTAAGTCTTGACAATACCAGAAGTGAATGCTCAACTTGACATATATAAATAAATGAATCCATGGACAGGGTACTTATTGATGTTTTGTCCATGGGGCTGAGGTACTCGCTCAGTTACTGAATTTTACCTGCAAGAACCTTATCTTTTCAATCTTTCAGGAAGATGATCTAGACATAATAGAAGCTGATTTGAAGTTTATTAATGTAGGCCACATGTGGAACTCATATGAAGGTGGATGGTTTTGTAGAGGATAATTTTGTCATTGTTATGGAGATTTCTCTAAAAGATTAGAACGAAAGCTATCTTCCTGCTTTATCATATGCACTTAAGGTGTAATGTTGTTTGGAAGATTCATGATTTAAGCTCATGATTTGTTTCAGGAAATTGAAAGAGAGAAAGCTGCTCGGTTGGATTTGGAAAGGACAGCTCATGTCCATTCTACTTCTGCATTTGATCAAACTCCTATCGCAAGGAGCAACTCTGCTTTTGAGAATGGTGTGCTTTACTTTGGATATTTACACCGTTTAACCTCTTATTGCTTTCATATTCTTCTTACATTTTACAAATATTGCAGGAAATTTAACCCGAAAGCTCTCCACTGCTAGCAGCCTGGGAAGCATGGAAGAGAGCTATTATCTGCAAGCATCTTTGGACACATCCGACAATCTTTTTGAGCGGAGAAATTTTGGAGAGGCAACCATGAGTCCTTACTACATGAAGAGCATAACACCTAGTGCTTTTGAATCTGCCCTTCGTCAGAAAGAGGGTGAACTTGCATCATATATGTCTCGTTTGGTATGTATTGCTTTTTCTTGAATTTCATGCTTAAAGTTTCACTTATTATCACATATCTTAATGCTGTATGCTGTATTGGGCATTCTGGAGCTGAGTTTCACAGAGTGTATCCTGTGTGGACATGTTGTATATGGACAATCATCTGGGTTTATGCTTAAAATTCATTCTATTTCTTCCATGTGCAGCTCTGATCAATTATTTACATTTTTTATGTTCTCCAGGCATCCATGGAATCTGTCCGTGATTCTCTTGCAGAAGAGTTGGTCAAAATGACATCACAAGTGAGTTTCTACATGTTCTTTAGTGAGTCACATTGACGCAGTAGGTAATTACCTATATATCATTGTTCTACTTTATTTTCCCACATCATTGAGTTCAATGAATGTTTTGATCCGCTGCAGTGTGAGAAATTACAGGCCGAGTCTTCTCTTTTGCCTGGTGTACAGGCAGAACTAGATGCACTGAGGCAAAGGCACTCTGCTGCCCTGGAGTTAATGGGTGAACGTGATGAGGAGGTATGCATGGAATAAACTGTCTGGTTTTCTGCTGATGTTCTTGACATCTTATTGCATAACTGAAATGTGCTAAACCTCTTAAATTGTTCAAGCAAGTCCCAGAATCCTTGGAGGAATTTTATTCTTTGTTGGCTTATAAAAGAAATGCATTTTGTCTGCCAGAGTGCTGTAGATTTTCGTTTCTTTTTCCACCTCCTTTCTCTTAAACTGCCCTGTATCAAATATGCATATACTAAATCAAATGGAGTTCTAGGAAAAATGAAGTGAAGCAGAGCCTTCAGCATGAAGTTTGTCCAATACAAATGGGAAAAAGAACACTCAGCTAATTTTATTCTTTTCATGTAATCGTGTTGGAGGATTCCTTGCCAGATTTTGAATATATTTGGCCACTTGCTATATGCAAATACTGATAGAATATATTGATAACAAATACACTCGAGCAACAACTTCTATCGTGATTTCCATATTGTGATCATGGATGTGGAATTTCTTGATGCCCTATCCCTTATTCTTATATGGTTAAATGGAAAACACAGTCAATTGAAATTTGTGCTATTTATTGTAACCTGACATTCTGAGTGGCTGCATATTTCTAGTTGGAGGAACTTCGTGCTGATATTGTAGACCTGAAAGAAATGTACAGAGAGCAAGTAAATTTGCTTGTTAACAAGGTATTTTACTTCACCCTTCTTTTCCCCAAACATTTTCGTACCATTCTAATAACATCTGGTGATTTTTTACTGCTTATGCTTGCAATTTGTTGACAGATCCAAATATCAATTACATCCTCTGGCAGTCCCTGATAAGTTCATCCCTTTTTTTCCCTCTGAATATATAGATCCTTTTCCATGAAACGTAGAATTACTCTGTAATTGAGATGAATTTGATGCACGGCTGAAACCTGAACGCGACAAATTTGTTTCTCCCGCTTGAAGATGATATGAAATTTTGGATTTATGGAGTGATGGTTAAAATCCTTCATTATATCATGTGTTCTCACACGTGATGCCCATTCTTGATTACTTTACTGTACAACAACATTCTTATATTTGATTTGAAATGTGATTGATACAAAATAAAACACATGATTTCATCTTTAGCTTTCTTGTAGCTTATTGAAGCAGTGCATCTTGAGAACACTGTCCTAGGTGTGTTTGTAGAGTCTCATTCCCCAAAACACCCATTTATGCTTCTTCTTTTGATATTTTCCACACCCAATTGAATGCAAATTAAATTAACATTAATTAATTAATTAAGAAAAGGAAAGGAAAAGCAAAAAGAAAAACCTAACCAAATAATTAAGAAACTTCAAATTTCTAACCTACAGAGTTTGCTCTTCTCCATCCATTTGCGTATGCACCCACAGTGAACAAGGCAATCGGGTTGCTTCACAGCCAGCCAAATGTTGGTCGAAAAAAACTGCACATGGTTGGTACTGTTTGGTTGATATGTTTTTTAAAATATTTTTTGTTTAAAAATATATTAAAATAATATTTTTTATTTTATTTTTAAAAAATAATTTTTGATAATCTAAAAACATTACAAAAATTAATCTAAAATAAAAATAAAAAAATTTAATTTCTTTTAAAATAAACAGTCACAAACAATCAATATAACTGGTCACGTGCGGTCAACCAGGAAATCTTCCTCCTCCCAATCGCAGTCCACGTCGTGGAGAAGCATGATTCATCATCTTCTTCAAGATCGTCTTCGTCAACTAGTATACGATGCATGAAACTTGCTTCAACCGCAATGCAGAACTTCTTACATAACACAAAATCATCTCCAGCGGTGTTTGGGAGATCTTTTCAAAAGTGTTTTTGAAAAAAATTGAAAATTTTTTATTTTTTATTTTAAATTAATTTTTTTTGATATTTTTAGATAATTTTAATGTGTTGATATCAAAAATAATTTTTAAAAAATAAAAAAATATCATTTTGATATATTTATAAATAAAAGATACTTTTACAAACAACTGAATTATACTCCACACTAAATCAATGGTTGTGAAACGCATTTTGAAACAGATCTTCCAAGACAAGGTGGTGTTTTCACTATTCGTATAAAAATAAAAAGACTTTAATACCCTTCCAAACAAGACCATATATTATTTGAATGAGAGATAATTCAATAACTTTACAGTTATAATACACAGTAAAATATCGTTAGTGATTAAAAACCTTGAATTATTATTCTCTATAGCAAATGCTATCGTGTCAACAACAAGAGGACAAGGACAGATATCATCTCGTGTACACAGCCACACCAGATCCTACTCCCCACCAACAACCAACGGCCAGGTGTCGTCACTCTCGAGTGGCTTGCTGCTTACTTCCTCTCTTTTTAGGAAAAAAAAACCAGTGCGTGAGGGAGAGGGAGCTCTAATCTCAATGTCACCGCTATAGTACTCATCCATCTCCATCACCTGCGCACATTAGCTATAGCTTACTCACGCGCGGTCAAAACGCTTGTTTCTCCTAAACCGACACCCACCTTCTCTCTCTCCGTGAACGGCAGGCTCATTTTAGCCACCTCTCTTTCTTTCTTCTTCTTCTTCTTCTTCTTCTTCCCACTCCGTCTCTGCTGTCGCATATAACTGTTGATCACAGCCACCGGAAGGGTACTCTTCTGGAAATCCACTCCGTCTCTACGTCTGAATGTAAATATTTAGCCCACATTTCATTTTTATCACAAACACCCTCTCTCAAACTCTGCTGCGCTTCCTTTTCATTTTCATTACTCCGATTACCGAAAGAATGAGATCTAAAACGAGATCCTCTTATTGTTAATAGTATTATGGATTTATTTCAACTTATGACAAGATTTTGTTCAAAGAATAGAATCTTGTTTGATATTAATAAATAGAGTTAGAGAGGATGATTGATACAATGTATTATTAAAATGAAAATAGGGGGTTGATCTGGATTTGCAGGTGGTAGATAAAGTAAATTTTGCAATGAGAGGGCGTTATGCGGAGACAGTGGTGACTAAGAAACGGGCTTCGTCCAGGGATTTTATTAATGCCTATGACAGAGAAGAAAGTTCTGGTATTTTAACTTTAATCATTTCTTTCTTTCTTTCTATATATATATATATATATTTATTTATTTATTTATTTATTTTTGTGTGTGTGATTGTGGTCTAATAGGAAAGAATATATCATACTGGGGACTGCAGTCGCGACGTGAATATTCTTACTTAGAATAAAAAAAGAAGCACAAGTTGCTCTTTTTCTCCTTTTCTTTTGTACACTTTTGCTTTTGCTATGCCATTTCGTCTTATATAGATAGAGAGAGAGAGCCAAGGCGTTGATTTTTCGTATCCGAATCATTTTGTTTGAAATGATTTGATTACTCATGTTTTTAGTTTCTCGCTTTTTTTCATGGTAAATTTAGCTTTATTGAGGTAGTTGATGATCTTGGAGCACAAACACCGTGCTAGTTATTTGTTAGAAGCTACAAGGACAACATAAGTGGTTGCAAGGACAACATTTTTTACGCAATAAAGTTTATGGATTTTTTTACGATTAATGCCGATGCATTTTTTTGTTAATTATTACTCATTTCTATATATATATATATATATATATATATATATATAAAATTGGTTTACAAGTTGTGGATGATAAATGAAGCGGTTGGTACCTGCTAATGGCTGCAGGACATTTAGCGATTGGAACAGCTAAAGATGCTGGAAACCCTCACTGGAGGCATTCTTTGGTGCATGTGCTCGTAGCAACTATTTCTTCATTCTTATTCGGCTATCATCTTGGGTGTGCCCATCTTAACTCTTCTGCTCAAGTTTAATAATTTTGGATGCATTCTATACTAATTTTTTTGTTTTACTAATTCAGAGTAGTTAATGAAACACTAGAAAGCATCTCTTTTGACCTTGGCTTTAGTGGGAATACCATGGCTGAAGGTACTTCATGCAACTTACTGTTCATTTTGTTTCATCTTCCCTTGGAAACATAAAAATCTAATGGATTCTTTTCATTTGAAGGTCTGGTGGTGAGTACATGCCTAGGGGGTGCATTTGTTGGATCTGTATTCAGTGGCTGGATAGCGGATGGTGTTGGGCGCCGCAGGGCGTTCCAGCTCTGTGCTTTACCAATGATAATTGGGGCTTCAATGAGGTATGCATAGGGACTTATATTTGTTTCAGTCTCAATTCCCCAAACTCTTGTTATGTCTCTTTCTAACGGCGCTATTCAAATACAAAATTGCAGTGCAACAACAAAAGATCTGTGGGGTATGCTTCTAGGGAGGTTTTTTGTTGGAACTGGGATGGGAATTGGCCCACCTGTTGCGGCTCTCTATGTGACAGAGGTACTGCTGCATGAGAAATGATAATTTTGATATTTACATTGCCAGATAACTTCTCAGGATCCTACCTTTGTTTGCTTTTTCATTCATTTACTGATTGAAGAACTTGTATAATTGTAATGAATAGGTTTCACCAGCTTATGTAAGGGGTACGTACGGGAGTTTGACCCAAATTTCGACTTGTCTTGGACTTATGGGATCTTTGCTCATTGGAATTCCAGCCAAGGAAACTATGGGTTGGTAAGAAATCTTGAAAGGAGGTTGAAGATAGTTCACTGCAAAAATTCTTTCAATATGTTTCAGTCATTCAAGATGCATTGCTTGTGATCGCATTAACACAAATTTGTTGTCTTATTTTAACTCGTTGCTCTGCTCAGGTGGCGCATTTGTTTTTGGGTTTCTGTCATCCCTGCTGCAATGCTCGCTGTTTTTATGGAGTTTTGTGCTGAGAGTCCTCACTGGCTTTTAAAGGTCTTCTGATCTTCAGTTTTATGCATACCAAACAATTCAATTTAATAGATGTGGGTTACAGGTTACAATTGGTCATTAGATCTTCTTGATCTACTGATAATTTTAGATTTCATAAAGATACATATTATTTTATTTTATTTGGGAAGATAGAGTGTGTTAATTACCAAGTATAAAGTGAAGATATGCGCAAAGATAATGATGGACAATAATCTAATTGTTGAACATTTTTGGACAAGTGGTTCATTAGCATGTGGTCTTAGAGCTAGGCTGTGTCTCACAATCTAGGAAGCTCCTTTGAGTTTTAAAGCAGGTTCTTTCCTTTTCATACATGATGGTTAGATATTAAATGCTGGAAAGTAGTATGCTGACTCTTGTTTCTTTTCTTTCCTTCGCAATATTTCATCCTCTTTTTGTAGTTTTGACTCGTTACTCCTAACAGAAATTTTAATGATAAAATTTCGACGAGAGTTTTTCCCTCCAAAGAGTTAAAAGTTTTTAAAATTGGTTGTTTAAAATTATTGCTTTATGATCAAGTTTTCAAATTGTATTGAAATCAACTTCAGTTTTCCCTTTCTGTAATTATTTTCATGCAACTGGGTCCTTCTTCCATGTTAACAAGCCTTCATGATATTTTAAAGAGTACAATTTCGATGCAACAATACTTTTGCTGGGGCAGTCTAGAAGTAGATAACAATTGACACTGGCATTTTTTCTCTGCAACTCTAACTTTTGTTCTGTTAATTGTTCAAAATATTAAAAAATATTTCATTCAAGCTTCTTTCTTCTAATAATTATTCAAGTGTTATCAATATTGTTGGAAAGTTGTCTGAGGAACAAAAAGTTTAGTAAATGAACCATAGTTCAGAGCTAGATAGAGGTTTCTATGTTTAGCTTTATCACGAGTATTCAGTGTTATCATGGTTCATTTAATCATTGTATAAAATGCAATTTAGTATGTAATGATTTTCCTAAATTTACTTCAGAAGGGAAGAAGTACTGAAGCTGAAGCCCAATTTGAGAAACTTTTTGGAGGATCACATGTCAAATCTGCAATTATCGAATTGTCAAAGTCAGGCCGGGGAGATGAAGTTGAAGTGAAGTTATCAGAGTTTCTCTTTGGTCGCTATTTTAAAGGTGCATTTCTCTTTTAACTTGCAGTTATATTTTCACATCTGTTTTCTTTCAAATAATTATTGTTGACTTCTCCATTTGCAGTGGTTTTCATTGGGTCTGCCCTTTTTGCCTTGCAACAGCTATCTGGAATAAATGCTGTATTCTATTTTTCATCAGCCGTCTTTAAAAGTGCTGGTGTACCTTCAGACTCTGCAAACATATGTGTTGGAATTTGCAATTTACTTGGTAGAGATGGTTTTTCTCCCAGACATTCACTTGTGGATTATTGTTGGCTATCCCTTACAAATTATGATTCTATTTTTAATATCTTCAGGGTCAATAATTGCGATGATTATGATGGATAAATTGGGAAGAAAGGTGCTACTTACTGGAAGCTTCTTTGGGATGGTAAGAAAAAAAAATGTGGTGGAAAAACTGTTGTTTGTTTTATTTTCATGAAGAGTATGTCTATAATATGAAGATTGATAGAAGTATATTCTAAGTTCATGAAACAAGTTTCAATAGTATTAAAACCATATTTTGATCTTCCAAGCAAGCCATTTTCCAGTCATCTCTCCCATTTAAGTGGGACAGGGAAGCAGAATTTGTAGATAGTCATTCCCTTCTGCCATTTTCCAGGAAGTAGTTGCTCTCAAGACCTGGATTTTATACCAGGCCGTGTAAGTTATAACTTCGTAACATCAGGTTCAAATCTGATTGCATTATAGAATCATATCAGGATTCATGTGTTTGTTTGTGATGGAGATGGTGATTGGGTCCTTGAACAGTAAGAGTTTTCTTAATTGATAGAAAAAGATACCAACAAGGTGGAATGTAACATCATAATCGTACTGGTGAATATAATGAGTTGATGAATCAAATATAACAGGCAGTAGTCCTTATAACTTTGCCTCTTTTTCGGCAATTCATGGAGAATGGATTTACATGGCAATTTTGAGTGAATAACTGTAGACTAAAAGATGCCATTTGTGTTGACCAATAAAACCTTAAGAATTGTAAAACGTTGACCAGAAGGCAGCATAAAGTTAATGCTAGAATAGGAAGGATCCAGCAGTTTGTGAGTTCTGTTTTTTGTTTTTGCAACTGGATTCCTGTGGTACCAATATACAATTTATGAGTTTATGCTACAGATTTGCATTATCAGAATAGATGTGACAATATGTTTGTGAGTTCTGTTTTTGTTTTTGCAACTGGATTCCTGTGGTACCAATATGCAATTTATGAGTTTAACAGATTTGCATTATCAGAATAGATGTGACAATATGCTTGATCTATACTTCATGCATCCTGTTGTGCAGGCAGTCTCAATGGGTATTCAAGCAATAGCTGCTACTTCATTTGTGTCAAGCTTTGCAGCATTATATCTATCAGTTGGAGGCATGCTGCTGTAAGAAGTCATCCTTATAATCCACAACTTGTGAGAAAAGGATGGCCACTTTTCATTATGAATAAACCAAAATATTAACCAAGCTTATGATGACTTGATCATTACTTTCAGACTCTCCAATTCTCTTTTAACATGAATTCATGAATGTTTTTTTGACGAAATATACAATAACTAAGCATCAGTTGATATTGGTACCAAAATTGGAATAAAGGAGATGCATACACTTAAAGGAAATCTTCTAACATGTGAGATATGATTGTTAAGTTGTTTGATTGTCAGGTGAAAACTTATTATTTTGAAGCCTCGTGATTTCTGTTATTTAAAACACAAAACTGCTAGTGCAGGTTTGTGCTGATGTTTTCTCTCGGTGCCGGTCCAGTTCCTAGTCTCCTCCTATCAGAAATATTGCCAGGCCGGATTAGGGCCAAGGCGCTGGCAGTTTGCATGGCTGTGCATTGGGTAATTCTTTCATGGCTGTCCTTGATTTTGTTTACCAAAGACTTTGTTTTTGGGAAATTGAGACAGCCAAGTCTACTCCTATGCAACTAGTTTTTTTTCTTTTTTTATTCTCTTCAATTGATAGATTGATCTTTTCGATAATGACTAGACAGTAAAATTTGGAGGAGAAATCTTGGCAATGGATAATTCTCTCATGGCTGTCCTTCATTTTTCTGACCGAAGACATTTTTCCATTATTTGGTCATTGAGACAACCTAGTCTACACCTATGCAATTTATCACTCCAATTTGATTGATTGATTGATCTCATTCTGGATGATAACTAGACATTAAAACTCGGAGGAGAAAATCTTGGCATTTCCAGTAGACTAACCAGATTAATGATAAAAGAATTTTAAGTTTGATTCCACATAGAAAGAGTTCTGCTGTATTTTTCATATTCAAAGAACTATATTAACTGCTATCGCAATTCAGTCAAAGCAAATTACTGAATTTTTTCGTCACAACTAATTTCAGATTGTTTAGGTTTTCTTCTTCTTGTTGATTTGTGAATTTAGTTCATTTGTCTGGGTAAATTTTAGTTCCAGCTTCAAAGACTTGGATCTGAGCCAAGGGTATATAAGCATGCATATACACTTTTTTGTAGGTGTTTCCTTTTGTCATCTTCTTGTCTCCCCTTGTATCACATATCCAAACTCATTACTTGCTGTCATCGTGTTGCTGATTAAGTTAGGTCTTTGTAACAGGTTATAAATTTCTTTGTTGGCCTCTTGTTCCTGCGTTTACTGGAGCAAATTGGGCCCTTGGTCTTGTATACAGTCTTTGGAAGCTTTTGTCTGGTTGCTGTGTTTTTTGTGAAGAAAAATGTGCTGGAAACAAAAGGAAAATCACTCCAAGAGATTGAGATTGCACTTATGCCTCCGGAGTAAAGGTTGATCGTTTTTATACTGTTTCCCAGAATAGTCTTCTGTTTACAGATTGTTTTTCTTTTTTCTTTTTTTTTAATAATAAAAAAAATTAAGGGCTAATTAATTGTATTGCCTGGAATAACCTAGTCTATGGTAGTTTGCTAGAAATTATAATGCCTTGATTATTTATACAAATGTTAACTTGGAAACCGTGTTCATTTGAGAGCTTGGTCCTGCATCTTCAGCCATCAAAATGACATGATGTTTATCCTTTTACCCCTTTTCATATCGACCTTTGCTTCACCCACGATAGCTACTTGCTATTGATAAGTTTTAAATTTTCATTATAAGCAAAAGGATCACTTCACCCAGTTTGTGATATACTTCAACTGCAACTTATTTCATTTTTCATTCTATTCTATTTTGATTTCCTACAAGTAGCTGGCTTTGTTCAGAGAATTTATAACTGAGAAACCCCCATATTTTGCATTAGGTGTTATAAATCGTGGCTTTGTTTGAATGCAATTTACTCTTCCCTCTATACCTCTATTTTACTTCACATTGTACGTGTTTCTTTTCCTTTTATGTTTAAGGGCAGTTTTCAGTTTAATGTTGTCATTCAATTGTTTCTATACCCCTGTAATTGTTCACAGCATGAAGATCAAAATATTTTTTTCATTCATAGCTGCTCTTGGTTTTCTGTGAGCTTCGAGGCATGATGAGCCGACTTTGGCTGATTATTCTATCTGTTCCACCATATAGATCAACTTGGATACAAAAACTAGTAACCATTCTTCTTATTTTGCGTCGCAAGCGTGGCTAAAATGGTTTTTGATCTATCTGAAATCGAGGATCTCTTATTATTATTACTATTTTTCTTTGGATAAATCTGACCTAGGGAATCATATTGATTTGCAGGAAGACGAAGGGATATTTCGTCTAGTGTTTCTATGCCTTCGCGTCAATTCTGCCTTGTTCTGGTTTGGGGACAACGGCGGTATAAATGGAGAAATCGGAAAACACAGATAATGTGCTCGCTCTGGAAGCCCCGCCATGTATATTGTCGGAGCATTATTATTTTTGTAGCAGGATAATGCACGAGCACAATGGTGTTTACTCCAAACTTGTCCACTGCAGATGGTTGAAGCGTAGCAGAATAGGTTAGAGCTTGGATTCTACCCACAAATAATATGCTCTACATATATTAGCTTGTCAGCAGCTGGCTCTATTCCATGCAAGATAAATCAAGAACACTATTTTAGAAAATTAAGAAAATTCTGATAGTTTGCTCTCTCTCACTCTATGGTTTTTTTGGTTTAATTACAAAACAAAAGCATTTAAATATTTCTTACAAAATGTAAACTAAATTTGTTGACAGAGGATTTAAATTAGATGAAGATCTCTTGTTGTGTATGAACAGTTTTTTTGTATTTAAAGTTTTATTGCTCATAATTACAATCAGTCTTCTAAATTTTAACAAACATTACCTTACCTTGATTGGTTGACTATTAAACAAGCTACACAAATTCCAGAAAACATGATACAAATAACAAAATTTTAGAAGGTTGAGGAGCTATTGTGTTGGGGCTAATGGCTTTTGTGTTCGGATGACCAAATTCTTTTATTATTAACAAAGGTATTTTCTTTTTATTTTAGATTGACACTTTATATAAGTAACGAAAAATTCAAAGCTATATTGTTATTTGTTGCTTTTATTAAATTTGATCGTTGATCTTTTGATTACTATATATTTTGTTATGATTTTTTTTTAATTCTATCCCTTAAATTTGATTTAATTTTATTTTTTATATCTAATTTTATCTTTATTCTTTTAATTGCTACTTTTTTTCCTCTTATCCTTTTCTTAAATGAAATTCTTTATTTATTATATTTGATCTACTTGTTTTATTATTATTAATTTTATTTGAATTAATTTATAAAATAAATTTTTTATTTCATTATCTGTGAATTTTGATTTTTATTATTTTAATTTTTATATATATTATCTAAAATGATTTATGAAATTAGATTTTCTTTTCTTTTTCAATTTCATCATCTTCTTGTTTTTTTTATTAGATTTGATTCTCATTATTTTAATTAAGTTTTTTTTAAAATAAATTACTTTTCAACTTATTTTATATAATAGAATTAAATATTAAAAAAATTATTTTAATTTATTTTTCAGAATACTAATAAATACTAAAAATCAATTTACTTTTTCGTGAACACTTGAAAGAGAGAGAGAAAACCCTTTGAAGTGAAGAAACGTGGCCTAAAGCTAACTTCTTCCTTTTGCCCTTTTCATTACTAGAAGAAGCACCGTTATGTGATGGTCTTTCCCTCAATTTCTAAGCAACAGATTTAAACAAAATCAGTAATCTCTAAATAATCTATTCCGTGCGTATCAGGTACGGCATATGTGTCTACAAGCCATTCATTCGTCGATTCCCTTTACTTCTCGTCCCTGTTTGGATGCTAACTCGAGTTGGGTGCTTTAAAACGTAGTGCGTACTATGTGTTTGGGGGTGCGTACTATGTGTTTGATAAAACGCCCCACTGAAAATCGAATATAATGAAGTAATCTAAAAGTTTGGTTTTTTATTAATATATTTGATATTTGTTAGTTGGTTTCAAGTCGGATAATATTTACACAAAAATGGAAAGCAAAGAAGACGAGGAGTTGAAGAAGGTCCAGGTGGTGGATGCTCGAGCAAGGAATATCAGCCACAACGTTAGGTGCACCGAGTGTGGGAGTCAGTCCATCGAAGATTCTCAAGCAGATATCGCCATTCTCCTTAGGAAGGTATAAACATTATCATGGACGATGTTCCGATTAATTTTATATATTCCGTTTCTATGTTATGTTTCTAATTTTGAGCTGCGATTTATTGAAGGGCTGGTATGAGTTTAGACCACATTTTGAGACGTCTAAACTGGTTTTTAATGATTTTGATTTGTTGCCATGTCTTGTTTTATTTATTTATTTATTTAGAGTACCCTCATTCATTTATCCAAGAAATAAAATATAAAACTAGTGTTTCAGCTCCCGTCTCTGCGTCCTCTAATGGACCTACATAACAAAATGAAATATGCTGGATGTTAGAAACAAAGTAGCATATGAAGTCTCTAACATGAAGATTAGAGAGAGTAATTAAATCAACCAGGTAATCTTGCAAATTCTAGAATCCATGAAAAAAATTGCAAATCTCATGCAATCATGGATTATGTGAATGGGTAAGAGAGAAGAGAATTTGGCAGGAATAACAAATACCAGGTCCCATCAAGAAACTACCGCATGGGAGAGCGTCATCCATGAAAATTTAAGAGAATAGAATCACAACTAGAATATAAACAAGTTTAAAAACAAGTACAATCTAAGTATTCAAAATAATATCCAATCAAAATCCAACATCAATTAGTAATTTTTATGAACTCCGAATGTGTCCATCAAAAAAGTATTTCACTAAATCCCACCAAATTAATCGTTTAGAAAACAAATTGAAGACAAAATGTTTTTGAAAATTATAGCATAAACTACGGAGGCAACGCAAATAAACCCCTTTCTCCATACACTGTAAATCATCTCACGAAGGAAATATCCACGAAAACCGAACCGGTTCGGTTTAAAACATTAATATAAATGCAAACTTTGTCCCATTTCTCGGTTACACAAAATTGATAACCCTCGCCGCTCGCCTCTCCCTCCCTCTCGCCGCTAGCCTCTCCCTCCCTCTGGCCTCTCGCCTCTCTCCTTCCCTCTGGCCTCTCGCCTCTCTCCCTCCCTCTGGCCTCTCGCTCGGCCTCTCGCCTCCCATCTCCCTCGGCTTTAAACGGAGAAATTTGAAGTTTGATTGTTTGGAGTTTGGAGTTTGAACCTCTGTTTACAAAAGGTAACAAAGCTCACTCAACCTCTGTTTTTTTTTTTTGCACTCTGGGTCGGTCATATAGTGTTTCAACTCGAATCAGTGAATCTTCTAAAATAAACAGCGGGTTTCGCTTACAAAATCCCTCCAAAAAAAAAAAGGTTCAAGGAAATCTCAGTTCCATTTATTCTTCTTGATACTGTAAGCGTTTCTTAAAGAAACCTCTAAAACTTTACTTTGGTCAGTTCTTGATCACATTAAACTTGGAATCTTATTGAAATGATTGCTTTAGTTTTGACCAGAATAAAGTTTATGGTTTGATTTAAGATCTCTAGATCACTGCAGAATCATGTGATTAATCAGTAATTGTGTTTTATGTTGCTTCTTGAATCTAGTTATTAATCCATGATTATTTTTTCTGTAATGTTGCTAAGTGGGTTCTTTAACTGGTTGATTTTGCGACGATAAATACTGCTTTTTATGTGTTGTATTTGCTTCATTGTTATGATTGGCTTGTCCATCGAATCTGTTTTGCTCTTTTCAAGTTTCCTTTCGAGATAAATGTTCATAAAGATGCAAACTTTTGTGTTATTTCTCATGATTTTAAGAACTAGAATAATATAAGTGAGCCAAAAGTGGTTGTTAGAAGGCTATTTATATAATTTACTTCAATGGCAATATAGCTCGAGACCCGAAACATTTTGCTTTGTGTTCGCTTCAAACAAGTGTAAGTTTCGAGGACCTGCAGCACGTTTTTGTTTAGTTTTTTTTTTTTTTCGTCGGAATTTTAAAATACAGTGGTTGCTGATGAATTTGTGTTGCTTCAGGAAATTAAGGCATGGAGGAAGAGGATAACTATGTGGAGTATGTTCCTGTGGCGAAGCGTCGAGCATTGACAGCTCAAATGATTCTTCAGAGAAGAGGAAATTCCTCTGCTTTAGAGGATGAACTCGAAAAATCAATACTTGCAGAAGCCAAACCCAGTCTCCTGGTCAAAGCATCTCAGCTCAAGCGTGACCAACCTGAAATTAGTCAGACGGAGCAGATTGTGCAGCAAGAAAAAGAAATGATCGAGCATCTATCTGATAAGAAAACACTCATGTCAGTTCGTGAATTGGCCAAGGGAATCACATATACGGAGCCATTGTTGACAGGATGGAAGCCGCCATTTCCAATCAGGAGAATGTCCATAAAGGAATGTGATTCAATTCGAAAACAGTGGCATATAATAGTTGATGGTGAAAAAATTCCTCCACCGATTAAGCATTTTAAAGATATGAGGTTTCCCGAACCTATTTTGAAAATGCTAAAAGCCAAAGGGATCGTGCAGCCTACTCCTATTCAGGTGCAAGGTCTTCCTGTTATTTTAACAGGAAGGGACATGATTGGGATTGCCTTTACAGGATCTGGGAAGACGCTTGTTTTTGTGCTTCCACTGATCATGATTGCTTTACAGGAGGAGATTATGATGCCCATCATGCCTGGAGAAGGCCCTGTTGGTTTGATTGTCTGCCCATCAAGAGAACTTGCCAGACAAACTTACGAAGTTGTGGAAGAATTTTTGATTCCGATGAGAGCGGCTGGGTATCCAGAACTGAGGCCATTACTATGTATTGGTGGAGTGGATATGAGGTCGCAGTTGGAGGTTGTAAAGAAGGGTGTACACATTGTAGTTGCAACTCCTGGAAGGTTGAAGGACATGCTAGCAAAGAAGAAAATGAGCCTGGACAACTGCAGGTTTGAACCATTTATTTTGTGATTCAGTATTGTTTAAATTAGTGACTTTTGTTCTCTCTCTTTATTGTGATAGTTATGGATTCTTACTTCTATCTTGTTGAGAGAGTCTCTGTTTGCTATATGCATCCGTATAGATTTGATACCAAACTAAGCCTCTGCCATATATTACCTCTTTTTTTTCCAGACCCCTTTATCATGTAAGTCCTTTTTTAGTTCTGCAGACATGCAAACTCAGCTAACGTTCCTCATCTCAAAACTTTTTTCAAACTCAGATAATGTCTGCATGCAGGTTATGCTTCTAGTCTTTCTAGAGTTCATAAGATAGCCTTCTAAAATCATAGGAAGTGATGGAGGAACTTGTTGTGTCTGGAGAATAATTCCATATTAGTTGTTCAATGAGATGAGTAGTATTGTATCTTCAGCTTCTTTGTGTGCCTATGAAGATGACATCTTGAATAGAAAAAAATGTTCGATGCAGCTGTATTTAGCTGTGCATATAAGAGTTGGTGTTGCCATTTTCTTGTTTTTATTCCCCCTTAGTTTCCTAAGTCCTGCAGCAAATTGTATTGCTTTGCTTTGTTTGCTCGCTTGATACATTTTTTGTCATCCTTTCATATAATGTTTGATACACTTTTATTCTCTCTCTAGCTCTTTTTTTTCCGTGAAGATATATTTGTTAAGATTATTGCCCTCTCGTCAGGTACTTGACATTGGATGAAGCAGATAGATTAGTGGATTTGGGCTTTGAGGATGACATAAGGGAAGTATTTGATCACTTCAAAGCCCAAAGGCAAACTCTTTTATTCTCTGCCACCATGCCCGCCAAAATTCAGAATTTTGCTAGAAGTGCTCTTGTGATGCCTGTCACTGTTAATGTGGGAAGAGCCGGGGCCGCAAACCTTGATGTGATTCAGGAGGTTGAGTATGTAAAACAGGAGGCAAAGATTGTTTACCTTCTCGAGTGCCTGCAGAAGACACCACCTCCTGTATTGGTATTTTGTGAGAACAAGGCTGATGTGGATGACATTCATGAGTATCTCCTCCTGAAGGGAGTGGAGGCTGTTGCTGTTCATGGAGGCAAAGACCAGGAAGAGAGGGAGTATGCAATTTCATCATTTAAAGCAGGCAAGAAAGATGTCTTGGTTGCAACTGATGTTGCCTCAAAAGGCTTGGATTTTCCTGACATTCAACATGTAATTAACTATGACATGCCTGCCGAGATTGAAAACTATGTACATAGGATTGGGCGAACAGGAAGATGCGGCAAGACTGGAATCGCAACGACCTTTATAAACAAAAACCAGAGTGAGACAACACTTCTTGATCTGAAGCACCTCTTGCAAGAAGCGAAGCAGAGGATTCCTCCTGTTTTGGCCGAGCTAAACGATCCAATGGAAGACGGGGACACGATTACCACTGCAAGTGGAGTTAAAGGGTGTGCTTATTGTGGTGGTCTCGGTCACCGCATCCGTGATTGCCCCAAGTTGGATCATCAGAGAAGCCAGCAACTTGCTAACTCCAGGAGGGATTATTTCGGGTCTGGTGGTTATAGGGGAGAAATCTGATTTTTCAGCTGATCCGGCATGCATATTTTTATACCATGTCTAACCATATCAGAAAACTCGATGTTCTGTTAAATGGTGGGGTTACAATAGAGCGGCTTTTTAAAATTTATGCTGTCTTTAAATGTATTATAAAATAACCAGTGTTGGAGGATTATCTTGTCAGCTAACATTTTTTTTTAAAAAAAATATGATCCCTTGCCCTCCTTATTGAATCATAATGCGTGCTTTCACAAATTTACCCCCTGATATTGTAATCTGCAAGACCGGACAGGATGCGAAGAATAAGTGTGCCATGGAGATGAAGGAGGTTTGAACAAGGAAGAAGAAAAAGAAAGTTGATAAATCAATGAAGCCATGACTTCAACTCGGTAGCTATCGAGTATTTTGGCACTCTATTCTGTGGTTCCCAGCATGTTGTCATGGTAAACAATTATTTACAAGGATATTATTAAAAAAAAATTATTCAATTTCTATTTTCCAAAAACAATTAAATAAAAGATATATTATAAATTCAGTTAAATCCATAAATTAATATTTTTAAAACTATATAAAATTATTTATTAATTAAATTAAAAATTTCAGAATAAAAATATTATTTAATCAATATTATAAAAGGTAAATAGTTTTGGTAGTTTTTTCTGAGTAAAGTACCATATTAACAAAACAAACAAAGTGCAGTGGCCACATAAGAAAATGTCAAAAATAGAGGGACGAAATAATACCACTAATGACTCATCCATAAATACACAGTAGTCGTCCTCTTTTCTTTTAACAACAATCGAACGAACGACGCATCGCTTAGGTCTCTCTCTGCAAACGCCAAATTGTTACCGTTAGGGTTTACGGATTTTAATTGATTTTGATTTCTTAGAAGATGAAGAAGCGTAAGAGAGCGAAGAAGAAAGGAAAGGCAGCGAAGCCAAAAGCGGGAGCTGCGGTGAGCGGTGACGCGGGTTCTGCCGATGAAGAACAGACACTTATCAATTTAATCACTCTAAGCAGGGAAGATCATAATGGTGATCACGATGTTGTTGATGATGATGATGATGATGAGAATCAATCTGCAATGGAGGTTGATACACCTTCTTCCACCGGAACCGACCAGCCATTGCATCTTGCTAGTATTAATCCAGATGGTTCTATCGATAAGGCTGCTGCCACGTCGGCATCAGTTGGAGGAGGGAAGGGTGTTGGGCGGGTGAAGGTTAAGATAAAAAGTTCGAAGATTTTGGAGTCTCGGAGTGATACGGATAGGAGTAGCCCAGTGCAGAACTTGGGGTTGGAGAAACAAGGTGAGGGTAGTTGGAATTCGGTTGTTCCTGAAATTAAGATGTATGTTTCGAGGAGACCTGGGAGTATAAAGATTAAGTCTTCTTCATCGACTAAGGTGATGGGAGGAGGTTCGAGCAGCGGTGATGTGGTGGTGGTGGAGGATGAGGATGAGGGTTTGCCAAACAAGGAATTGGAGACGCCGTCTAAGGAGAACCGATATGATAAGAAAGAACTGGATTCTGCCTTATTGGTATGTTGGGAGTTTGTTTTTAGTTGTGTGTAATTGTGTGTAATTGTTTATCCTATTTGTAGGTTATTAAGAAGGTGATGAAAATGGACGCTGCCGAACCCTTTAATGTTCCTGTCAATCCTGATGCTCTTGGAATACCTGTAAGTTGGTTATGGCGCGATGCTTTGGTGTTTTATGTTTGCAATGGACTAGAGAGTTCTCATGTGAAGGACTAGATTATGTGAATTAAGTTCCTATGCTGCTCAGCTATGAGTGTTATAGAGGGATGGATTGAATGGGTATATTAGCTGTTGTTTCACATTGCGGAGCTTTTTAAAATGTTTTTTTTTTTTTATGTTTGAAAATATATTAAAATAATGCATATTTTTTATAAAAAAAAAATTATTTTTGAGATTAGTACATCAAAACGATTTTAAAACACACAAAAAAATTGTTTTTTTTTCTTTTTCAAAAGCATGGTTGGACTACAAAAACAAACACTATTAATTGACATTGCATGCAAAGACATTGAAGAGGTCTTATGTTTTAGTTGCAATGTTTTCTTGAGAATTGAGACTGTATTATCCTCCATCTTCTATATACATCCATACTGCCTAATAAGATTGTTTTGAATAAATAAAAATTCGCTGAGCTCTTTTTTTTTTGTATTGCTTGATATGTCCATATTTATCTATAATATCAATATGACTTTTCTCTCTTACAGGATTATTTTGATATCATAAATACACCAATGGACTTTGGAACAATCTGCAGCAATCTTGAGAAAGGTGACAAGTACATGAATTCAAAGGATGTCTACAAGGATGTTAAATACATTTGGGACAACTGTTTTAAGTATAACAGCAAAGGTGACTATATCTTGGATCTTATGAAGCGTGTTAGGAAGAATTTTATGAAGTATTGGACAACAGCTGGGTTGTACACTGAACTATCAAAAGGAAGTGATGGTGAGGATCTTATGTTTTTGTTCTTTCCAATCAATTCATTTTGATTTTTCTTCATCATGTTGAGTCATGAGTGTACTTAAGCCATATGCTCTCATACTCTGTTAACAATGCATGACAACTCTAGGTCCAAAAGAGGAAATCTGTCTTCTACATCATACAAAGACTATTGCAGTGCTTCTTTGGTTGGTTGTTTAAGCCATTTAGCTGCCCATCAGACAAATCGGGTCTTTTGATTTCCTAACTTGCTCTTTTGAAGAAAAAAATCACCTCAAAAATTGGAGTTTTTGCTCTGTACAAGACAATTATTTATTGGTTTCTTTGGTATTCTCCCTTTTCCAGATTATCTGTTGTATTCTTTTAGGGTTGTAGAGCAGTGAAGCTTATATCTTTCTTTTGGCATGATAGTTCAAGACCATTATTCGCATTTATATTTCTAATATGACAAGTCATCTTATTTAAAATTTAGCATATCACCTTTTTGTATTCTGAATATAGTTAGCTTGGTGACACACTTCTATAATTATTTCTTGCTGATGATTAACGGACTAATTGGTGGCAAAGTTCCAATATTCAATGTATTTTAGAGCTGTAAATGAGTCCTTAGACAGCACTGAGTAACCTTTGTTAGATGATTTCTATGTGGTATAATTTGTAACTAACATCACTTGTCATGTTAGGTGCTAAGATGGTACAGTTTATCATTGTAATTGATCTAGACAAACATTTCTTTTCATTGTTTAGTATACCGGATCTAGTTTATTCCAGAAAATGTAGATTTCAAAGTGTTAACATGTTCATAGCAGAGATTGCATTGGCAATTGCTACACCTACTGCTGGATTAAACTGCAAGTAACCATTTAGGAAAATCTCGGATTAGGGCTGTTAGTTCTGTATCACCAAAGGCTAATTTTGCTGTAAGTTAAAGTCCCACAGATATCCACTGTATCAATTTTTAATTAAGAAAATATATTTATCTTTGAGCTATACTTTATACTGAGATGAAATAGTTGATCAGTATTCTTGTTTTCTGGTCCATGTATGCGGTCTATTTCAGACAATGTGTGGTGCTGCTTAACATATGGAGCACTCTTGTATTTAGGCTCCATAATGCCAAAGGCGATCTGAACCCTATTTGTTTCCTTTATGGTAGGTGCTGAAGGTGTTCATGGTGAGGAGGAACTTGCAGCTTCTAGTCATGTACATATTAAAAGTGTGCCACCAAAGAAGTCAAAAAAGCGTCATGGGTATGTTTCTGCAGGATAAGTTTCTTTTTCTCTTCATGCATATAATTTTTTTCCTTTTTCCTCTTAGAAGTTGAGTATCCAAACTTTTGATGTCCACAAGGACCAATGGTAAACTAGCAGCACATAAGTTTAACAGACAAGAATTAGTAAACTTACGAAGTGGAAGACAGTTACTTGTCATGGATGTAGAGCTGGAATTGTCATCTCTAGACTTGCTCCCATTATGAATTCCTGTCTTAGATCAATTTCAAACCTGGTCCTCATATTTGATGTGGACAATGAAAATCTGTGGTACGTTTAGTTTATATGAACCAGTTGCTAACACTGCTATTAGTCTTAGATTGTTCTTTCTTTTGTATTTTTTATGGCTCATTCTAAAAAATAATTTCTTGTATCACCCCTTTTCAAAAATTTTACCTCAAAATTTATACTCCAGCAGTCTGAATTAACTTACCCTCACTTTCCAACTGACTCTGGTCAATAAATAATAAGTAGTGTGCTGTATCACCCCTTCTCAAAAAATTTACCTCAACATTTATACTCCAGCAGTCTGAATTAACTTACCCTCACTTTCCAACTGACTCTGGTCAATAAATAATAAGTAGTGTCCAACTTCCAATTATTTCTTTCTCTTCTAAATCTCTGGCTTCCAGTCCTAGTGTCATTTGAGTTCTCAAACAAGCCAGCCATTTTTACATTTTTATATTTAATATGAAACGTTTCTAAGGAAAAACAAGTTCTGAAAGCAATTTCCCACTTCAACATTCAGATTTTTAGTTTGAGTGATAAATAGAAAATGTCCAAGTCTTTCTTGGTTCCTTAACATTGCATATTATGTGTGCCAATTTCGTACTCCTGTTTAACTACTCATTGTCAAGGTCATTTATGGTCTTCTTCTATATGGAATTCCTGATAACACATTTGTCATTTTATTCACGACTCTGCTTGTTGCAACATATTATAGTGAATTATTAGATTTCACTCTCTTAGTTTGTCATTTTACTCTGAATGGTTCCCTTTTCTTTTGGAGTATATTCTTTAGTTTTGTTAGGAGCTGTATATTGTATGTTTGTCTATGACCTGGCTTCATATTGAGCTACTCATTTAATTTGTCTAAACTGGTAAATCAAGCAATAAAAGGGGTAGGGGAGGATGGGAAAGCATGGGCCCCTGATGAACGGATATCACATGCATATTTTTCTAGTCTCTTTTTTCTCTGTTTTGAATCCAGTAAGCAGGACAGAGCATATCATCTACTTTCATAGAACACGGTTTTCATTTTATATGTGATTTGTCCTTTTGTAGAAGGCGCCATAAACTTGATTGTTTATGTGCCATATGTGTTCTAAAGCGCCGTAGAAGAGAGCGAGAAGAGAATGCACGACTTACTAAAGGCCAGATCGGAGATGCTGATAACGAACTTGGTCAAGAGTCAAAGCAAGAGGTGCAGTAATGTTCTAAAACATTTATTGAAATTGCTTAAATGTGTGAAACAGTCCTGAGTCAAGTGTTAACTATCTTGCAATTGGTAACGCTCTAGAATAAAATATTTTAACATATAAGTAATAGGTTGGGTTGGTGTTCATCTTGGTTTTGAATCTGTACTTGGCTACCTAGCATGCTGCGCTTGTGGACAGAGATCAGTCTGGATTTTGAAGTTCTATTGTCTGTTGAATTTTCTAGAGTCGCCATAAAGCCATTGGTGGTGTAAATTTTGAATTTAGATATGGATTATATGATAATGAACATTTAGTGTTACAAATGACTTATGATTTTCACATCACTTTCCATGAGAAAATTATTCTCCTTTGGCTTTGCACAAACTCAAGGATGCACTTCTGTTAGTCCAAAAACATCCAGTAATTGGATCCAGTTTTCTTTGCATATAATAGAAAAACAAAGACGAGGGGACTTTGAATTTGTAGCTTATATTGCATATATTTTTTCACAAGTTTGTCAAGAGTGCAAATGAGGTATCACAACAAGAAAAGACATATAATCCTTTTCATTCAATACTTCTCACGCTCTTGTTAACTCTGCTAAAAAAGGTTCTCATCTGGAAGAGTTTGCCTTGCTGTGGTTTATTCAAAATACTATCTTTTGTTCAGCTAAACTAGAAAATGATATTATGACTGTCTAGAATAAGAGCATAGATTTCATAAAAGTATGCTTGATCTTGAAGTTCATTCTAATTAAGAACCCTCTTTTTTTATATATTCAATTGTTTTTTATATATTGAATTGTCTTTATTATCGAAGAGCAAATAGTTTGTGATGATGTGAATTGAAAAGGAAAAAAAAATTTTTGTTGAAGTTCATTCTATATATCTTATTTTCTTCTGTTGAAGGAATCTTCACTTGCCGGGAGTCCTTGTGAAGATTCATCATCAAATATGGGCGAATCATTGGACCCAGATGCGTATGTTGAAGTGGAAGGAAAAGCACATGAGGGGAAAGTGGAGGTTACAGAAAGGCAGCAGAGCCCTGTGGGGAAGCGAGAGGAGGAGGAGGAGGAGGAGGAGGAGGAGGAGGAGGATGACGATGATGAAGACGATGAGATGGAGGTTCAGAAGCAAGGGAAGGATGAATTACCAGAGAAATCACAGTTCGCTGATGGATCTGGGGATCAACAACCTCAGCCTGTAATATCTGAAAATGCAAATATCCATATACATACTCAGAAAGATGCATTAGTGCTGCATGAGGAGGAAACTATCACAGTTCAGAAAAATAAGCGCAAGGTAGTGGAGTTTATGAATTAATTCATGGCACATTTATGAACCCACAGTACTTTTGTGTGTATGCGGGTGTGTGAACAGGAAAAGCACTATGGTGCTTGCGATCAAATTTAACTATAACTTCACACACACACACACACACGTGAGATACTGCTAAAGATTCCATTGTTATTGTTATGTTATATGCACTGACTTTGTCTTGCTATAGTTACAGGAATTGCAAGAAAGGGAAGAGAAGGTTAAAGTATTTAAGAAATTCTACATTGAGAATCCCTTGCTTCTCAACCTATGTGGAACTCTATTCCCTGACAATCAAAGATCTGTCTGGAGTGGACCTCACTCACTGGTTCAGCATCAGGATTCTGGTCGTACAAGTTCCATTCGTACTGCCATTGAGACGTTTATGAAGTAGGTTTTCATAGTTGTGTCAATACCTTGACCTCCTCTATCAAGTGATGAAATGATGCAAAATTATACTATCAGGTAGAAGGGATGAATAGAAACAGAATGCTTGTTTATGATTTTACTGTAATGGTATCTCATTTTCGCCAGCATCTGCTTGATACAGATGAGATGCTGTTAATGGTCTGAACAGGGTGGTGGTGGGTAGGTGGGCTGACATGTTGTAGGATCTGCAGTACAGCCATTATTCAAATCGGAGTCATTCAACTGTCTAATCTAAGTAACCTTTTTGGGCAACTGTAAGAAGGGTACTCTTATTCCTTGTTGTGAAAATACATGCCAAATACTGTAATGATTTATTTATTATGGTGCTAGTATGATTTGATCAGTTCCTTGTCATTTTCTATCGCCAATATCAGAAATATTTTTCTTGAAATGAAAATGACCAAATCCTTTAAAAAAAATTAGTTCTTCCAAAAATTTCCCTGCCAATAAAAGTAGTGTTGTTTTAAGATATATATATATATATATATATATATATATATATATATATATATATATATATATATATATATTTTAAAAATCATATAAGGTTTTGATTGGATTGAATTGGTCATGAGTTATCTTGAACGTGTTTAATTAGATCAACTCTTGTATGATTCAATTTGAAATTCATATTTTAAATCAAGTATAGAAATTATCAGTTAAACCAGGTATGATTTAATAGCATTGTGAAATATATCAATTGAAATATAATTATTAATTAGCATGTGATTTTAAAAAATAATGTTAAATGTTAAGCACTATTTTCGGATTATGAGACTGATAACCTAATAAAAATAGACTGAAAAAAAATCATAAAATTTAATTTTCAATCAAATATAATATAAAATGATGATTTTGAAAAGAAAAAAAATCAATTGAGTTAATATGTAAAACCCGACTTGGATCATGACACAAGAATAATCCAATGAAAAGAAAAATCAATGTTGAAGAACATGTGACCTAAGTCATGTGATTAATATAATCTTAGAAATAAATAAAAAATAACTTGATTTAAAATAACATGAATTAACGTGTAAAAACCTGCAACCTTAATCTTGTGACCAAAATGTTCACAATTTTTTTTTTTGAACCCAATTGACTTTTTTTTATCCGTCTACACGCAAAAACAGTGAAGACAGATTTTCCACCTCGTCTTTGAAAACAATATAATTGTATTGTTATTTTTATAGTTTTAATATTAATATCAATACATTGGAATCACCAACAAATAAAAAATTATTACTTTTTCCGATTTAATACAATTTAAAAAGCACACTGTCACAGTCTAGCCGATGGCCTTGTTTTATCTAACTATATTAGAAATCAGACAGCAAAAACTACTAAATTTTAGTCCGATGACCATTTTGCAAACAAGTCAAAGCAACAGTCCACAAACCATTGTGTTTTTTTTTTTTTGTAATTTCTCCTTACCATGAAGGTTCTGCAAGAAAAACTGCAAATCAGTTTTACATTTTGATAATTACAATGGAACTGCAATGATATCTTTACCACCTAAACCATTTGCAAGATAACCTCTATCATGCAAGAAGCAGAAGGCAGGCAGTAACATCATATTAAACATGATAGCAAGGTGATGAATTCTTGGAGGATGCACTAGTTCATGCTGGATATCATGCATACAAGATTCGATTTTTATTCTTTTCCATCAAGGATCATGCTTTGCTTTGTGGCTTTCACGGTATGTAAGGAGACCAAGGTTCAAAACACAATCAAAATAAAAATAATTATTAATTATTAGATAGAAAAAAATAAAAATAAACAACTTCAACCACCTCCCTGATAAACTAAAAGAAGCTACTCACCTATAGGGGGCAAAGCTCTTTAAATTGGCTTCAAATGATATAAAATAGACAGCTCTCAAAAAGAAGGGATAAAAACTACTGAAGCTACAGAGCACTGGAACAAACTTACTACTGCTATAAAAAAGCCTATGGTGCAGGAACAGAGGAGGCTGAATTTCCTATCGGCTTGTTTACAGAGGTAGTCTTCTGGTTGTGACCATTGAGTGAGAGATTTTTAGTTAAACTGATCAGAGTCGAGGGATTGGTAGTTTTCTTGGTCCTTGAGTCATCTTCAGATATCTGTTCTTCAGCTGCTGTATGTTTCTGTGCAGAGGGATGAAACAATGTTACAAAACTTATATGCTTGGTAGATACATGAAGCATAAACTTCCTGGCCTCAACTTAGGGCGGGATGCACATGAATAACAAGAATAGTAATAGCTGGTATGGACATGAGAATTAAAACCAGTTTGCTAACTTGTTATGGTCTTAGTCTTGGTTCAAAAACAGTATGATTGGGCGTGTTTCATTACAGAATTAGCGGAAATCAAAGACATGTGTATGAATTTTACATATAGTGGTTCAAAGTTAAGGATCAAGTAAAAAAACAGAGAAATTAAATAAAAAAGAGGGAAAAGAACTTACAGGGAAATCACTGTTCTCAAATATGTCCATTCGCAAAGTTGCAGGTTTGTTGCTCTTTTTGGTTTTACAGGACTTCTCTCGATTTTCATAGAAGTTGAAGTCATCTAAAATAGATGTTTTTGCAGAGTAACTCTGGAAAATATTAAGCATTTCCAAACCTTTCTCGAGTCCAACCTGCAAATTTACATTGACAGACAAACTGTGAAAACATTGAGCACAAGTGAGAAGGTTTGATTTTGACCAAACTAGGCACAAAATTACATCTACAGGTAGGGTTTCTTGCAGAGATATCCAAGATTGAAATCTAAGATCTGGGTAGATGGTGACAAACATCATTTGATTCTCCTCTCTTGACTGTTACCCTTACTTCTTCATAGGAGCAAGACTCTTAATGCCAACTGTCAATAATTGGGATGAAAGAGCTAGTACTTTTTAGTTTCCAGTTGGTTTTCAATTCCTTTTCTTTTTATTTAGGAGCCTTGAATCATTTCATGTGTTTACAAGATAACTTTTAATTAAGGATTTCTTCTCCTACAAGGTTTGAAATTAAAGCTTTTAACTGGTATAATTGAGCCAGTAGGGCTTTCACAAGACTTCCTTGTTTTCTTCTCCGAACCCCAATATCAAATAGAGGGCATGTAACTATGATGTGGCATATTCAAGCATCATATTGAATTTTTCCAAAACAAGACAAATTGTGGAAACACAAGTTTAATAAACTTCATCAAGGACCAGACCAGGTTCCATAAAGAGATGCCAAGTGCATTTAAATAAAAATATAGGAGATACCTCTTGAGTGTCCCGGCTGAATGTTACAGAATGTCCATCATTATTTTCAAGCACAATATGCCGCAGCTGACCGTTAGGAATGTCTTTTATCACATGCCCCGGCCACTTAACTGGGAAGAAACCATTCCACTTGTCAATTTGCCAAAAACCCATGTCTTTATTGAAGTCTACCTGACCAACCATCTCAGCCAAGCCGACATGTTCTTCACCGAGGAGTCTAATGGAGCATTTGTTTTGACTGAGGAGTCCAAGGGAGCAATTGATGCGTCAGACCAGATTTAATTTACTAATATTAATTAAATAATTTTAAGAAATTATATTGCCTTGATAGACATATATTAATATAATAAATTTTACTGGATTGTTAGGTATAGGATCTAAACTCTAAAAATGAAATATAAAAACAATTGATGATAGATTGATAGTACATGTTTCACATGTTTAAAAACTATTTTTGAAAAAACTATTTTTTTAATTTTTATTAAAAATATAATTTTTAAAATAATAATAAAAAAAAAATATTTCCATATATTTTTAACAAAAAATATTCTAAAAATAACCTCACCAAACCAACCACAATAGACTAGTAGAAGAAGACTAGTAGAAGTGCTGTGGGATGCATGTTATATGAATGACCGTTAGGAAAGAAGCATGGGACGAAAATTCTGTCTGCCTTGACGGTGCCGCTGGTCTCTGTCTCTGGCCTGACTCGGCAACGCGGTGGCGCTGCCGGTCTCTGTCTCTGCCCTGACTCGGCAACGCGGTGGCGCCGGTCTCTGTCAGCCTTGACTCGGCAAGCAAGCTAACTACATATTGGCTGGACATCACCAGACACGGAAATGGAGAGACTTTTTTGGATACGAAATTTCCAAAAAATTGCTGTCTCCCAGCCGAAACAATAAACTAAATACGGGATTTTTTTTAAAAAAATATATAATTTTTTTTTGAGAATTTAGCAAAATAACATGATTTAATTTTTTAGAATAATCTTTAATTTTTTACATATATCAAATTTAACATGGAGTTGAAATCATAAATGGAGTACACGTGCTCTGTTTTTTTAGCCATATAATTCCGACGAACACCCTCCTTCTCTTTCTCTATTAGCCTTTTTATTCTCAATAAATTGTATTTGAACTCACAATTTTTTTAAATCTATAGTAAATATTTGATTTTAACCATTTCCCACCATGTTTAATAGATATATAATTAAATATTCAAACATCACTTTTAAAAATCACCGATGAAAATACAAATGAATGTTCATCAGCAATTATTTAAAAAAAAAGAATAATAATAATTTATTAAAAAACACAATACAAATTAAATAAAACAGATCATATAATATGAAGGACTAGCTAGCTGCAATTATTTGCCTGATACGACCGGGTAGCCGATCCCGTGCCTTGTGGTCGGGAAAACCATGAACAGCAAGCTGCAGATGAGACCGGCTCCGACCGGGAGAATAGCCAGAACCTCCTGAGTCTCATGTTCAGGCACGGGATAAAGGCAGCTCGAAACATTCTTGTCCCTCAGAGCCACAGAAATGAACACCACCACCGATAAAACTGCATGAACCACATCAACGAACCTCATCCTGAACCTGCTCAGATCAACCAAGCCTGAAGCAGCAGGATCGGGGCAGTCAAACAGATACATCCTTTTGAAAGTTGCAAGACCATAGTAAACCCTTCCATCTTTCGTTGACCTGACACTATCGGTGAAGGAAGCGAGAAAACAAGAAAGAGCAAGAAGAGCGAGGAGGATCAAAGTCATTGGACGCGTGGCAGAATCACAGGCGCCGTTGTTGGTAAACAATGGGGTGAGAAGCTGGAAGGCTAGGAGAGTTCCTGTGGGAAGAAGGTTGGCTAGGTTAGCCGTGCTTGTTAGGGTTTGAGAGATTGCACGCTGAGTTAAAGTGGGCGGTCTTGGTGGCTGTTTTTGAGTTTCAGGCTGCTCATTGTTGTCGTTGCTGGTGGCCGGGCTAGAACTCTGTGTGGTGGTTACCTGATCGGGTATGGATCTTTGCCTCAGAGACATGTTGTTCGGTTATATATTCCGGTCAAGCTCTCCGGGAGATTGTGAGGATAGATCAGAATCAAAGATATCTTTGAAGATAATTGTGTGTGTGTGTGTGTGTGTGTATAACAGATTATTGCTTGGCCAGAAAGGTTGCTGATTTCCATGGAGTTTCCTCCTTGATTTCCTGTTAGGATAGAGCTTGATGACGACTTCAACGGCTATGACCGTGTGTGGACATGCATAATTTAGTCTCAATTTGTATGCGTGACGCTAAGCTTTGTGGATTTGACATTGGGCCTCTTTGGGAGAGCGGTAGCGGTTGCGGTTGTGGTTGAAAAAATGGAGTTTTAAAAATGGAGTTTTTAAAATGGAGTTTTTAAAAATGGAAAGTGTTTGGTTAAAACTGTGGTTGAGTTGAAGGTTGAAGAAAAAGGAGTTTTGGTGTTTGGTTTCCAAACTTTACAAACTGCTTTTAACTTGTGAAATTACTTAAAAGGGCATAACACATTTATTTATATATATTTATATTATATTAATAATCATAATTTTAATAATAATAATAATAATATAATATAATATTATTTTATTATTTTAATATTAAAATATTAATATTAATATTTTATATTATTATTTTATTTTAATATTAAAAAATATTAATAGTTTAATATTATTATCTTTTGCTGCTGCCGACACTAAGGTTGATATTATTATTAACAATCCCCTAAACCCATTTGCTTTCGCACCCGTTTGGCAACTTCAAGGCTCCTTATCATCTCCTCTCTTTGAAAGCTCTCAGCTGGGTCCTTCACGTCCACAGCTCCTCTCTTCCTCATCTCCTCTCTTCCTCGTCTCCTTATCATGTCCTTATCCTCTCCATTTCTCGTCCTCACCCTCTGTTTCAGCTAACAACAAGAGATCCATTCGAAGCCATGAACAACAACTTGGTTTGATCTCCAATAACAGCAGTTTGAAGAAGCAGCAGCAGCAGCGAAGAACCAAAAGCCACTGCGAATTCCAGCACGAGAGGAAAAGTTTGAGGAAAAGTTGGAGTTGTTTTGTGGGGATGAGGTTGCAGAGGAGTAGAGATGGGAGGTTGACGAGAGGATGAAGACGAGAGGATAGGTGCAGATTTTCAACATAGAGATAAGGTTTGAGATTTTTGTGCAGATGGGTAAGGTTTGAGATTTTTGCCAACGGATCTATTTTTGCCAACTGAGGGTTGATTTGGAATTAACGGTAAATTGTTCACAGTTTTTTGTATTCTGCAATTTTTGCATGAAAACGGAGATATAAAAAAATGAAACGCGATGGCAAAAGCTCCTATTTCCAGCTTCTCGGAAACCTCCGTTTTGATCAACTTTTTGGTGGGCCCCACATGCTTTTAAATGGTGTTTTGATGTTACCAAACACCATGTTTGCTCCAATCTCCGTTTCAAACGCAGAGCCAAACGGGTGCATTGTCGTCGTTCTGGTTCTTAGCACATGCGTTTTCAAAACCTTCTAGTGCCTAAGAATGGAAGATGAAAATGTGCCCTAATTTCTAGGGTTTGCTTGTACGTAATAGTTGGTGTATTGTTTTGGTCGTGGATGACTTGCCCATGTTGTCGCAAGTCTTCAATATTATATTGCAAAGGGAACAAGTACACAATAAATTATAAAAAAACAAAACCCTAAAAGTTATGTTGGCCATATACTAGCAACAAAAATGTCAAATTTTGTGTCAACTATCTGTTTTTGGAGCAAGGGCAAGTGAGCAAGCCCAACATTGTTTTTATGTGTTGGCCCAAACTAAGCCCATAAGCCTAGGCTCTGTACTTTATGTTTTCCTTCATTTTTAATTTGATTTCTTAAAACTAAATAATAAAAATATCCTTAGGATAGAATTAAACCATTCCATTTTTTTACTTTATATATATATATATATATATATATATATATATATTCCACCAGTTTCCCCAAAACCAGCCATTACCATCACTTTTCAACTAGTTTAACTTTTAATTTATTATATTTTAAACAATTGATTATTCTATTTGAGTTAATATTAATGTACCATGTACTTAAAAAACCACAAAATAATAAAAAAAGGTTAAAAAAACTAAAATTAATTAAAAAAACTAAAAAATCAAATCAAAATAATTTAACCTATTAATTAATTAATAAATATCTATACGTGAGCGAAAAGAAAGAAAAACAAAAAGAATAAAGATTTAATTTCACACGCTCTCTCCTCGGAAAAAAAAAACACTAAACCTAAACCTAAAAACCTTACAAATTACCCCCACAGGCGTTGCCGGTCGTCCCCCCAAGATCAGCCATTACCATTACCTTTCCACACAGCCTCACCAGACCAGCCATCCCAACCAACACACCACCACCGCCCGAAGCCAAACGCCGACCAACCATCCAAATACGAGCTTCAACCTCTATCCCCACGGTGGACAAGCTTCAACACCCCCTTTTTTCTCGGCCAAAAAACCCTGCACGCCACCTCCTCCCATCCAATATCCCTTCAAAACACCGGCCGCACATACCAATACATCACGTCCTCCTCCCTCTGTCCTTTCCATTCCTTGAAGGCAGCAAACCCTATCTTCTTCTGTTGCGTGTTAGAATTTTCTGCAGGGAGCAGAGAGAGATTTGGGGAAGAAGATGATGGGTAAGAGAGAATAAGAGAAGAAAACGCCTTCTGCGTGGGGAAAAGGAAGAGAGCACGCACTCTGCGTGAGAGAGAATAAGAGCAGGAAAGAGGATTTCAGAATTCTTGTTGTATTTTCTTGTTGTTCTGCTCATACATTTTAGGGAATTTAAAGACAGGCCATGCACGTGCCAGCTGGGCAGTGTGTACGTGGCTAACTACTGGAATTAACTAGAACACTACAAAACTCATTCGTTTTGTGTTACAGGTAATAAGAACTTCACGGGCTGCACAACGCAGTCGATTAAGCCATAAGTTGTTTAATTTGAATTCGAAATCATGCTTCTGTTTCCCTCATCGTCTTCTCCTTTCTTCTTCTCTTCCATTCGTGACAATACCCCCTCCGCGATTTCAACCTTGTCCTCAAGGTTAAATTGAGGGAACCTTGTCCGCGATTTACCAATTTGTTACGTGTTAGAAAATAGGGCCAATTACCGTTCCACCCCTGCACCCAATTCAGTGTTTTTGTCTTATTAGGGGCTAAAACCGTATTTAGCCATTTCAGAAAATATTAAAAAAATAAAAAGTTGCGGCGGACCGGACCGGGCCGGTCCGGCCGCGCGCAATTACGCCGGTGCCCCTCAGCCCGATGCCATTTTTTGTCTTATTACCGGGGACGAAATCGTCAATACACTGTTCATAACTGATTATTTAAAAAAAAAAGAAAATTAAAAGGAAAAACCAAAATTAGCCCCGGTCAAACCCCTCCTCTTGCCGCGCGGACGAAGGCCAATTTCGGGCGTGCACTGTCGCAATCTACAGTGCAATGTGAGAGGGTGCACAGTGCAACTTCCTACGCCTATTATATGTTTTGTAATATTCATCTTCATTCACCAATTGACTCTAAAATATAATTTATATTATTATATAAGAAAAACAACACACAAGATACATTCCAACCAGCACACATGAAGGGACAAAAAATATATATTTGGAACACAACATTGTCTGGCAGACCAGGGCCTTACTTGGGGTAAGAAACGAAGGATGTAACATTCGCCAACTCGCCCCATTCCCACCTTATCTCATTGCACACTCCATGACCTACCCCATACACAATTTAGCTAAATAAAAACACAAAATCTTAGCATCAAACTAGTAAAAGTGCATTAGACTTGCATATTAACAAATACACTAAAAGAAAACGAAAAAAACTGTTCGGACACTGTACACACACTCACACATTCACTGTGGACGCGAAATTTGTCTCTATTCTTCGCAGGTGCACGTCCACCCTTTGTCACAAAAAACGGTTTCGGCTGAGGGGCACGGCTGTCATTGCACGCGTCCGGACCGGTCCGGTTCATTCCGGTCCGCCGCTGGGTTTTTTTTATGGTTAAATACGGTTATAGCCCCTAATAAGACAAAAACATTGACTTGAGTACAGGGGCAGGACGGTAATTGACCATATTTTTTAATTGTTTATTCCGTGGCTGTCAAGGCGTGCGTCGCACGCGCCAGTCGGTTTTCCGCCTCACGCCCTGTTTGGGTGGCGCGTGCGGCGTCATACGGTGGTCGGAAATGGTCTTTCAGAGTTGTTTTCGATGCGCCTCCGCGTGGTCTTCCTCCCGCGGTGGCGCGTGTACCCTAAAAATGTCTGTGGACGCGGTGGTGGCCGGTTAAAGGCGCTGCCAACGTTTTCTCTCTCTCCTGCACGTAAAAGTGCAGGAGAGTCCCCCATTGTTTGTTAGTTTTCACTTTGGTCCTTCGACTTTTAATTTTGATTTTGGTCCTGATTTCTATTATATAAGTTCTGATTTAGTTCGATTGGGTCCTCCGTTTTAATTGATTGAATGTGAGAGTTTCACTTCGGTCCTCCGACTTTTAATTTTCCGGCTTGGCTGTAAAAGCTCAATAAATTCGGTACACAAGTTTCGAATTTTTTCAACTTTGTCCTTTAATTTAAATTGATAATACATGTGATTTTCATTTCAGCCCTTAGACTTTTAATTTTTTTAATTTAATCCCTTTATATTTGATTTTCATTTCAGCCCTTATACTTTTATTTTTTTATATTTCTAGAATATTCCCTACTTTGTCCATGTATATATAAGTGTACTTAACACAATAATAATAATAATAATAATAATAATAATAATAATAATAATAATAATAATAATAATAATAATAATAATTTAATTGTTTTTCTTGCTTACTCTTTTGTTAATGTTTTTTTTTCTCCGTATAATTTAATAATTTTTATTGTTTTGACAGTAATGGCAATGATATTTATTTTTTTTCCTTTTGTTAAAGTTTCTAGGATATTTTTAGTCTTTCATTAATTATATGTTCTGATATTTATTGAATATTATCTCATAGGAATATATATAGGTAGAAGAAAACATGACCTAGGATTTTTTGAATAAAAAAAATTAATATCAGTATTCTTAAATACATTTAATATAATCATATAATGAATAAATCGGATAATATAAAAAAATTGTCTTCGAATTTTAATTTTTTACTTAACACAATAATAATAATAATAATAATTATTATTATTTATAATATGTCAGATCTAATATTACTGGGGAAAAAAGGCAACTCATATTTTTTTTTTACAAATTTACCTAGGTTATCTACAATTAAAAAATATAAAAATCACTTCTCATTTCGATCACACTATATAGTATGTGAGACTAAGTATATGTGTTTAATATTTATTTAATATTATCGCATAAAAATATATATATAGAGAGAGAGAAAAAATGACCTACGATTTCTTGCAAAAAAAAATTAATATCAGTATTCTTAAATATATTTAATATAATAATATGATGAATAAATCTTATAAAAAAAAACTTTGGCTTTGATTTTAAATTTATATTTTAGACTCTCTTTTTTTCCTTTTAAGAAACGGTGACCTTTTTTTCACATGTATTTTTTATTTTTGCAAATTTCATCCTTCCATGCAAATTTATTATAAATCCTTAATATTTTAGGTATCAAAAGTTTGATTTCTTTCAATTCTATCCTTCTATGCAAGTTAGTTATGGATTTCAATTTCATTTCAGTCCCAGTTCTTTTAATTTCCAGTTTTATTTTGAATTATTTGATTTCAATGTTTGGGTTTACTTCAATTTTGTCTTTTAAATTAAATATATTATTGAAAGTATATCAAATTAATTATATATTTGTATATTTATGTCAAATTAAAGTATGTAAAACTAATATTATGTTCAAATATTTATTGAATATTATCGCCTAAAAATATATAGAGGGAGAGGAAAAATGACTTAGGATTTTTTTAAGGACATAAATTCATGTCAGTATTCTTAAATACATTTAATATAATAATACGATGAATAAATCTTATAGAATAAAAAAAATATTGGCTTCAAAATTAAATTTTGTGCTCTTTTGTTTAAGTTTATTTCTTTAAATAAATTTGCAGTGTTTTGACTTTTTAATTATATATTTGTGTATTTATGTCAAATTAAAATATGTGAAACCGATTATATGTTCTAATATTTATTGGATATTATCGCCTAAGAATATATAGAGAGATAACAAAATAGCCTAAGATTATCCTTTAAATTAAATATATTATTGAAATTATGTCAAATTAATTATATATTTGTATATTTATGTCAAATTAAAATATGTTAAACTAATTATATGTTTGAATATTTATTGAATATTATCGCCTAAAAATATATTGAGAGAGAGGTAAAATGACCTAAGATTTTTTAAAGGACAGAAATTCATATCATGTTTTCTTAAATATATTTAATATAATAATATGATTAATAAATCTTATATAAAAAAAATTGGCTTCAAAATTTAATTTTGTGCTCTTTTATTTAAGTTTATTTCTTTACAAGAATTTCCAATGTTTTCATTTTTAATATTTTAGATCTAATATTACTTGAAAAAAAAAACATCTCGAAAAAAAAAATGTTGACAAATTTACCTGCATTATCTAGAAGTCAAATTAAAAAATATACAAGTCACTTCCCGTTTCCATTAGACTGTTCTTTTTAGACGCAAAGAAAAAATAATTACAGCACAAAAAAAAAGTTTATGTTTTAAAAACAAATTACAATATTTTTATTTCTAATATGTCTGATATTTATTGAATATTATCGCCTAAAAATATATTGAGAGAAAGGAAAAATGACTTTGGATTTTTTGAAGGACAAAAATTCATATCAGTATTCTTAAATATAATTATACTAACTAAATATTAAAATAATAAAATACAATACATAAAAAATAATTAATTTTCTACATAGATAAAAAAAATCCGGCTCATTGTGCGGGTTAACCGCTCGTTCCACCTAAAATGATAGCACATCCCAAACATACAAGCTCACTGAAAAAGAAACAAAAAAAAATCAGATATCGAAAAATAAAAAGATTAATCCTCAAAAATTACATAAAAAAAAAACAAATCAGAAGCCTTCTTCTAACTTGTGCTGGCTTCTGGACCAAGATTTGACCTTCCCCTGGCCGAATTCACCTTCCCCTAGCTGCAAACCAGCTTTAAACCTCGCTATGAAATTACCACCCTTGGTGTCCACGTCAGGACTTGGACAAAACGATGCCGTTGCTGCTGAGTCTGATCCATCTGCCGCCGCCATTGGACTTGACTGATCCTTTTCTGAGCTCGCATCCTCAGTACTATCCAAGTCCGGCGATCCACTTCTCGAACTATTGAAACCTCCTACTCTAACATAGTCACCATCACGAACAAATTTCCACGCTGGCATTTTGAATGGCGGCGGCGGCGGCGGAGCTGGAATCAGAGGTGAAGCATTCCCCCTCTCCGCATTCTCTTCCACGCTATTGAAACTACTTGTACTGACTGGTTTTGGAGGTTGATCATGAGTTGTCACTGGTGCTACGTGGACCTTGGTTCTTGACGAAACCTTTCGGGAGACCACCTTTGATACACGTGAGACTGGTGGTGGAGGTGGCGGCGGAGGAACTGAATGGAGTTTTTTGGTTTTGCCTTTCTTTGAGATTAAATTTTGAAGAAAATGAGGTGGCGGGGGTGGCGGCGGAGGCGGGGGTGGCGGGGGTGTTATCAAAGGTAGAGTGGTTGGGGTGGGTTGAGGATTGAACAATCTATCAAGATTCTCAACGCTCTTTTGACTTTGCTTCTTTTTCTTTTTTCTTAGTGAATTCAAGAAATCTTTGCCTCTCTTTTTCTCGTTCTTGCTGAATATAGGTGGTGGTGGTGGAGGAGGAGGAGGAGGAGGCGGCGGAGATGGTGGCGGGATATTGTAGAAGTTTTCAGAAATTTTCTCCTCGTGACCGGTTCTCTTTTCATATCTCTTTTCATATCCAGGATCTTGACGTGTTCCCTTCACCTTTCTCCTCACAAGCTTAGGAGGCGGAGATGGTGGCAATGGAGAGGGCGGTGATGGATGAAAAGGAGGTGGCGATGATGGATATGAAACTTCCTTTTGATTCATCCCAAAGGTATCAACGTCTATATCCTTAACACCAGCATCCTCTTCTTGTTTTTTAGTTTCTTCGACTGGCTGCGGATAATGATGATGAATCTGATCATTTGAGGTCGAAATCCTGTCGTTATTCAGATGGGTGTCACCATAAATTCTCCACCGTTCTAAAGATTCTTGACGAAGATCTGGATATGAACTGGCACTCCTTAATCCGCTCAATGTGTTATAGCTCATAGTTCGATCTTGATGCTCAAACCATCTCTGTGAAGGAGTTGACGGACGATGATGATGAATCTGATCATTTGAGGTATTCAGATGGCTGTCATCGTAAAATCTCCGGCGTTCTAATGATTCTTGACGAAGATCTGGATATGAACTGGAACTCCTCAATCTGTTCAATGTGTTATAGCTCATGGTTCGATCTTGATACTCAAACCATCTCCGTGAAGGAGTTGACGGATGTGACAGGTTTTGTACATTTGATAAGCTTTGATCCTGGTAATAGCTTGAGCTTTCATTACCGCCGCCGCAAAAAAAAAAATAGTTCACTGCAAAAATTCTTTCAATATGTTTCAGTCATTCAAGATGCATTGCTTGTGATCGCATTAACACAAATTAGTTGTCTTATTTTAACTCGTTGCTCTGCTCAGGTGGCGCATTTGTTTTTGGGTTTCTGTCATCCCTGCTGCAATGCTCGCTGTTTTTATGGAGTTTTGTGCTGAGAGTCCTCACTGGCTTTTAAAGGTCTTCTGATCTTCAGTTTTATGCATACCAAACAATTCAATTTAATAGATGTGGGTTACAGGTTACAATTGGTTATTAGATCTTCTTGATCTACTGATAATTTTAGATTTCATAAAGATACATATTATTTTATTTTATTTGGGAAGATAGAGTGTGTTAATTACCAAGTATAATGTGAAGATATGCGCCAAGATAATAATGGACAATAATCTAATAGTTGAACATTTTTGGACAAGTGGTTCATTAGCATGTGGTCTTAGAGCTAGGCTGTGTCTCACAATCTAGGAAGCTCCTTTGAGTTTTAAAGCAGGCTCTTTCCTTTTTATACATGATGGTTGGATATTAAATGCTGGAAAGTAGTATGCTGACTCTTGTTCCTTTACTTTCCTTCGCAATATTTCATCCTCTTTTTGTAGTTTTGACTCGTTACTCCTAACAGAAATTTTAATGATAAAATTTCGAAGAGAGTTTTTCCCCCAAAGAGTTAAAAGTTTTTAAAATTGGTTGTTTAAAATTATTGCTTTATGATCAAGTTTTCAAATTGTATTGTAATCAACTTCAATTTTCCCTTTCTGTAATTATTTTCATGCAACTGGGTCCTTCTTCCATGTTGTGTTAACAAGCCTTCATGATATTTTAAAGAGTACAATTTCGATGCAACAATACTTTTGCTGGGGCAGTCTAGAAGTAGATAACAATTGACACTGGCATTTTTTCTCTGCAACTCTAACTTTTGTTCTGTTAATTGTTCAAAATATTAAAAAATATTTCATTCAAGCTTCTTTCTTCTAATAATTATTCAAGTGTTATCAATATTGTTGGAAAGTTGTCTGAGGAACAAAAAGTTTAGTAAATGAACCATAGTTCAGAGCTAGATAGAGGTTTCTATGTTTAGCTTTATCACGAGTATTCAGTGTTATCATGGTTCATTTAATCATTGTATAAAATGCAATTTAGTATGTAATGATTTTCCTAAATTTACTTCAGAAGGGAAGAAGTACTGAAGCTGAAGCCCAATTTGAGAAACTTTTTGGAGGATCACATGTCAAAACTGCAATTATCGAATTGTCAAAGTCAGGCCGGGGAGATGAAGTTGAAGTGAAGTTATCAGAGTTTCTCTTTGGTCGCTATTTTAAAGGTGCATTTCTCTTTTAACTTGCAGTTATATTTTCACATCTGTTTTCTTTCAAATAATTACTGTTGACTTCTCCATTTGCAGTGGTTTTCATTGGGTCTGCCCTTTTTGCCTTGCAACAGCTATCTGGAATAAATGCTGTATTCTATTTTTCATCAGCCGTCTTTAAAAGTGCTGGTGTACCTTCAGACTCTGCAAACATATGTGTTGGAATTTGCAATTTACTTGGTAGAGATGGTTTTTCTCCCAGACATTCACTTGTGGATTATTGTTGGCTATCCCTTCCAAATTATGATTCTATTTTTAATATCTTCAGGGTCAATAATTGCGATGATTATGATGGATAAATTGGGAAGAAAGGTGCTACTTACTGGAAGCTTCTTTGGGATGGTAAGAAAAAAAATGTGGTGGAAAAACTGTTGTTTGTTTTATTTCATGAAGAGTATGTCTATAATATGAAGATTGATAGAAGTATATTCTAAGTTCAAACATGAAACAAGTTTCAATAGTATTAAAACCATATTTTGATCTTCCAAGCAAGCCATTTTCCAGTCATCTCTCCCATTTAAGTGGGGCGGGGAAGCAGAATTTGGAGATAGTCATTCCCTTCTGCCATTTTCCAGGAAGTAGTTGCTCTCAAGACCTGGATTTTATACCAGGCCGTGTAAGTTATAACTTCGTAGCATCAGGTTCAAATCTGATTGCATTATAGAATCATATCAGGATTCATGTGTTTGTTTGTGATGGAGATGGTGATTGGGTCCTTGAACAGTAAGAGTTTTCTTAATTGATAGAAAAAGATACCAACAAGGTGGAATGTAACATCATAATCGTACAGGTGAATATAATGAGTTGATGAATCAAATATAACAGGCAGTAGTCCTTATAACTTTGCCTCTTTTTCGGCAATTCATGGAGAATGGATTTACATGGCAATTTTGAGTGAATAACTGTAGACTAAAAGATGCCATTTGTGTTGACCAATAAAACCTTAAGAATTGTAAAACGTTGACCAGAAGGCAGCATAAAGTTAATGCTAGAATAGGAAGGATCCAGCAGTTTGTGAGTTCTGTTTTTTGTTTTTGCAACTGGATTCCTGTGGTACCAATATGCAATTTATAAGTTTTCAGTTTAATATTGTCATTCAATTGTTTCTATACCCCTGTAATTGTTCACAGCATGAAGATCAAAATATTTTTCTCATTCATAGCTGCTCTTGTTTTTCTGTGAGCTTCGAGGCATGATGAGCTGACTTTGGCTGATTATTCTATCTGTTCCACCATATAGATCAACTTGGATACAAAAACTAGTAACCATTCTTCTTATTTTGCGTCGCAAGCGTGGCTAAAATGGTTTTTGATCTATCTGAAATCGAGGATCTCTTATTATTATTACTATTGTTCTTTGGATAAATCTGACCTAGGGAATCATATTGATTTGCAGGAAGACGAAGGGATATTTCGTCGAGTGTTTCTATGCCTTCGCGTCAATTTTGCCTTGTTCTGGTTTGGAGACAACGGCGTGTAAATGGAGAAATCGGAAAACACAGATAATGTGCTCGCTCTGGAAGCCCCACCATGTATATTGTCGGAGCATTATTATTTTTGTAGCAGGATAATGCACGAGCACAATGGTGTTTACTCCAAACTTGTCCACTGCAGATAGTTGAAGCGAAGCAGAATAGGTTAGAGCTTGGATTCTACCCACAAATAATATGCTCTACATGTATTAGCTTGTCAGCAGCTGACTCTATTCCATGCAAGATAAATCAAGAACACTATTTTAGAAAATTAAGAAAATTCTGATAGTTTGCTCTCTCTCACTCTATGGTTTTTTTGGTTTAATTACAAAACAAAAGCATTTAAATATTTTTTACAAAATGTAAACTAAATTTGTTGACAGAGAATTTAAATTAGATGAAGATCTCCTGTTGTGTATGAACAGTTTTTTTGTATTTAAAGTTTTATTGCTCATAATTACAATCAGTCTTGTAAATTTTAACAAACATTACCTTACCTTGATTGGTTGACTGTCGAACAAGCTATACAAATTCCAGAAAACATGATACAAATAACAAAATTTAAGCTCTGGAGTACAAGGAAAAATGAAGTATAGAAGGTTGAGGAGCTATTGTATTGGGGCTAATGGCTTTTGTGTTCGGATGACCAATTTTTTTTTTTATTATTAACAAAAGTAGTTTCTTTTTATTTTAGATTGAAACACTTTATATAAGTAACGAAAAATTCAAAACTATATTGTTATTTGTTGCTTTTATTAAATTTGATCATTGATCTTTTGATTACTATATATTTTGTTATGATTTTTATTTTATTTTATCCCTTAAATTTGATTTAATTTTAATTTTATATCTAATTTTATCTTTATTCTTTTAATTGCTACTTTTTTTTCCTCTTATCCTTTTCTTAATTGAAATTCTTTATCTATCGGATATGGTCCTTGTTATTAAAAAAAATATTTTCTTTTCTCTTATAATTTTCTTAATTGAAATTCTTTATTTATTATATTTGATCAACTTGTTTTATTATTATTAATTTTATTTGAATCCATTATCTGTGAATTTTGATTTCTATTATTTTAATTTTTATATATTATCTAAAATGATTTATGAAATTAGATTTTCTTTTCCTTTTCAATTTCACCATCTTCTTTTTTTTATTATTAGATTTGATTCTCATTATTTTAATTAAGTTTTTTTTTTAAATAAATTACTTTTCAACTTATTTTCTAGAATAGAATTAAATATTAAAAGAATTATTTTAATTTATTTTTCAGAATACTAATAAATACTAAAAATCAATTTACTTTTTCGTGAACATTTGAAAGAGAGAGAGAGAAAACCCTTTTAAGTGAAGAAACGTGGCCTAAAGCTAACTTCTTCATTTTGCCCTTTTCATTACTAGAAGAAGCACCGTTATGTGATGGTCTTTCCCTCAATTTCTAAGCAACAGATTTAAACAAAATCAGTAATTTCTAAGGATAAGTCCAATGGTAAGAGCTATTTTTAAGAGTTATTTTTGTAAAATAGCTCATTGAATAGTGTATATATGACTTTTGAGTTGATGTGCTCTCTAATGATAAGAGCCATTTTGGAGAGCTATTTTTTATCTTATTTTAAATAAAGTTCAATTATTTTGTATATAGTTTAATTACACAAGTAATATGAGTAAGTTATATAATTAAATAATTGCTTTTGAACTCTTAAACAATAAAATTATTTTTTTAATTATATTTAAATTAAAAAAATGAATTTAAATATAATTAAAAAAACCCACAATATTTCTATGTTTTTTTATGGTTGTTGTATTTGAAATTAATTAATGTTACATATTGTTCTTTATTGTTAGAAAAACTAAAAAAAACAAAATGAACACACATAAACAAATAACCAATAAGTTAAAACATAATTAATTAAAATACATTCCATTACAAATAATTGAATCAAATTAATTACAAATTAATACCCCTATTTTTTTAAGCTAAATATTATTATTATATTATAATTAATAATAATTATATTATAATTAATAATAATTAATATATAATTATTATTAATTATAATATAATAATAATAATTAACAACCCCCCCCCGGTCCGTTCCCCTTCAGCTCACACTTAAAAAACCCTACCATCCTTCTCCTCTCCCTCTTGCGCCGCCGCCCCCCACCCACCCACCCACCCGTCCACTCCCCTCCAGCCCAGCGTCGCTACTCTCTTCCTCCTCATCCTCCTCTTCACTACTTAAAACCTTTTCTTCTCTTTTCCTCTTCTTCGAATCTTCTTTAAAAACTACAAAAAGGGAAACCATTGAGATTGAAGCTTCGACCTTCTGTCAAAACACAAAATCGACCCCTCCTTCCCTCTTTAAACCCCAAAGCTCTCTCTACTCTCAAGCGGAGGACAGGGAACATAAGAGACTGAAGAAATCGTTGGCCTCCTTGGTGATATTGAGGGTTTTTTTTTTTTTTTTTTGTATAATAATTAAGCTTCACCTTTTCAATTCATGTGTTTTATGACTGTATTTCTATCGGTGTGTGTTTCTTGGGCTGTGTTCTGGGGTGATTCTTTGAAATTGTGTAATGCTTTTTAACTACTTGTTTAAATGGATAAATGGAAAGGGAATTGATTATTTTTCTTAGTTCTGGGTTTTGATGGTGATTTTAGGAATTTGTTCAAATAATTTAGAGAACTCAACGGTACAATTCCAACTCCAACGGTTATATTTCATTTTTGGCTCTGCAGGGAAAATATGTAAAAATGGCTCTGCATGTCAAGAAAAGCTATTTTGGCTGCCCATTTGGCTCTCCCGTTGGAGCCCTAAAAAGTTCGAAAATAGCCAAAAATTCAAAATTTTAGCTTTGGCTGCCCATTTGCCTCTCCCGTTGGACTTGCTCTAAATAATCTATTCCCTGCGTATCAGGTACGGCATATGTGTCTACAAGCCATTCCATTCGTCGATTCCCTTTACTTCTCGTCCCTGTTTGGATGCTAACTCGAGTTGGGTGCTTAAAAACGTAGTGCGTACTATGTGTTTGATAAAACGCCCCACTGAAAATCGAATATAATGAAGTATTCTAAAAGTATGGTTCTTTATTAATATATTTGATATTTGTTAGTTGGTTTCAAGTCGGATAATATTTACACAAAAATGGAAAGCAAAGAAGACGAGGAGTTGAAGAAGGTCCAGGTGGTTGATGCTCGAGCAAGGAATATCAGCCACAACGTTAGGTGCACCGAGTGTGGGAGTCAGTCCATCGAAGATTCTCAAGCAGATATCGCCATTCTCCTTAGGAAGGTATAAACATTATCATGGACGATGTTCCGATTAAAATGTCACGCTGCTTTTAATTTTATATATTCCGTTTCTATGTTATGTTTCTAATTTTGAGCTGTGATTTATTGAAGGGCTGGTATGAGTTTAGACCACATTTTGAGACGTCTAAGCTGGTTTTTAATGATTTTGATTTGTTGCCATGTCTTGTTTTATTTATTGAACTTTTTTTTTTATCAATCCTCATAAATCACCGTTTGAAATTGCCCATGGGCAATGCTTGTATTTCTGTGAAACGGTGCCATTTATTTCTCAGTCCACATCCTGTTCGTCGCCCTGAATCCTGTATATGTTTCCATGATTTAATGACAGATCATTTGACCTTTAATTAAGATATATCATTTTAAAACCATGGGGAGGGATATTGATGTTTATCTTACTTCAGAAGCTCGGAAAGTTTTGATTGTTGACTGTTACTTTATAAGCTCTTAATTTAGCAAAATAAATCATTGCTTGTGTGTGGCTAAGAGCTCTTCCTTCGAGAGATTCTAATGTTTGTTTGTATATACAAGCATTTGTTGATCACTGCAAAGGATGCTCACTATATGCTGAGAAAACCTCAAACTAAGGAATTGTAGATGGGTGTAGAAAGTTTAGCATGTTTTCAACAACCCATTTGATACACAACTTTTGCCAAACCACATTTATTAGTCTGATAATAATCTTCCCTGTTCTTGAGAATTATCAAACAGTGACAGTTTAGAAAACGGTTTCTTGATTAGGCTCATAGCTTGATCCATCATTGCTACCATCAAGCATGCTATCGGGTTAATTTTCTATGTTTTGCGAGGTCATTTATCATTCTAAAGTCTGGTCATTCTTTTCCTCGAGGCTGATCCTCTCTTAATGTTTGTCATGCAAAACCAAACATGCCGATCATATTTGTGATTTAGTTGATCCGAGACGAGATTCAGTCTGGGAAATCTGACAAAGAGATCTACAAAAAGCTTGAGGATGATTTTGGGGAGACAGTACTTTATGCTCCGAAATTTGATATGCAGACTGCAGGCTTGTGGCTTTCACCAGTAAGTTAATGAGCTTTGAAGTATCACTATTTAGTAACAGTAAGCTTTTTTCATGGAGTCCTTATAATATGAGGTTTTGGATAGCTTCTAGTTGCAGGAGCTGCTGGAGGATTATGGGCTTTCAAAAAACACAAGCAAAAAACTAATGTTCACATCATGGTTCTGGACCTGGTTAGAGGTGTTCCATTGACCCCAAAGGAGAAGGAAACTATGCTTGATATTCTTACACCTCCTCCCCCAGTAGGATCCACTCCTTCCTCTTGGTGGGGAAGGTTGACCGGCCGATGATAATCCTTGTTTTTCCCGTTGACTGGTTGCTCTTTTTCTTGGCTCAGAACTTTGAAGGTTAGCGGTACCAAATACTCTAAGATAGTTTGATTGTGTCTACAATTTTCTGTCACGTTGGCTTGCCGGCTGATGCCATATTGAACATATCTGAATCAAACGGTTCCCATGGATGCTAAATCTCTAAATTTTGTTTATTTCTGCTTGTGTTCTTCCCCATTTGTGTGCCACATCAATTCAGCTCAATTGTAGCGAATACATAAAATATCATAATCGTAAAGATTATTGTTATGTATTTGTGCTTTTTTTATTTTATTTTAAGAAGAAAAAATCTAGGTGGAGATACTGGCTACGTAGCTATTTTGCTACCGGACAAAGAGTTGTCGGTACTGGCTACGTAGATAGCAGCCGAGTGCCTTTTTGATATTCATAATAGGTGTTTGGTAACCTTTCTAAATTATTGTTTAATTGCAAAGGCTATCATTATATCAAAAACACTTAAAACCTCAAGATTTGATATTTTTTTTCAAAACCAACCAAACATTATCAAATCTGTGAGCATACAAAAATAACATATGGCCATTCTGGGATAAAAAAATAATTTATTTTGCTTTGTGATAATCTTTGGCATGATCTTATTAATTTTATGAGGGTAAAGTTGTGTGTGTTGCTTTTCAAAATGTGAATTTGATATGTGAGATGAAAGGTCTCATTTTGATTCACTTTTCTATCATAGAGTACCGAGGAGTTTACTCATAGAAGTGTTAACATTTGTTTTTTTTAAAAAAAATACAATTTGAATTTTATCTTTTTATTTGACTAAAAAAAAATGCAAGGTGAAATCTCTTTAAAAATATTGATGTGGTGATATATTAAATTGTTATGGGTCAATTTAATTTAACTTACTAAGTTAACAACTTTGATAACCATACCATGATTACCTTATAAAAGAAAAATCAAAATAAATTATAAAGTTTTTCTCCAATTAATCTAATATCAAGCGATAAAATTGAAAAATAAATAAATAAATAAATAAGACCCAAATTTTATTGTTTTTACATCATTTTTTAATTGACTTGGCTCATGAGTTTACTCAAATTGGCTCATGGATTTGACATAATTTTATTTTGTTTTAAAATAAATTTAATTAGACTTTTTTGTATTTAAATTTAATTTAAATAAGCTATCACAAATTGTGATCATATTTTTCGTTACTTGCATTGTCTATGTTTTTTTATTATCTAATTAAAATAAAAACATATTATTTCAACTATTTAGATCAATGACCATGTCATAATTGTTTTTTAAAAAATATTTGCAATATCAAAATCATAAAAAAAAAAAAAACTATGCCATGTAATGTGGTCCTACAAAATAATATAGTATTTTAACTCTTTTTTTTCTTCTTACCTTTATCTAATTTAATACTTAATATAAACAATTTTTTAATGTGAATCCGTACATTATCGACTTGGACCTCTTGACATCCAAATCTCACAATCTATTTTCATAAAATAAATAAATAAGATAACTAGAATGAAATTTTATGATATTGAATCTCATATAGACACATGTTGGAGAAAATTAAAAATGTTAAGTCTGGATTAACATAAATCAATAAAAGATACACTTTAAGTCTGTTTGTTTTTTGTGTTTTTTTTTTAATTTGTTTTTGTTATTTATGTATTTTTTAATGTGTTAATATTAAAAAAAAATATGATTGAAGTTGTTTTTGAAAGTATTTTTTGTTAAAACATATATCAAAATAATATTTTATTTTTATTTTTTAAAAAATATTTTTGATATTATCTAAAATAATAAAAGAATTTTTAATTTAAAATAAAAAATAAAAGTAATTGTATTTATTTATTTTTTAAATATTTTTAAAACAAACATTCCAAAAATCAACCGTTATGGCAGCGCATTAATACTACCACCAACCACCGACCTGATTTCGTAAATACTTAGGATTTGACTTCCTACAAATGAAAACCACAAAAAGAAACCATAGCTTGTGACGACAACAACATAACTGCTGAGTAGTTTTCAGACACATCAATTTAATTTTAACCACGCCATCACCTAAATGTTCGCCTCCTCATTTATAGCTCTGTCCAAATATTTGAAGATCATCAACTACCCCTCCTCTCTTTATTATTCTACTCATCGTCTATGCCGCGACCCTCTCTCTCCCTTCTTTCTCTCTCTTCTCCCACCTCTCATCTTTCGGTTCACTTGTTCTGCCCGTTTTTTCTCGTGTACGAATCTCCTTCTTCTTCTTCTTTTTTGTCTGCTTTCTGTTTGATGAAACTCCTAGCTCATGATGCAGTTTAGTTTGTTTTATTGGATGACCCCTTTTTTTTCGTTGAATTTGGTGTGATCATTGTTTTGATGGATCAATGTGGGATTTCAATTGTGCCCTTCAATTATGTTCTGTTAAGAATCCTGCATGTGGTTCCATGATACTGCAATGGATTATGAATTTTGTGGTGGATGAAGTTCAATTACGGTAACGTTTTCATTGCTGTTGGTTTTACAGCGTCGCATCCGGGTACGTTTATGGAGTTAGTCAAGAACGTTTGTAGGCGAGGGACTGAAGCTGCTGATAGCATTGCTATCAGAGCTGAACATGAAAGTTACAGTTACAAGCAACTCATCTCATCTGCGTGGGAGATATCCGACCTGTTATGTAACAGTGGCTTAGAAACCGTGAGTAGATATTAACCTTCGGTTTACCTTTTTTTGAAGAAAAAAAGACTTCGTACAGGAAACAGGTTATTCTGTGAGTTTGTGATCTATGGTTTTAATTTGGGGCATTCTGAAATGGGATTCATGAGCGAAATGTTTTATTACACATATTAACCATTTCAAGTATGTTATTCTTAAATTGGTGCAACAACTTTGGCTTTGAGGCTGTGTGTATTGATATTGAAAGTTTATAACGCTGGTACTCCTGCTGTATGCATCTTTCTATCTCCGTCATTTGGTTAGAGTTGTGTATTGTAAATTCAGACATCTGAGACCAGAAACATGAAAATCTGTTCTGTAGGTTGATGGTGTTAGAGGACGTAGACATCTTGGTGGAGCTCGAATCGGAATTGTGGCGAAACCTTCAGCAGAGTTTGTTGCTGGGATACTAGCAACTTGGTTTAGTGGAGGTGTTGCAGTTCCACTAGCACTCAGCTACCCAGAGACTGAGCTCTTACATGTGATGAATGATGCTGTATGCCCCTGACTTCAGTTCTCTTCTCATTTTTTTGTAAAGTTACTTTATTGTCTAAGATCAGTAGTGTTCTTTCGAAGTTGAACTTCATTTTGATATTTCAACTCTTAGATGACCATTTGGCCCATCAGAATTTTTATTATGAATTACAGCTCCCTTTGGACTTCATTTTGATATTTCAACTTTTATATGACCATTTGACACATCATAATTTTCATTATGAATTACATTAAAACTGTATCCAGCTCCCTATGTGTTACTTCTATTCAAAATTTTATTGTGTGCTTATCCTTCAAACAATACACTGGTGCAATTTTTATACAGTTCATCCTTATGATTTCTTCCTCTGAAAAAGATGTCATGACTTTGGTCATGAAAGGGCTTTTTCTCAACCAGTTCCATAATGAGTACAAAAGTAGAATTGATGGCATGTGCGGGTAAAAAACAGTGTGCTGAAATAGTTTTTGCTTCATGCTCTCCTGCACACTGTTCATTAACTTTATTTTTTCTGTGATCCAATTCTCATAGATCTCTTATTTATATTTGGTTTATAGGAGATATCTATGGTACTAAGTACTGAAGATCATCAGCAGTTGATGCAAAGTGTTGCTGCTAAATGTGCTGCTCAATTCTCTCTCATTCCGTCTGTTCACAGAATTTCCTTACATGAAAGTGTACATGATCATCCACAAATTGAAGAAATAGCTTTAGACAAAGGTTATTATTTTTCTTCTTTTCTTGAGAAATTTTGAGAACTCAATTAAGAGTAGTTGGTTCACTGTTTTGCTTCTTCGTTTTCTTTCATTTTTTGTTATAGCATTGCATATATTTGCCAACTTATTTTTCCAATGAACTCTGTGCTCTTCGTTGATATAGGTGATGATCCAGCATTAATTATTTACACAAGTGGAACTACAGGGAAACCTAAAGGCGCAGTTCACACACACAAAAGCATCACTGCACAGGCATGTATTTGAATTTTTCATACCTCTTGATTTTGGGCATCCCATTCTGAAATAGTACCCTTGATCTTGAACATTATCAGATCTCGCTTCTCTTTTATGATTATGAAGTAGACTGGTGTAGAAAACTCATTTTATCTTGATTATCAATATTTAACGTTAGACTGAATGTCTAGGCAGTGTGCATTTTTATAGACATCAAACAAAATGAAAATAAGAAAACTCAATAATAGCAGGAAAACCTTCTAGAGAATACTAATTCCATAAGAAAGCTAAAATACTGAAATTAAGCTCTATATGTGTTTCTAAAATATGTATTCCTATAAATTCAATGTTGCAGCCTCACATCATGTTCTCATATCATAGCAAGTTAATGATGTCAGTTGTCAACGTTGAACTGTAGAAGAATACTTGATGTCTTGTGAATCTCTTGAGATGGATTGTGGATAGCCATTCTAGATATTGATTGTTATTGCAAACCAAAAAGTTTTAGTATTATATGATGCGCTCTTCAAGGATCAATATGTATGAGAGCTGATATGTCATGATGCTAAGGCATGTAAATTGTGTAGTATTTTCCTTCTTAAGTTCAGTTTAGCTCTTACTTAATGTTTGATTTTGGTGCTAACTTTGTGCAATTTTGGCTCAATTGCAGGTTCAAACTTTGGCAGAAGCTTGGGAATACACATCCACTGATCAATTTCTCAATTGTTTACCGCTACATCATATCCATCAAATTGCAGTTATCTAGTTTGCTATTTTGCTTTGCAAATGATATGGGTTGAGCATGCTTCTTGCTAATGCTATCATTTTCTTTTATAGTTGATATGAAGATTTTACATGAAATCGATCCTTAACTTATAATTTACATGTTCATGGATTTTTCAATGCTCTCTTTGCCCCTATCTATGCGGGCTCCACGGTATTTTTTTTAGCTCCTTTACAATGTACATACAGATTGCTTTTGAACCATTATAGTTCATTTGGTAATGTTGGTTTTGTTGTAATATATCTAATCATTTTGTTGAAGGTTGAGTTTATGCCAAAATTTAGTGTGAGGGGAATCTGGCAAAGATGGCGCGAATCATATCCTCCTAATGGGAGTAAGGCTGATGATGCTATAACGGTTTTTACTGGGGTAAGTTTCCTGTTTGCATTAAGCATGCATACATATAGAGCATTTTTTTCAACTTAATGAACTATTTCTGTTTTATTTATTTATTTAACTTGCATACTTTTACTGAATAGTGAACATGGTGCACTGTCTTAGATCATGTTTGCTATTTTCTGTACTCACAACTGGTCATTTGGTGTTATATTCTTTAATTTCATGGCCTGCAGAATTGTATTTTGGTAGCGGATTGGCTAAGGTGGTCTCTGTGGTGCTTTTAAGTAAATCTTGGGCATTGATGTCATTATTAGTGAGAAGGAAGGGGGAATATTATCTGGCTTATGCTTATAACATGGAACTAGTCATCTTAGAGATGCAAAGAAAAAACTTTAGTTTTTCTCCTTTCTTCTGGGCTTAGGCCCCTATTGCAATGAAAAAAATAAGGGAAAAGAAAAGCTTAATGAAATTAGCCTACAGTGTAGTTGATTTTCTCCTGGGTTTTGTATGTATTTATGTATGCAGTTTAGGATTTTATTACAATTGTACACATGAGATTCACGTGTAAGGTTTTATTACAGACTTGTGAATTGGTAACATATAGGTTCCAACAATATACTCTCGACTGATTCAAGGCTATGAAGCAATGGACCCGGATCAACAAGCAGCTTCTGCCACTGCTGCAAGACAGTTGCGGCTGACGGTAAGTACCTTTGAAAATCTAGTGGTTCTTATTTTCATTTAAAATGCAAAGGAACAAGTTGCTGGAGAGTAGAGGCTTGGTTAATTGATCTTGACTAGAATTTACCTAACTATTTGTTCAACTTGTAGCACTTTAGATTGTTGGTTTCTAAATGTACAACTTTTTCTGTCAATCCCATTAGTTTTTGTTTAGCAATCAAAACTATGATCACAAGATAAAATCCTTTATGCATTTTCCAGATGTCTGGCTCCTCTGCTCTCCCGCTTCCTGTCATGCAAGAATGGGAAGCCATCACTGGTCATCGCCTTTTGGAAAGATATGGCATGACTGAGGTAAGTGGTCTGTTTATTATTACAAAGTAAACAACATATTATTTCTACAAATATTCTCATTTTTGGTAGTGGTTTTGTTGTCATAGTTTGTCATGGCAATATCAAATCCCTTAAGAGGTGTGCGGAAGGCTGGGACTGTTGGCAAACCATTTCCTGGGGTGCAGGTTTGTATGTTAAGAAATGGTTTCTTTTCATTTCCTTCACAATCCTCTTCCTCAGCCTTATTTCACTTTTGTTAGGTCAAAATTGCAGAAGATCCGAATGAAAATGATACAACAGGAGTGGGTGAGCTCTGCGTCAGAAGCCCTTCCATGTTTAAGGAATATTGGAAACTTCCTCAGGTGCTGCCTGTCTTCTTTTCATATTATTCTTCCTTTAGTGTCTATCCACAATTTCATTTTCGTTTTTCAACATATTGTTCTATTCAGGATAACGTAGATGAGTTCTGCTATCATTATAGCTAACCTGTTTTATATTTTCAAAGATGTCTGCAATGTGAAGTTCTATGTGCTTATTTCTCTACCTCACTAATCAAGAAAGATGATGCATCTTCTCTGAATATGGAATTGGAAAAACATAGCTAATATAGATTATTTCATGTTGAATCTGCTACTTGACCCCTTGCAGATATCGAGATTTTGTAAGGCATTTAAGAATTCAACCATCCAAGCTTCATTTAGTCATTTTGCAGAAGCCTTGACCAAGTCAAGCTCACATTGTTTCCAGAATCTTAGTGTTTCATTTGCTTCATTTCAGAGTTCAACTATATCATAGAAATGTTCAACACAAATGAATTTCTGTACTGTTATTGCTGTTTCCATGATTGCAGATGTGGCACTAAATATTTTGTCTGTATAAATTTGATCCTAATGTCACAGATGCAAGCGATATAATTAGTCCTGTTTTCCTTCAATTTATGATGTTGATTTACATCATTTGACTGCTTATAAACTGGCTTAGATAACTAGATTATGCTCTTCATGTTCAATTCCGTTTCTTTTCGTTTCTATGGATGTTTTGGGCAGGAATATCTTTTACAAGAAACACTCTTTTTTTAAATCTTTTTTCTCATGGTATCACTTTATAGTGCATAGGATGATTATTGGAGTTTTATGCTATATTATTGTCTAGTCCATTTAATGATTGATAAAAATTGAAAATTTAGAGCAATGAAGTTGTAATTAGATTTAAACCAACTAATTTTTGCTAATTTGTGATTATCCTGCAGGTAACTGAGGATTCATTTACTGATGATGGCTTCTTCAGAACTGGGGATGCTGGTAAAATAGATGAAGATGGTTACTACGTCATTTTGGGACGTAAGGAGATTTAAATTCCTATATACATTGATGCTTACCAATGTTTTCCTTTTCCTATTCTTTCTCCTTTATTTGCACAAGACGAACACTTTTATCCCTTTTTAATGGTGCATATTATACATGGCACATTTTGACTGTTCTTACAATATACAATGCCTAACATGGTCATTATTTGGTTCTGTTGATTGTAAACCTTGGTTCCTATCTAATTAGAATGGCTGCTCTTCAATTTATCTTTCTTTCTTTTGTCCTCAGCCAAATTGGATATGCTTTTCAGCTGTAGATAAATTACAGGGTCCCGTTCCATTTCTTTCTTCTCATTCTAACTTGTCCTTCAAACCATTGAAAATGGCCATAAAATTTATGATTAACAAACAATTGATTTCTATGTTGGCAATCCACTAATACCAGACATATTACTAATTATATCTCTAAACTATTATATTAACAAAGTTATAGCGTCCCTTCACCTATACATTTGTGGATTTATGCTATAGTTCTATAGCTAAGACACAGCTTCTTCTATTGAACTTCATGTAGTTCTTGTCTAGAGCTTCATCTTCTCGACATATCCTTTGTTTACTAATCAATATTTGCTCCTAGACAAATGTTCTGCCTGTTAATGGTTTTGAAAGGTCATGTGCTACCCTCAGACATGTATTAGAAGAGTAGCATGCACTTTTAAGAGTGTATGCAACAGTTCTTTCTTCCCTCTTGCTGATATAAACTTTAGCATTATTGTCTCCACTAGCAATGGCTTTGGGAGGGATTGCCAAATTGGAGAGAGTGGTCTTGGCAATATTTGTTTGTGTATCTTTTGTTTTGTTAGTTACTCCCTTATGTCATCAAGGAAGCTGAGTTTTGTTGATTGTCCCATAAATATCGAAAAATGAGTTTGCACCACAATGGCTTAGAATATAAGAAGATTTCTGCTGCTCCTGTCCTTTCAAGTGAAGTTCATAAGGATTTAATGTTTCATACAGGTACAAGTGCAGATATCATGAAAGTTGGGGGATACAAATTATCTGCATTAGAAATTGAATCGGCACTTTTGGAGGTAATTAGTTTTCATCCTCCATTTTGATTCTCTGGTCAAAAACAGACTCTCTTCTGTAGATCATTCTGTTTCTCAATTGTTTTATGCATAGAGAATAAATATATGATATGTTCTAAGAAGGGGGGGAATTTTGTAACCACAAATTCCTTGTGTTATACAGCACCCAGTTGTTGCAGAATGTTGCGTGTTGGGTTTGCCTGACAAAACCTATGGAGAAGCTGTGTGTGCTATTATTGTGCCAGTGGAAGCAGCAAAGAGAAAACAGGAGTCATCTGCTATAAGCTTGGAAGAACTATGCGAGTGGGCTAAAGACAAACTTGCACCATATAAGGTATGGCAACATAGACACCTTTCATTTCTCACATTTCTGGAAATTTTTGGAGTTTCAATTTGTTGGAGGAATTTTCTCTTTGGTCATGGCTGCAGTACGTGGATCTTTTGCCCTTTCTATTAAAGCTTTAGGTATGACCAAATTGAATTTCCAAACAATTTATTTTCTTCTTTTTTCCTCTGGAAATCCAGGTCTTTGAATATATCAGTATTCTTTTCAATGTTTCCAGTTATCTTAGTTTTACTGTCGTTGCTTTCTCGTGGTCGAGCATCAAGAAGAACTTGATCTTGATGAGTTCATATTATCTATGTAGCTCTTTGTATAATTCATCAAATGCTGAAAACAATATTTGAACTTTCCCTACTCATAACTAACATTTTTCTATTACATTTTTCCAGCTACCTACTCGATTGTTTCTGTGGGAGTCGCTGCCTCGTAATGCTATGGGAAAGGTGCATTTCTTTCATAAGTTCCAGCCGTTTCAAGACATTCTGCCCATATGCTTTCCTACACAAGTGAATTTTCCGCACATCTGATTACCTTTTTTTCCTGTCAATCTAGGTAAACAAAAAGGAGTTGAAGAAAGTTCTTGCCGCCGAATAATAAATTTGCTTGCTGTGAAGCCAAAGCATCAGAGTGCGCACCAGAGCTCCACCTTTTCTGGGAGAGCAAGTCAATTAGAAAGCGTTAACAGGGTAAGGAACCCAGCCTTTTTCATCAGACTAGCCGAATCGGCAATTCGATATATGGAGCATATCTATATAGAGTTAGACTGAATAATGCAAGCATCTGTCATTGAAACACAGATGAGATTAAGAAAAAATAAAAAAATAAAAAGTCAAAAGCAATCAATTGTTCAGACTATTGCATTGCATCTGCTGTTTGTAGTTTATATGGTGTAGATCGGGTTAGTGAGCAATCATGCTATGCTGTTGCCCCTTCTGTAGAACCAAAATCTCCCAGAGAACATTTGTCAGGATGATATTCATCCTGCATATCAACAATCTATCAATATATATTCACTACTACAGCTATAACATGGATATCAGATGTTCTAATTCATTTGAATTTTAACTACAATTAATGAAAATGTTATAGTAGGTTTTGCAAGCAGATGTGTAGGCTTACAGTTGCTTTTTACATTTTGACTTCTTAAGCGATATCTTTAAACCAGATTATATATCAATTGAGATTAATTTTTTGTGGTTTTAAGAACTTATTGTTTCTAGTGATATGATATATTTAGAAAATATTAATAAGTTTTATTGGTTCAAAAATATTTTTGAAAAAAAATGATTTTATTTTTATTTTTTACTTGAAATTAAAAATTTTGGTATTTTTAGATCATTTTTAAAAATGATTTTTAAAAAATAAAAAAAAATCATTTTAATGCATTTTTGAATGAAAACACTTTTAAAAACAACTTTAACCACAGTCTGTTTTCTGATAAAAAATATTAATGGCATTAATTTCATCGGAAAATCCATGGATGATTAATTCCCCTTTCCTTTTCCGTTCATCTCTGCTTTTAATCGACAAAACATAACACCATTTACAGACAACTTATTTAACCAAATTCAATTACTTTACATGAGGTCGTTTGATTTTCTTGTCCATAATGAGGTAAAAATGCTCTTTTTATTCTTCACAATTAATTTACACTTAATCTCTTGGATATTTCAACCAAAATTGTTTAAACATAATTTTCATATCAACGAGGTAAGAAATAAAAACCTTCCATTTAAGCAAGCATTGACCGAAATCTAAAGAAAGAAAGTGATGATTTTCTCCTTTCTTTTGCAAAATTCCTATCTTATCAACCTATTAACATTCATAGCAATGCAATTCCACACAACTCTCAATAATTATATAAAAAAAACTCAATGTTTTAATTCTTTTCCTTGGTTGAAGTTTACAAGTGATAAGGGAAAAGGTTTTTTTTTTTTTTTTTATAACCGGGGTGTCCGGGCCAGCTTGCGCGCATCACAACTAAATCCCCGGGCCCACTGAACATCCTGCAAACCCAATGAACATATAAGGCACCGCGGGGGGTGACAGGCGTGCCTGACAAGGCTTGAACCTGGTGTGAGAGGAAGGGAGAAGCCCTTCACTTCATGACCACCAGGCCAAGACCCTGCTGGCGGGGAAAAGGTTTTTTTCTTTACCATTTTTTAAAATTAATCTATTTATGTGATTCTTTTGCCTTAATTTGGATAATGATTCAAGGGATGAAAGCAAGAAAAATCAAAGCTCCCTCTACTTTCCTTTTCCTTCTCTTCAATCCCTTTCCAAAACCTTAACTCACAAATATTTCTTTAAAAGAACCCACCAAAATACTAAATCTCATCTTTTGAATACTTAAATCTTGTTTGACACTGCGTTTCAGAAACATTTTTAAAAATTTTATTTTTATTTTTTATTTTAAATTAGTTTTTTTTTGTATTTTTAGAATATTTTCATATGCTGATATCAAAAATAATTTCTAAAAATATAAAACATCATTTTGATGCATTTATAAATGAAAATCACTTTCGAAAACAACTTCAATCACACTCCCAAACAAGCATTTATACATCCTTTATTCACTCTCGTTCATCCTTATTTTTTCATGGATTTATCAAGAAACAATAAAACAAACAAACAATCGTCACCTTCTATTTGAAAGCAAAACCATCCGACATATGAGGAAAAAAAAGGTTATTTGTAGTCCAATTTCTCTATTATTTTCACATTGATCCCATTTGTCTCATGTATTTTATTTTGTCCCACTACTTTTTCATTCTTAAATAATTTATACCATAATCACTTTTTTCTATATCTAATTTCACCCCCTCATATTAGTTAAATTTCTTTTATTTAATCTAACTTGTTTTGTTTTTGAATCAATTAAAAAATTAAATTTTATTTCACCCAAGAAAAGTTTTAACCAAGTTTTACATATTAAGTGCTTGAACTTCTTTGACATTCACAATTGTGTCTTCTTCAATAGAGTATTTCATCTATTAATAGCTACACAATACAATGCCACGAGGAAATGCATGTTAGTAATTTCTTGACATATTTTATTTTTCATGATCATTTTTTTATTATTAAAATAAATAAGCTATGATAAAAATAAAATGTTTTATATTTAATAAAAAATACGTATTACTATATATATAAAACCTGTGGTGTTTTCACTGTGCACCAGTGCACTGTGCACACAGACACAGTGCACTGTGGATTGCAATAGTAGGTTTTTTTTTTTTTTTTTTTTCCTAATTATTCTTTTTCTTCTTTTTTCCTCCGTTTTTTGCTTCTTTTTTTGTATTTTTTACTTATTATTTTTTTTTCTTTTTTTCTTATTATATATATTTTTTTTCTACTTATATATTTTTTTTGTTTTTTGTTTTTTAATAATCGGGGTGTCCGAGCTCCCTTAAATGCACCACGATTAATCTCCATATCCAAATTTTTTTGATAACCAGAGTGTCCAGGCCAACTTATGCATACCACGACAATCCCTGGACCCACATTTTTTTTATAAAATGCTTTCATGCTGGTATATTTTTTTTTAATTTTTTTATTCACTTATACATTTTTTTAATAACCGGATCTCCGACCAGCTTAAGCACACCACGACTAATTCTTGGGCCGAATTTTTAAAAACAATATGGATTGCTACAGTGCTTTCACGCTTATACTTTTTTTTTTCTTTCTTTCGTTTATACATTTTTTTGTAACCATGGTCTCTTAGCCAACTTAAGCTCTTTTCTTACTTATACATTTTTTTCACTTATATATTTTTTTATAACCACGATCTCCGGGCCAGCTCAAGTGCACCACAACTACTCCTCGGACCAAATCTATTTTTTTTGATAATCGGGGTGTCCAGGCCAGCGTGGACACACCATGACTAATCTCCCAACCAATTTATTATTATTTTTTATTTTTTTTCCTTATACGTTTTTTTGTTCACTTTTATTTTTATTCGTTCTTTGGATTAGATGATTTTTATAATTTTATTATTTGCGCAATAATAATGATAATTTTAGTGATTATTTTCTTATAAAAATCTTTTGATTTTTTTTAAAGATTTTCCTGAAATTTTAATTTATATCGATGATCATTTTAAAAGTAATATTACTCTATTTTTCCCTTTATTTGTTTTTTTTTTCTGTTTCTTTATTTGTTCTTTAGATTATATGATTTTTATGATTTTATTATTTATGCAATAATAATGATAATTTTAGTTATTGTTTTTTTGTAAAAATCTTTTGCTTTTTTTTTTTTATTTTTCATGGAAATTTAATTATTTTAATTGTTTTGGCAGTAATGTTAGTAATAATTTTAGCTTTAATAGCAATGATAATGACAATAACGTCAGGATGAATTTTCAATCTATGTTTTCATCTTTTTGTTGATAGAAAATTAACAACTTATTTTTTTTATTTGATTATTGTAGGTATTTTCATAATTTATATTTTATTTTTGTTTGATTTAGATTGAATTATAAAATGAACTAATCTTAATATACTGAACTTAATAATTCAAATATTCGAGTTTTTTTTTCTTTTTTAATGATGATGATAAATTTATGCTGGTTATTTCGTCTGAAACTACTAAACAGATAAATTTATATCGATTTTAAATTCATATATTTTGTAAAAAACTTGCAATTGACATGAATTCTGCACAAATTTATTATTTTAGCTAAATTTATATTATAATAAAAAATACATACAATTAATATTTTTTACATTGAAAAAAATATTGTACCGCCCGCGGCGAAGCGCGGGGGCATTGTCTAGTTTAGGAATAAATCCTGTTGGGTTAGACAATAACTTTATCATCTCAATATTTACTAATTGGATCCAATCAATTTAATAACTCAAGTATTATTAACACTTGAAAATTGAATTATCCAATTGTGAAAATTGAAAATTCCCAAACACATATATCATTATTTTGTTTGACTTCAAGAGTGTTTTTTTTACTGTAAAAATATATTTTTAATTCTTTTTATTTTTAAAATGTTTTGATTTTCTAATATTAAAATAAGTTTTAAAAAATAAAAATATATGTTATTTTGATATATTTTTCAAGAGAAAACACTTTAAAAACAAAACCCCTGCCGCAATTCAAAAGTCTGTTTGATAGGATGATAACAATTGTTTTTTCAAAATACATTTAGTGACTGTTTACGAGTGTGGTTGCGGTTACTTTTGAAAGTGTTTTTTGTTCAAAAATACATTAAAATTATGTTTTTTTATTTTTTAAAAATTATTTTTGACATCAGCACATCAAAATGATCTGAAAACACCAAATTTTATTAATTTAAATTTAAAAATAAAAATAAAAAAATTCAAATTTTTTCAAAAGCAATTTTGAAAAGCCCTCCCAAACACCCCCTTATAAAATAATATATTTTTTTAAAAATTTATTTTTTATATCAGCATATTAAAAAATATTTAAAATTAAAAAAATATTTTTTTAAGAAAGCAAACGATTATACACTCCCTCAAAATATCACGTTTCTCTTTCAGCTGACCCCAAAGGTCAAAAGAAAACCCTCCTGCTTCTCTTCCACTATAGTAGCGTCGTTGTTTCCTCTTTCACTGTCCAATGGCTGCTTCTGCTTCTTTTATGAAGATTAATGTGCAGCATCCAATCAAACCCATGTTCCTTCTTAAACCTGCTTCCCAGAAACCAAGCAGAATCAGGTGCGCCGCTGCCACAACCAAGCCATCCAAACGGTACTCCATCACTCTTCTCCCTGGCGATGGCATTGGTCCCGAAGTCATCTCTGTCGCTAAACACGTACTCATCCTTGCTGGCTCTCTTGAAGGTTAAGCCCTGCTAACTCGGTCTTCGATTTTGTGTTCTTAAGAAAATTGAAACTTTAATGTTAATTAATTCACCATTATGTACACTTTAGTAATGTACTTCTTGGGCTAAAGGAGTCATCAATGCAGATTTGTCCTGGAATTTCTTTATATATTGAGAATTATGCTTAGTTGGGTTTCAACTGGTTTGCTAGTTGAATCAGTGGTTGATTATTAGTCTTAAAGTAGGCCATCTGGTTTTTGTTGTTTCTTAAAGAGATTGGATTATAAGTTCAATATCTATGTGTATGTATTGGGTTGCTGGTAAAATGAAGTCGAAGAAAACAGATAAAATAAAAGTTTGATGTCTATTTCTGTGTGGATCGGGTTGCTGATAAAATGAAGTTGAAGGACAGTGATAAAAAGCAAAGAAATGTGTTGTTGTTAGGGTTATTTGAGACTGGTATGTTATTTTTTTACACGTCTTAACCAGGTTAGTCTGGATTGTTTGTTTTCTTTTTTATCCTACTGTTTTTAACGGAAGATTTTGATAGGCCAGGGGTTGGGGTTCTCCCTAATGAACTGTTTTTTTTTTTTTTTTTTGCATGTCAGGGATTGAATTTAACTTTCAAGAAATGCCAATGGGTGGATCTGCTTTGGATCTGGTCGGAGTTCCATTGCCAGAGGAAACCCTTTCAGCAGCAAAGAAATCTGATGCAGTTCTTCTTGGAGCCATTGGAGGGTGCTCATCTCTTTTAAATTATCTCTTTTCTCTTTCATCATTCTCATTGTTGTTAAATTATTGTTCTGCTTTGTTATTTATTGGCTTGAAGTTACAAATGGGATAAAAATGAAAAACATCTGAAGCCAGAGACTGGATTGCTTCAGCTTAGAGAAGGTCTTCGGGTCTTTGCGAATTTGAGGCCAGCAACTGTTTTGCCACAGGTAGAATTTATTAGATATGATTTTAATTTACTTATTTTTTGCTTCATATTACACTGGTATGTTTGTGATTTTATCACTTCCAAGCAAAGCATGTTTAAGTTTATGTCTTCTGCATGTGGTCTTGGGGGCATAACAATTATTTTCCATAAAAAACAGACTTTTGATTTACAGAATTCAGTGATGGCAACTGGCTTGTTTCAGAAAGAAATATACGAAAAGTGTTTGCCTGCTTGTTTGTCCCTTTTTCCTTTGTGCGGGTGAGAGAATTTTACATTAATCTGGAGTAGTGTTTACTTTGTTCCTTTGGCTTTTGTGTGGGTGAGAAAATTTTACAGTAATCTGGAGTGCGATGTTGTTCTGTAAAGGGAGGCTAGGCACATCAATATATGAAGTGGAGGAATGCTTAAATAACCACTCTTTCAAGCTCTTTAATGTATATGATCAGTCTTGTCTCCAGAAAAGATAATCTTTGGCACCAGTCATATTGTTTTATAAATTTTACTAGAATATCAGATGATAAAACTCCTGCTTTTCTTACTAAACCCTTTTCTGGATGATTATGAGTTAATCTGGAACTTGATAACCCCCCCTCCAAATGAATTCATGCCTTACTGGATGTGAAACATTTGAGAAAAAATCAAGTCTGGCTTACCTTTAGGCCCCTTGTAACTGTCTCATATTGCATTTCTTCAAAGAAAAACGGAATTAATGGTTGCTAGCTATGGGAGGTGGTATGTTATGCTTGACCTCTTTTAGAATGTGACATTGTATCTCGTGCTTGCTTTCAGCTAGTGGATGCTTCAACTTTAAAGAAAGAGGTTGCTGAAGGTGTTGATTTAATGGTTGTAAGAGAGCTTACTGGAGGTCAGTGCTCTTTGAACTTGACCAAAATCACACATATTGGCTCTTTATTCATTTTGTCTAGTAAACATGCAACATTTTTTTTGGAATAGGTATTTATTTTGGGAAGCCAAGGGGTTTTGGCACCAATGAAGATGGTGAAGAGATAGGCTTCAATACTGAGGTGTATGCTACATATGAGGTACGTTTCTGATATACTTCTCTTAGTGGTAAGGTTAATTAACGCCTGATTTTCTATCCCATTAATAAGCCGATGCATAAGGATTTACTATTTACTTTCATGTTTTTCCTTTTCCTTCTGCTGAATTTTTCAATTTTTCAGGCTGTAGTTTTTTTTTATGACATTTGGGTAACGGTTTAGTTAATACCAACTAAACCTGATATTGTTTAAAACTTATATTTAATGATGCTCATGTCAAATTGTAAATAATTGTGATTTTTGCAATGTGTACCTCCATTGCCTAAAATCTATTTGTTGATAAAAAAAAATTTCTCCTAAGCATTTTTGAGTTAATTTATGCAAAGATAACATATCATCATTTCACATTGGGAAACTAAGAGGTTATAAACTTTAGTTGTGAAAGGTTAAGTTGTGGTGGCACTTCCAACTTTAGTTCAATCTATAAGTAAGTTTGAGGGATATTAATAGAAAAAACAGTCTTTCTATACTTTAATTTGAAAATTGTTTAGTATTTGTTGTGACTTTCCTTTTTATTAGTAAATGAAACAAAAAATTGAAATACATTCTGGTCAGGACCTGGAATGTATACAATGCAGTTCATCATTTAGTTCCCTTTGAAAGGTTTTGTTTTATTGGTGACCTTGTATTAATATTAAGATAGAATATGCGACAAATGTATGTATGAGGTCCCTTTGAAAGGTTTTTGTTTATTGGTGACCATGTATTAATATTAAGATAGAAATACATGACACATGTATGTATGCAATCATGCACACATGCATGTATTGTATAGACATGTTATGTATGTGTTTGCTCAATCTACTGGCAAGATGCCTTTTCTGGATTTATCCACCTAGTTTGTTGAGCTGATGGTGTGTCAAGCCACTGCATCAATTAATAGTAAGATTTAAATCTTTTTTCTTCTTCTTTCAGAGTGAACTCTTGCCTTGTAAATAATTACATTTGTTGAAAGTTGATACCTCTTATCCTGTCCAGTAGCTTTTTCTGAATTTTGCATAAATGATTGGAATATGAAAACAATCTTGAACCAGGTTGATCGTATTGCACGTGTTGCATTTGAGACTGCTAGGAAGCGACATGGAAAACTTTGCTCAGTTGACAAAGCAAATGTCTTGGAGGTATGTGACAGTCTACTGTTTTTTTTACATATATATTTTTTTTTCATCTTGGGTTCTGAAACTTGGTGTAACACATGGGACTTGAAAACTTTGGCTATCATTTTATGTTCTAAGCAAATTGCAACATTTTTGGAGCCAAATCAATATTTCTGTTTGCAAACCACAAGCATGTTTGCTTCAATGAAAATGTTCCCCCCATCACTTCTCAGTTAGCTTTGGGCTGTTAAAATCTATTAGCTTGATTTCCTGTGCTATAGGGTAGCAACATTGTCATCAAGAAATTAGTTGGAAAAATCTTGCATTTTCTAAGCATAAAATGATAGGTGTTGGTATCAGTTGGAGAACCAACCAAGAGCGAAGATATTAGGTTTGTTATAAGTCAAAACCCAAACCTATAAGTCAAAACCCTTATAAGATGAACAGGGTTTGGTACAAGTCACAAATCTCAAAAATCAAGAACATCATAATTGTAAGGAGACTTCAAAATTATTTAATATTTATTCATCCAAGTAGCATTTACTAAAAGGCTATTACAACCTTTTATATTGGAAAACTAGAAAACCCTAATAATTCTGAATAGAAAAAATAAAATAGGAAAACTAAAAAAGCATAATAATATAGAATAGAAAAATAAAAATAGAAATATTATTTTCTTGAAATAGGAAAGAATAAAATTCCTAAAGCGAATAAAAAGAAATTAAAATAACCAAGGAAAATTATTATTTTTCCATAAAAGCTCATGCTGTTGGCCGACATGTCTTTGGAGCAGTTCCTTTTTTTTTCTTTTTCATGTTTGTTTTTTTATTGGGGAATACACTTGAATCTCAACTCTTCTTTGAAAAATCATGGAGGACAATGCTCTTGCCAAAATATGGTTATGATTGCAATGCAGTCTCAAGTACATGGTAGTTAGTGGTGATCATGTAGTATCCTATTCGTGTGTGTGCTATGTCCACATGATTATTATATGCTGAAATTGTTGTTTAGGGAGCTCAGAAAAACTTACATTAATTTACTTTGATGTTTGATTCTTAAACTAATATGGTTGTTGCCAAAGTTCGATGACCTACTTCATGAAATGGTTGTGTAATATCCATCCATACTACTCTGGGTTACTCATTACAGTTTCCAGCTTGCAAGTCTGGGTTAGTTATAATTTCCAGTTACAAGTCTGCAACTTTTGGCATTTTGCTCTTGTTTCAGACATTTATGGAATTTTTATTATCTTTATTGGTTTAGCAAAGTATGCTCCAAAACTCTTGATTCATAATGTTATCATCAAGCAACCTGTTTCAAAGTGTTTCCTTTTGCTGTTAAATCATCTTTATTATTTTTATAAAAACAAAATTTAGGTTGACCTGACACATTTTAGGCACAGTGATGATTGCATTTGGAACTATGGTATAGTAATTTGCAATATCCTATTTGGCACTCATCAGTGAATTGGAATTGCTTCTTCATTTTCAACGGAAATGTTCATCTCTATAGTTAACATGGAAAAATATGCTACAAACAGTAGTTAATGTTCCATTTTTTTTTTAAAAAAAAATAGGCATCGATGTTTTGGAGAAAACGAGTGATTGCTGTAGCGGCAGAATATCCTGATGTTGAGCTTTCACACATGTATGTTGATAATGCCGCAATGCAGCTTGTCCGCAATCCAAAACAGGTTTTCCCTTGGAACCAACTGACATAAACTCTCTACATTTTCATTTGATGCTCTTTGAACAAGGTTGGAAAGTGAAATTGTTGAACTGATGATACTTGGCAGCCTTACAATGTTTGACAATGACATTGCAGTTTGACACAATAGTGACGAACAACATATTTGGTGATATACTATCTGATGAGGCTTCAATGATTACTGGAAGTATTGGGATGCTTCCATCTGCTAGTCTTGGTTCATCGGTATGGAAAATCACTCAAATATTCTTTTTAATTAATCCAAAGTTTTGGTTGAATTCTAGAGAATTTATTGCAGTGCCTTTTAGTTCCCTTTCTGAAGAAATTTAGTCTTCCTTTCACATGACAAAATACTAAACGTATTTTTCATTTGAAAAATGGCACAGGGACCAGGACTTTTTGAACCAATACACGGTTCTGCTCCTGACATTGCTAACCAGGTTGAGTTCATTCTTCTCTTTAATGATACATCTTGCTATTATTCAGTTACTTTATGCTAAAAGAAAACTGTGAATTTGCTTTTGCAATCCTTATGGGTTGAAGTTTAAATGCTGAGTTTATTTATATCATTGTAAAAAAAAAGAAGCAAGAAAACAAGAGGAAATTGAAAAGGAGATGAAGAAACATGAAAGAAAAGTGAGAAATGATAGAAGGTGAATGTACCTCTTAATTTGGCGTATTATGGTCTAACATGTAGGATAAGGCCAACCCATTGGCAACTGTCCTGAGTGCAGCAATGCTTTTGAAGTATGGTCTGGGAGAAGAAAAGGCTGCCAAGAGAATTGAGAATGCAGTCTTGGATACCCTGAATAAGGGTTTTCGAACGGGTGATATTTACTCAGCTGGAAATGTATGTGCCTTCATCTCCATCCATTGCTATTAATTTTTCTCTTACAAGTCTGATGAAAAGTGTTCACACACACATATAGGGTACAGCTAAATTCACTAACATTTTTCTATTTATTCCCACTACTTGATTTTCGGAAAATAACTAATATACCTTCATTAATGCTTGTTATGTTCCAACTTAAAATACCCTCATCAGCAACAATGGCACGAAGAGGTTACAATAGTGGGAATAATAATATTGGTAGTGAATTTTAGCACCACCCATATATATATTGATTGAAAATAAAAATTACCCAAAATCTAATGTATTTATTTGGAGGGTTGATAACCTAAATTTTATTAGCTATTCCTTTTTGGTTTCTTGCCCTTGCATTTTCCAAATTCTTGTCAATGAATTTTAACACGTGAGGGTAAACCATATCTTCTCCTTGGTTAAAATCAGATACAGGCTTACAGTATCATGTGAATTTATAATGAAACTCTTAATATGTAACCAGGGTTCTGTTTACTAAAAACTAACTAGAAATGCAACTGATTGCAAGTTTAACACCCTCATAACAAAAATGGCGGCTGAGGTGCCTATTTTCAACAAAAGCTGCTGCTGATATTAATTCTAGGAAAAATTATTCATGACAAGTTCATTTGATTGTGGTCTCTAAAATATTTTTAAGAAGTGTGTGTGTGTGTTAACTTCTTTTCTAGGAAAATGGTGGCTGAGGTGCCTATTTTCAACAAAAGCTGCTGCTGATATTAATTGTAGGAAAATTTATTCATGACAAGTTCATTTGATTGTGGTCTCTAAAATATTTTTAAGAAGTGTGTGTGTGTGTGTGTGTTAACTTCTTTTCTGATTTGTTAAAACGGGTAACTTTTGTACAGAAATTAGTAGGATGCAAGGAAATGGGTGAAGAAGTGCTGAAATCAATAGACTCCCAGGTTGCTGCTGCAGTTTGAATTATATCGGTTAGCACCAGATGACTGATACTTGTTCTTGACGTTTTCCTCGCAATGCGATTGATTTTAAGCCATAACGCTTGTGCAGTAATTGGGAAAAGATGCTTCAATCTGCAGGCTCTCAGGTTTGTGCAGCTAATTGAACAAAATAAGAGCTCTCAGCATGGTCCATCATCGTTTGTTATCCAAAAGGATGATAACTAGGCTTCAAATAACATGATGCTAGTTTCTGTTCGGTTTGCAAATTGCAGCATTTTAATCCCTCTGGCAAGCTAAACCATTAACTCGAGTGGAAAATAGATTCGAGGTCAAAAAACAGCATGCTATGTTAGGTCGTCTACCATAGAGATTTTTTTTACACCTTCATTGAGGTTTGTTGTGACCTGGATATCATTTATCTATGACACCATAACACCCTATTTCTCGGTTGGTTGATATCTAGAAAATCAATGAAGCATGAAGTGTCACTGCATAGAAAATTTAACATGAAAATGCTAATTCAGCATTCTTTTTTCTCTCCAGTGCTTGTCGTTTTAGCATCGAGAAGCCAATTATCAAAATATGTGCACAGATGTTCCAATACAATTTCTCCCTTTATGACGGGCTTCAATTGACTTCTCATTAGCTGTTGATAATGGTAAAAAAAGAGGGAGAGATTTTCTGGGGCCTGACTCCATCAATTTTCCTCGAGCTCTCTTACATCACCATCACCATCACCATCACCTCTTTGTAGAAATCTGACGGTTCCTACAATTTCCAACTCATCCAAATATAATAATCATCAAAATGTCACCTTGATTAATCGCCCACAATTTCCAACTCACAAGTTGGAGAGAAGTCTTAGTTCCGTAGAGCAAATGGGGGCAAATATTCTAAATCCAGGATGTGATTTGTGTTTATATCTATGAATCTATAAGTTGAAGAATGGGTATCTTTGCTACTACTAACCCACTGAAAACTTGTTCAAAGCAGGAGGATACCTCTGTTTCAAGGTATTCAAAACACGAATACTACCTTGCCTCGAGGCATCGAGCCGTGCCTCATCTTTCTTAGCAAGGTTACTATTGGCTTTTCGCTGGTATTTTTCGTCCTCTACAACATGCTATGATTCCTCCCTACCAAATTTCTTATCCTTCCTCATCTCCGCCTCCTTGTATTTTGACATTCTCCGGCTCTAAATTTCATTAATTCATTGATGGTTGCCACATGCCAATTTCTATTCTTTTCATGCAAGTTGCTAGCATAGTTGTCAGTTTTGTTTTGGCCGAAACGTTTTGTGCTAGTTAAAAAAACAAGATAAAATGATGTTGTTTTTATCTCGGTTTAAATTTCGGTCTGTTATGAAGTTTTCAGTCAAATACCAGCCGAAACGTGCTGATATTACTTTGTCTGCTGTTTTGGCTAAAAAAAAAAATTCATCTCTCGCCGCTTGGACAAATTGTTGCTTGTTGCCACTTGTCACTATGCTTTTCATCTCCCATATAAACTGTTGTCATTGTTTATATATATATATATATATATATATATATATATATATATATATCAAAACAAAAAATTATGAAAAAATAAAATTGTTGCGTCAGCTTTGATTTTATAAAAAATAAAAATTATATTTAATTTTTGTTTTTTATTTTTTTTCATATATATAATTAATTAATTATGAACAATACAACTCCGAAATGATGCTTCAAAATCAAAATATTCTATACTAATAGAAAAAATGAAACGCCAACTGAAGCGAAACTGACAGCTATGATTGCTAGTGCCTAATGTGTTTTGTCAATGTCATATGTGTAATAGTCTTTGAAAACATAAAAAACCTTTGCAACTTATGAATGATTGAGAAATATCTTAATTTTTTACATCTTATAAATTTCCTTTCTCAATTCACTATTAGGTTTATCTAGAGTAAGGTGACAAGTTTTGCCTCGATAAAATTCTCATATTCATCATTATATAACATGTAAAAGTCTTTAAACATATCACTTTTTTAGTATATTAAGACAAGTGATCATCATAGATTTTGCAATATATAAGTTAAAAGATTGTCAATTCTGTTTTGGTTGGTGCTTCGTTTCTTCAATTGGAACAAAATTTCGGTTTCAAAGTGTTTCGATGCGCCGTTTCGGGGTTGTACTGTTTATGTGTATATATAATTAAATATATTAATTAAAAAAATTTAGTTCAAATCCAAAAATAAAATTATTTAGAATTGTGCAATTTAATCTAAAAAAGATAATAAAATAATTTTTCTAAACAAAATTATGAACATGTTTAATATTACGAGAATGTCATTATCAATCTCGCAAGGTTATTACATTTTTTGATTGCTATGAAATTTTAACATAATATATATAAATATGTCAAGAGACTCCTCGTAAAATTTCATCTCAATCTAACGGCCAGATTAAGAGATATGATTGATATTGTAAAATTATTTATTATTTAAAAAAACACTATTTGACTGAAACGGAACGGGCGGAACGAAACCGGAACGTTTCGGTCGGTATTTGGCCAAAATTCTAGAATAGACCAGAATTTAAATCGAGGTAAAAATAACGCCATATTGTCTCGTTTTTTAACTAGTACGAAACGTTTCGACCGAAACGGAACAAAACTGACAATCCCGATAAGTTATATTTCAGCCTATCCCCTTTACGTAACATGTTTTTTTGTGCATTTTAAGATCTTATCATAACCGATCTTCCTTAACTCATAATCTAATTTAACAAGAAAACATGGTTTCTTTTTTATTTTGGATAACAAATTTTTAAAGAGTTTTGAGTTTTTTCAAAACATGCCCAACTAAGAGTTCTTTAAGATAAATTTCCAACATTGGCCTATCAAGATGTTTTTGAAATAAATTTGTTATTTATCTATAACTTAATTAAATCACGTTAAATTCCAACCAAGTTTAAGTACCCTTCATTTCTAATTTCATCTCAGCTGTACTGTTTGAAACATTTCAAACAATTTCCTCCCAAGAAGGGGCCCTGATCTCATCGTCAAAACTGCTGGAGGAAATTCTATCAGAGTGACAAAGCTAGGAGTTGACTTTTACTACACTGGAGAAGTAGACTAGAGTGAAAACTACAATGCTTGTTCATTCAGTTCTTTTCTTCTTATTTACCATTGGCAGGAAGAAGCTGAATTACAGGAAAATGTTTTTAGGGGACAAGGGACGGGTAGCATCAGTGTTCATAGAGGCTACAATGAAAAGTACCGGTGAACTCGCTGGTCTGAGCAAGCAATGGACAAATACAGCCAGTAAGCTGACTTTCGACCAGTTACGTCTGATAAGCATTTTTGTTCTTCCCAATCCAGAGAATTTATCTCACGAAACCATTGTTTGTATCTTCCCATCTTGTTATTATTATTAGTTTTTTCTTAAATTTTCTGTCAACTTGATATCCAGCTGCCTTCATTTGCACGGAAAGATAGTTGATGAAGAATGGCTTTTTTTAAAAAGAAAACCTGATAAATGAAGATCTCCACTGAGAGGAGCACATTGCAGATGCTGGGGGGCACTAGATTATCTGTACAAGGTTCTCTCTTTCAACTTTTAAACATGTACGGACCATTCATTCAAGTATGTTGGCAGCATTCAAGGACAGCTTTTCTTCTTCTCTTTTCATATTCTTTCATGCCCCGTTTGCCGCTCATTCAAATTGAAAGATATCAGATATCTGGAGTTTCTTTTTGTATATTATATGGATGATCCGATATATTATGTATTACTGGCACCCCAAGCAAGTGGTGAAATGATGGCTGGTAGAAGTGGACCGCCACAAAACTCAGCGATGGTGGTTGAGTTGGTAGACACAGACTTGAGATTTCCACATGAAGAAGGGAGGGGCTGCAATCTTGATTAATTTAATTAAAATAAAAGAGAGGAGGAAGAAGAAGAGCACGAAAGTTCTTTACAGTTTTTATAAAATCTCTCCTTTTAGGAGGTGTTTGTATCATGAATTCCAAGATGGGGTTTCATGAAATATTTGAAACTTTGAAAATTCTTGGCTCACCAAATGCAAAAATATCTGACATCTAATTTTTTTCTTCAAGGAATCTTGAATGTCTTGACAAGAGATACTGTCATTTTGATTGCCTGATATTTCTATTTCTGTTGTCATATAATCATATACGATTAAGTGTGCTCGAAGCAAATGCTGGCATGGAGATCCTGTGATGATGAAAATCAGTGTCAACCAGTTGGAAAAAAAAATAAAAAAATGAAGGGGACACCGCAAAGTGGGTAGCTTTATTTTCTACAGATTTGACAGGGACATATTGCAATGATAATTGAGGAATGTCATAATCAGAGAGAGGGCCTACTCCACAATGTGACACTGATAACTCCACTTTTTCTTTATGATTAATCGTCAATACAGATACATGAGGAGACATTCATCAGGAGTGAAACGCTCCATGATTTGTCAAGTTTTTCTCACCAGTCTGTGACTGTCAGAAGAACACCAGGCATCTGTTTCCTTTTTCCTGCTTTCCTCAATTTTTATCACTTTTTTTTTTTATTCAAAACTTAATTTCTAGAAAATATAATTTGTATTTGTGGGTCTAATTAAATGAGTAAAATTTTAATTTTCTTAATTTCTTACTAGAGGTGTATGTCCTGACTCGAACTCGAAACTTACTGTTTAAATCTTAAGTTTTTTGTCATCACGACACGCCCTAAAAACATTAATTTTGATCACGTCTCGAATGATTCAACAAGGAGGGCTCATTTCATAGCATTACCATTTCTCAGTTAAAAACATTTTGAGTTCATAATAGAAAGAAGAAGATAGATAAAGATTGATGATCTGATTAATGCACCATTAACGGTGAATTATGATTGATACTTGATAGATGCCGCCGGGACAAAACAATGGTCTTGGAGTTGTATAAATTTCCAAATGATGTAACGATCGAACTTGTTTCCATTCATATACGATGAAGAAATTATGTACAAATCAAGATCAGAGCGGGTTGTCAGTTTTGTTTCGTTTTGGTCGAAATGACCGAAATATTTTGTACCAGTTAAAAAAATATTTTATTTTTACCTCGGTTTAAATTCTGGACCATTCTGGATTTTTCAGTAAAATACTAGCCACAACATTCTGGTTTCGTTTCGCCAAAACAAATAGTGTTTTTTTTTAAATAATGAATAATTTTACAATATCAATTATATATCTTAATCTAACCGTTACATTGAAATTAAATTTTATGAGAAATCTCTTAACATATTTATATATATTATGTCAAAATTTCAGAGCAATCAGAGAATACAATAACATTACGAGATTGATAGTGACATTCTCGTAATATTATACATGTTCATAATTTTATTTAGAAAAATTATTTTATTGTGTGTTTTTAGATTAAATCGCATAATTCTAAATAATTTTATTTTTAGATATGAACTATTTTTTTTTAATTAATATATTAATATATATATACATAAACAGTACAACCAGAAATGACACTCCAAAACACTCCAAAACCAAAATATTTTGTTCTAATTAAAAAAAAAAAAAAACATCAACCAAAACCGAAACTGATCAACTCAATCATTCAATTCAAGACAATGCATTTCTTTGATATAAAAGACAAGGTACATGCATGTTCAGGTATGGTAAAAGAAGAGCAAACTCTTACACACAGGAAACATAACATATATATATAAGATATATATATATATATATCATGCTAATTGCAAAAATGATAATATATCCTAAACACTATCACACCATGTAGGTAGGGATGTATACATTTCATCACTTCAATTCACACCAGCAGTACTAAAAACAAATCAAGCCCGGTTGTTCTAAACTTCAGAGAACTCATCTCCATGATCGAAGCCTTAGACCTCGTCTTTAACAATAGTTCCTATAGTTGATAATTCTTCCTCCTTGAAGCCATTCCCGTCATCACTCACCTTTCTGACTCGCTCCACACAAGGTCCGTAAGCCCAGCTACATACTAGAAAATACAGCAAATTAACAGAGCTCAAGATGGCAAGAATCCAGTAGTAATTATCATAGTGACCCTTGTTAATGTTGTTTGAAACCCAACTTTCTCTGCCCCCTCTTGAGCTGAGCCTGTCAACCGCGCTTAGTATAGCACTTGCTAGTAAGTTTGCCACGGCCATTCCCAATCCGAACAGAGCTGCCGCAATGCTAGACATGCTTTTAGGGAATTCTGAGTAGTAGAACTCTGTTTGGCCTATTGCGTTAAAGGCTTCTGCTAATCCATTCAAGCAATGTTGCGGCACAAGCCACATTGCAGACATATCCAGTACCGCGTGAGCATTGTTCAAATACCCTTCCCGGATCGCTTTCCGTCGCCGAATGCTCTCAACTACTGCGGAAACTACCATGGCCATGCAGGAGAGAAATAGGCCGATTCCCATCCTTAGTTTAGCACCTAACTTCACTGGCCTGCCCTTTATTTTTGATGCCAAGGGGAGGATAGCGCGATCATAGAGGATAACCCAGATTGCCAGAGAGATGATTGTGAACATACCAAATGAACCGGCTGGGATTTGAAAGCTGGAAGAAATGTGTCGGTCCATGGAGTTTGCTTGGAGCAATTGAAAACTGCTTTGGCTAATGTTTATGGATATCATGATCCCAGTGGACCACAACGGGATGACTTTAAGAAGTGCCTTGAGCTCCTCAACTTGCTCTATTGTGCATAGACTCCACGGATTTGATGCCGATCCATCTGGGGCTATATCATGCTCTGGATTTCTGATGATGCAAGCCTTGTTCAATAACCTATAAGCATTATTAAATTTTAGAAAATCGTAAACGCTCCATTCATGCACGGAAACGAAAGGCTAATTAAGAGGACGATTAGACCTTAGTTTGGTGGTTGGCGCAATAAACTTGGAGTCCCTCTTGTGATGGTACCAGCCATCAGAGTCTCTGGGTGGGAATGCGAGTTTTCTGTTCTTGTAAGCAACAACAGGCACTTGCATAAGGCCAGCGACGAAACCTGTACTCGGTTTTTGCTTTACATAAAATGGAGAAGCAAAAAAGAACAAGAAAGCAGACAAGAACATGAGGATCGCTGGAACTCCGAATCCTACTTTCCAACCAAGATGATCTTGAATATAAACTATGGCCGTCAGAGCAATCAAGACTGCAATAGCTGCCGAGGCATAGTACCAGCCGAAGAAGCTCTCCAGGACCCTTTCATTTTTGGGGTTAGATTTGTTGTCCAATTGATCAGCACCGAATGCTATGGAGCATGGCCTAACCCCACCAGCTCCAATGGACATCAATGCGAAGGAGGAAAATAGCAAAGTCATCTGTCCCGTTGTTGGGGTTTTACAGATCTGAGTTGTTATGTCACAGGGAGGAGGCCTAACTCTGGGAATCATTGCTGTTAACCACAGTAGGATCATTCCCTGAATCGTCCAAAATTTGTTCTCATTTAGTAAAATAATAATAAAAAGACGAAGAAGAAGAAGCTCACGATATCTGATTTGGTTTCAGTGAGTGAGAGGCTAACATGCATGCATTTTAGAAATGTTGTCCGAGTTAAGAATGTCTTCAATTGTAACTAATCCTGGGTCTGAGACAACATGCAATCATAATTAATTAATTAATGCAGGCACAACGATCTCAAATTTTTAGTGACCTGGTCATAAATAAAACCTGTTTAATTCATAGAAAAAGAAATCAAATGAATTTATGTTTAACAAGCTTGGTGAATGTGACCACCAAGCCATCTAGCAATTTTGCTCAGCTTGGCAGAATTTTCTTTTCTTGTGATTGAAAGGTGTTTTCCCTTCTTTCCCTTTCATGTTTGCTTGTCTTCCCTTAAAAAAGATGCCTCTTTTGGGTTCTCTTTTTTCTTGACCCAAAAATTCCCAAAACACACTACGATTCAAGAAAAAAGAAAAAGAAGCACCCCCACTCGCCACCGTTCTATATTCCGGGCCCAACAGAGACGGCAGAAACCTAAAATTTATAGGCCGACCGGCCGAACCCACCATGATATAAGCTGGGCAGAGCCAGCCCAAGGCTGGTCCCCCGTCCTAGCTAGATCAATGAACTTCATTGATGTCTGTCTTCCTGCACTGTTTACCCTTCCTTACACAGATCAGGATTTAAAACGAAGGTCTTCTCGGACCCATAAATTATCCGTTTAATGCATGCATAAATGTTTCTCTGGATGCTTGCATGCCTGGAAAAAGATGCCCTAAATGCCTCTAAGTGAAAGCCAATCTGATTTTCTTTCTCAACTTTCAGTCTGCATTTTTCATAAACCAAGCTGCTGTTTTTCTGATACAGCTTCCAAGCAGAATTCATCCACGTGAGGATCACATGGTGATGATGCGAGGCAACAGTGTTTTTTCTTTTGTAGGAAAGCTTCTAACTTGGATGCCAGCAAGGTAAAGGTGCACACCTAATCACATGACCTGCTGTACCCACACATGATTCCAGGAACAAGAAGACATCCTCCCTTGTCTAATTATATTCTATCTTATCATAATTTATGGTGGGGTTGGGCATTTGAATTTTTCAATTAATTAAGATCCCAATTATGAAGTCTTGGAAAACCTCCCCCCCCCCCAAAAAAAAAAAAAAAGATAAAAAAGAAATCTTTTGGGAACATGTATCGTGGAAACATGGTATCAGAATATCTGTAAAGTGCTGCTGGGAAGTCTTCAACTTTTTAAACCAAAAACAGAAACTCAGGCCATAACTAAGCAAAACAAGAATGTGAGACAATCCACTTTTAGCAGATCCAAGGCTGCAATGAAAGCATTTAGCATCTTCTAAGTTTTAACATCAATCATAAAATCTTGCTTTAAATAATTAATGACACTAAACCAAAAACCGAAAGGGATCGGGAGAGAAAAAACATCATGAAAAGAGTAAGAAAAGTACCAGGAGGCTGGAGATGGAGCCAATGCCAATGGTGAGGAAGCGACCCAAGTATGAATCAGAGATGATAGCTCCCAAAATTGGCATGAAATTTGTTGCAGCAGTCCAGAAGAAGAGGATGTTGGTCCCTTTCGCCACTCCCACGCTATAATCTCTCATCAAGTACAGTATCATGTTTGGTATCAGTCCATAGCTCGCAACCTTTTCAAACGCCTCATTTGCTGTCAAAAATAAAACCCAAAACCCAGATTCAAAGACTAATCAAACACCATGAAAGTAAACTTCTTCGAGCCCTGATCATCAGAACACGTACCAATGATGAATGGCATGGTAATGAGGCCACCCTTTGCTTGTTTGGGAGTCGTGTGCTGGTGGGTTATTTCCCTTTCGCTTGTCAAGGGCTCTTCCATGTTCTTCTTCTCCATTGTTGAAGTGCTCGAGCTTTCTTTCTTTTCTTTCTTCCCTCCCTCGAAGAAGGAAGTCCGAGGAGTGTCTGAGAGAGTGAGTGATTTATAGCATCTCCTGTCCTCATGGGTTTCATAGTTTATAATAAGTTGGGAGTTTGGACAGAAAATAGATGACTTTGCAAGTGAGTCGTGACTTGTGACAGCCGAAATGGCTGGCCTGGGACTACATGATTTAGAAATTCAAATGCATTATTATTATTTCCTTTATTATTATTATTTCCATTAATGCTCGATAAACCTATTGATATAATAATAGATAAAATGTATATATTTCACCAATCCTATTTACTTAAAAAAATCGAAAAACATTTTATTAATTATCTGTGTATCCATTGTTGGAAGACTAAAAAAAAACTCTTCTGTTTGTTTGAGAGAATGATTGACGTTGTTTTTTAAACTGTTTTTTGTTTAAAAATATTTTTTTTTATTTTTTAAAAATTATTTTTAATATTAGTATGTGAAAATGGTGTAAAAACACCAAAAATATTTAATTTAAAAAGAAAAAGGAAAGTAAAATAATAATTGAAGAGAAAACATGCCACGATACTAGCTGGGCAGCACCATTTTGCATAGGGTTACATACAGTTCATCTCTATCATCACCTTCTTTCATTTTTGATTAAGATGCTGTTTGGCGTTGTGGTGCGATCTGCGATTGCAGATCGCACCACAAGTTAGGTGTTTGGTTAAGGAAATAAGTGCTTTTTTTTTTGTGTGGGACCCACACCAAATTTTAACAAATCTGCGATTCAAAAAAAGCTCAAAACTGATGCTTTTCTTGCATCGGCAATTGCCTGGGCGTGGGAGCGATTGGCTGGGATGCTTACCAGTGAGCAAAAATCCAAAAAAGGACTTACATCTCATTTCTTCTTCTCCTCTGCAAAAATCCAAAAAAGGACTTACCAGTAACCCACATCTCCCGTCTCTTCTATCTTCTACAACCAGGGAGAAGAAAAGTAGGGTTTTTTCTTAAATAGGGTGTGGGTCTCGGGTTGCATGCTTATATTATTATTATTATTATTAATTCTTATAATAATAGTTAGCTTATAGGGATATTAATTTATAATTTATAATTTATAATAGAAGAAAGTCTAGATGTTAACGTTTGTTTTCTTGTTTAAAATTTTTTTTCAGAAAAAAAATGTTTATTTTTAAATTATTTTTTTATGTTTTAAAATTGTTTTGATAAAAATAATTTGGTGAGAAAATAAAAAAAATATTAATTTACTTGAATTATTAATTATATTATATTATTATAATTATTAAATCTACAATATTTAAAAAATTATATATATATATATATATATATGCCCTTTAAAGTAATTTCACAAGTTAAAAGCAATATGAAAAGTTTGGTAACCAAACACCCAAAACTGCTTTTTTTTCCAACCTCCAACTCAACCACAGTTTTAACCAAACACTCAACTGCTTATTTTGCACCACAGTAAAAGCACTTATTTTGAAACTGATTTTTTTCAACCGCAATCGCAATCGCAATCGCAATGCCAAACACACTCTAAAAAGGAAAAGGATAATTTCATTACTATTACAAATAATAATTTACAAGTAAATAAAGCACTGAAAGTGAAGAAAAAAATATATTGTTTATAAAAAGGTACAGCCAATCATAATACCCTTTAGGGATATCGTGTGGCAGGCTGCAACTCAGGCCGTGGGCAGATGGTCCACGTTACCTTTTGCTTTTACTTGTTAGCCATCTCAAGTCAGCAATCAGCATTGTCACAGTGTCCAGTTCCTTTTTCGGCTGGCACCGCGTTTAAATTTATTTTTTTCAAAAATTAAAATTTTTTATTTTTTATTTTTTATTTTTATTTAAATATTTTTGGTGTTTTTATATAATTTTCATGCACTGATATTAAAAAAAAAATTAAAAAAAATTTATTTATAAACAAAAAATATTTTTAAAAACAAACTCGACTACCATCTCGGACAGACACAAGAAGGAGTCATGGGCTTGTTACTTTTTTAAAGAAGCAGTCCCCATCCTCCATGAGTGAAGGATAGAATTCCATATTGAAATGAAATGACAAAAAAAAAGAGGTGTTTGTATAAAAATGAATCCATAATCCATTAACTGGGTTGGAGATGGCGACCATTCCTCCCTCATGCACCAAAATTCAATATAAACATGCATGAGATCATTGCATACTTAGGTTCTTGAAGGGAAAGGGATCAAGATTAACATTTTAATTTCGAGTTTAAGTTTAGCGAGTAAAATCCCGATTGTTTTAAACTCTTATAAGGTAACTATATTTTGACTCGAACACAATACCTGCAACACATATCTCAAGCTTTTTATCACCACGTCACGCTCTTTCATAACTTTATTAAACAATTCAAAATACATAAAGAACTAATTAAAAAAAAACTAGAGTTTCATAATAATAATGTCAAATATATGTTTAACTTAACACAAATACAAAATAATTATATATAGACTAAAATAAAAAACTATTCTACTCTCAATAAATAATAAATAACTTCCCCTATATATTATATATTCTTAACAACGGTAGGTAATTCTTGTTTTACGTAAGAGGATTTTGAAAAGAAAAGAAAAATCTCTTGAAAGGCCTACACTACTTCAATTTATCCCTACTACTACCACGATGTTTGTTTTTTGTTTGTTTTTTTCATTTTAAATGTATGTTATCAATTAAATTCCCCTTATTAAGAGAAGTTAAATATAACACTTGGGATTTAACTTCTTAAAAAAACAGCAGCTAATTCCCAATTAAACAGTGCAGGTTTTACAAATATATAATCAAGGTATGAGTAAAAGGAGATTAGAGTAATAAGAAAACCCTAGTAAACCACGTTGGGTGGTTAAGAATTTAAAATAAATAATAATTTAAAAAGGTTCCAAAACTACAAAAATAAAAAATTGTAAAAAAGATATGGCATAATTTTATAAATATAACCTTTTATAGATATCATCAACCACTTATCTTGACTTCAATCAAATTACTAAACTAATTAACTATTCAATTTATAAATTTCTCTTCTGTCAACGACTCAACATAGGTACATTTATGGTTGCTGCTTGGCCTTGTCAATATATATATATATATATATATAAATCTTAAGAACTTGATATTGAAGAGTCTTATCACGACTTTAAAGTTTGCGAGGTTTGAAATATAGCAAGTGCTCTGGTGACATTTCTTTAATAAAGTGCGAGGTGGTTGAGTAACCAAAACCTATCCATCCATCACGATCAAAGGCTAAGGGGTATCTTTCTTTCTCTGTTAGCAAGTAATATTAGGGCAAGGAATTGAAGAAGAGGAATAAAAGTGGATCCATCATGGGTAGCTCGCTCTAGGTTGTATATTGTTGGGGCAAAACCACTACACTTTCGAGCACCAAGTAAGTAATCAAGATGTTTTTTTGTTTTTTAACCCATGCTATGCTATGGCCACTCTAGCTTAATTATTTGTATCAAAATTAGATCATTCATAGCTAGCTAGCAACCTGTTTTTTTTATGCGATGAATTTTTTTTTTTTAAATACATTTTATGTATTCAGGTGAGCAAATATAATTTCAGTTGTCTCGGACTCTTACAAGGTTTATACATTCTAACTCGAAATCGAAACCTGCTGTGCAGATCGCAAATTTTCTATCATCACATCACGCCCCTTGAAGACCTAGCTAGCAACCATGTGTTATTAAAACTCTTACAAGATTTGCAAAAGTAATTATGTAAAACTAACTCTCACGTACGTAGAAATCCAAAATCAAACTCTCATTTAGTCGTTTTTTTTGCTTCACATGGCACCAACTATTTTTTAATACAATATTATAAAATATTGTTATGTCATACATATTATAAAACTAATACTATGCATAGATTATATTGTAAAGTATTTCATTTAATATTGTTGTGACTGTCGAACCCTAAAAATAAATCCAAATGAGTTTACACTGTTAGTAGAAATTAGATTTGTGGGTTTTTTGGCATGAAAGATCTTGTTTTAGGGTTAGATAGATAATAATAACAACAATAATAAAACAATTTTAATTTTTTTTTAATAAGAGATTTTTTGTAAGATTTTTTTTTGTTATTTACCTATACGTAATTTATATACTTGACTAGATATTATTTGTTAGCATAAATAAGCACTAACAGTCTATGCTAAAATACTATATATAGCCTCTGCTTTCACAATGGAATGTATAGTTCTGGTTTGTTTTTATTTTAATTATCAAACTTTTTTTCCTTACTATTTCATCCTCGCAATCTATAATAGCATCGTTTTACATGTTTGAATTTGCTTTCTTTGCATATTATCACATATGCGAAATATCTAAGAATATTGCAGCATTAAACTGAACACCAATATTTTTGTGGAATATAGTTTTTGTTTATAGTATAAAAAATTTCAAAGAACCTGAACCAAAATAAATAAAAAAGCATTTTTTCCATTATGGTCCTTGGAGTTAAAAGTGGCGAAAAGCTTTGGTTTGGTCATTTTTGTATATTTAATCCTTATTATTTGGGGGTTTTAGGTTTCGGTCCTGATTATTTTTTGTACATTTTATTCCTAGGATTTAGAGAGAGAAAAAAAGTTGTCATAAATTAGAGAGAAGAGAGAAAATGTTTGCTTAAACATATTTCAACCATAAAAAAAGTGATCTTGATGTTAATTTGTTCATCTTAGAGATGGAAGTTCATTGAAGGTGGTGTATCCCATCAAACATCTTGTTTTTTCCCTCTTTTAAAAGTGAAACAAAGTGAGACTTGCGAGCCTCGTTTCTTTATATATTTATATATGGCCGTTAAATTTATATATATATATATATATATATATATATATATATATATATATATATATTAATTTTGAATAAAAATCACAATAAATAAAAATGGTTAAAATCATGTTATAATCCAATCGTGTCATGTTTTCAAAGGAAGATAACACATTTAATATTAACATTTACTTTGTAAATTGTTATATGTGAACCTAATATTCAATTATGATATTTTTTGGAAAAAAGTATTTTAGTGAATATTCAATAAGATTTTTTTTTGTTAATATTTTTATTATAAATGCTCTACATAATTTTCTTAGATTAATTATTCTTTTATTTTTACTATAATAGAAAAATATTATTGATCCATATTTTTCTTATTATTGAAACTTGCTTTTTAGATCATAATAAGTTTTTATTTTTTTTAAAATACTTATAATAAAATGCCTTGTCAAAATAAAAGGAAAACACATCAATAAAGTGAGGGAGTTTAGATTGAAGAGATACATTTTTTCCTCCATTCAAATCATTGAATGTTTTGCAAATATTTATTTCAATTGTACCTAGTTTTTATTAAAAACTATGACAGGTTTTTATATATAAAAAAAATGAATAGGAAAAGGACAATTTGTCTAATAATTAGAATTTTTCCTCCAAAATTTAAAGAATTAGATTTTTTATAAATATCTATTTTGATTATCATGTAATTAAATAAAATTACAATATAAAACTTCCCCATGGTATCGTGTGGATTCATCGTGGTTAAAGATAATGATCACACAAAATAAATCAAATTACATGAAAAAATTACATTTACACATCTAAAAAGAAAAAAATTATAAAATCTTGGATATTAACTTTGTCATTGAGAAATTGGTTTAAAAAAATCAAAGAAATTGCAACAAAGCTTGGTTTAACAACATTAGCAATATGCATAAGTTGTTAAGTTAATAATTTTAAAAAGGAATAGTTTAAGACACAATAAAGAATAGAGTTCATATCATTACAAAATTACACATAAAAAATAGATTTTTAAGTGTATAAATTATACAAACAATTATAGGAATAATAATTTTTCATCATCCCGTTCACTAAAACTTTTTTTTTACTTTAAATTAAGCATTTTTTTAGTGTTTTTGAACTTTTCTAATGTATCGATGTCAAAAGTAAAAATTTTAAAATAAAAAAATATATATTTTGATCCATTTTCAAATGAAAAGCGTACAACCAATATAATACTCTCAAACTCCCTATTGTGAGAAAACAACAATTTTTCCATGAAAATCCATTGCCCTCTATAATATCAAAGTAAAAAGCTCTTCAAACAACCGATATAATATTCTCAAACGCCCTATTGTGAAAAACGTTACGTACCGGTTAAAAAAAAGATAAATTGATGTTGTTTTTACCTTGATTTTAATTCTGGTCCGTTCCGTATTTTTCATCCAAATACTAGCCGAAACGTACCGGTTTCACTCCGCCCGTTCCATTTCAGCCAAATAGTTTTTTTTTTAAATAATGAATAATTTTACAATATAAATCATACCTCTTAATATGACCGTTAGATTAAGATGAAATTTTATGAGGAGTCTCTTGATATATTTATATATATTATGTAAAAATTTGAGAGCAATCAGAGAATGTAATGACCTTGCGAGATTGATGACGACATTCTTGCAATATTATGCATGTTCATAATTTTGTTCAGAAAAATTATTTTATTGTGTTTTTTTAGATTAAATTGCACAATTCTAAATAATTTTATTTTTGTATTTGAACTAATTTTTTTGTTGAATTAATATATTTCATTATATATATACATAAACAGTATAATCTCAAAACGACATATAAATGACATATCGAAACACTCCAAAACCGAAACATTAAATTTCAATTGAAAAAACAAAACACCTATCCAAACAAAACAGTATTTACAACTTTAGTTTTAAATGATAATATTAATGCTATTATTAAAAAAAGACAGAAAGAAAAAGTGGAATAACTCGTCACTGGTTGCTCAGAATAGTTTGTTTATTTTAGCCTAGGCAGGATCATGAGGCTGATATGGAGTGGGTATCTAATCACTGTTGCCTTTCATGATCTGTAGCTAGTCGTCGAGCAACTTGCTCATGGATTGGACGGTAGAACTTGAATGAACGAAGCTCACTGATAAAATTAAAATCAAAATATCCTCAGACCTTCGATCTGTAGCTTACAGGGCTAAGCTCTTACAACCAAAATCAAATCAATTATTCAATAATAACAAAAAAATCTTCAAAATCTTAAGAACCCCACTACCACAAACTTTAATGACAAAGCACCACCACCACCATAATGCAAACCCATCACCATAAAATAAAAATAAAAAAGTACCCTTTTTTTCTCAACACTATAGAGCACAAACCCAGCGAGCCTGGTAGGGTGATCGGCTCAGCAGCAATGCGATCGTTTTGCTGCCACTGCCAGGTTAAACTCATCCTCCAGTGCGTGAAAGCTGCAATCCAGGCTCGGAAAAAAATATAAAAACTGATTGAATTTTTTGTTTCTTTTACTAGAATCGTACGTGGGCAAAAGCGTAGACAGACGGACATGGAGTAACCATGAAAATCCTGACCTAGGACGCGCACGGCTGCATAGATCCTGGCAATTTTACGAACCTGCAGAAGGGATGCATGAAGGACAAATTGCAATAATTCCACTGATATTTGAATCGGATACAAACATCGTTGTTATGTGTTGTGTTTTGATAGAAAACAGTGGTTGGGAAAAATGACGTGTGGATTTGATTGAGGTAAAACGTAGAGAAAAAGAGAGATATGACCGCTGCACCAGCACTATCCGAGAAAATCCGGCTCATATTATGCTGACTCAAACTTCTTGCTCCACGACAATGACTCATATAATACGTAAACAAATCTACTGTTCTTCGATTTCATTTTATTTTATTTTTTAGAGAAAAAAAAGCTTCATTTTTCAGAAAAGTGAAAAGGAAAAAACAAGAGATTGCGGTTTCTTGAAGCAAACTGACCGTAAAGTTATTTACTAGTCAATATATGTATTTTTTATAAAAATTTAGATCAATTAAGATTTACTCGTTCATTTAAATTTATAAAATATATTTTTTGAAGATATGATTTTCTCGAATCTAAAAAAAAAAAAATTTCTTGAAGCAAACTGGCCATAAATGAACCGATCGAACCCTAACCAAACCAGTCTCCTCCCGTTTCCATTCAATTAAGAAGAAAAGGTTCCTAATCACTTCATCAATTCAATAAATGTCGCCATGGCTAAGGCTTCTGCATGTCAATTTTCTTTGAATCTTAGCCTCTCAGGTGGGGTCCAAAAGGTTTATTGTTTTTGAAATGCATTATTGAATAGACATGAAGCCAAGGGAATAACGACATTCCTGCCCCTCAATTCAGGCCTTTGCGTGTGGTGCAATGTGGCCCTAGCTAGAGCTTCACTTCAATAATTTCATGCAGGAGAGAATACTAGGACCTCGTTTTTGAATTTCTCAATGAGATTATGAATATTACTCTTTTTCTGTGAATAAAATGAAGTAGATAATTGCAACTAGGTTACATAAAATATAGAATATCATCTGTGTTTCCGTGACAGAAATTCCAAGTCAAAGTGCCCGTTTGGGACGGTGTTTCAAACGCCGTTTCCAAAAAATTCAATTTTTTTTTTCATTTTAAATGAATATGTTTTGGTGTTTTTAAATCATTTTAATGTGCTGATATTAAAAATAATTTTTTTAAAAAAATATATAATTTTGATGTATTTCGGCACGAAAAACACTTTAAAAAACTGCAACAGCTCTCCTAAATAGGTCAAAAGAGTCTTTCTGGACCAAGAACAGCCTTTTATTGTGAAAAAGAGACGATGGTTTTGTGAAACCACAGTAGAATTGGGTTTTGATAAATTAATCAGCATCTTCTTTCTCCTCTATAATTGGTATACATAGTAAGGGCATTGGATTGAGACGGGCACAATGTGGGTAGAGACTTGAAGTGGACAACTTTTGCTTTTTTCTTCTTTTTTTTCTTTCTTCTAAAATTATATGCTAACATGTATATTAATGGTGATGCGCAGACTGGTGGATCTCTAACCATAAGAGTAAGATAATTCTGTATAAAACAAATTGGAATCAAATATAAAGTTTAGTTCTCTAAGAAATTAATATTGAAATAAAAAATAAGTTGGAGAAGAGTGAAATTGAAAGGAAAAAAAATCAATCGGGTCAATATGCAAAACCCGTGACTTGAGTCATGAAATCGAAATAACTCAATGAAAAAAAAAATGACTAAAAGAGTGAATAGTATCAACTTGGTCAACCTACACATCAAATGACTTAAATCATGAGATCGAGATAATTTGATAAAAAAAAAATCAAAAAAAAAAATTGATGACCTGATCATCGATTATTGTTAGCAAATCTCAGACTTTCTTATACTGATAAACCAAACCATGTATTCAAGCGGATATTCTAGTTAATATGAACATCATATTAAGTCTAGTTTATATGTTTATCCACCTTAAATGAAAAGGAAAAATTGAATTTAATGACATAAAAATTGCTTGTGGGCTAAATTTATAATTCCAGCAAATCCAAATATATTGTATGATAGAATTATCAAATTATATACTTAATCTATAATTCATGTGGGTATATTATAAAAATAATTTAATATTTTATTCTAATCAATTATATAAATATAAAGAAAAATTCATGTGGATAATATTTATTATGTTTAGTATATTAATTACAAGTAATGTATAATTCTTTATGTGATCCTAACATAGCATAAAATATAATTTTATTTAATTAAATATGGTACCTAGTTATTTAAAATTATACAAATCACTACACATTAAGTTAAGGCATATTTCTTTGTAACATAAAATAACATGCTACCTTTTTTTTTAATTTTTAAGAAAAGCACTAAGGAAAGCAAAATAAATCCATAAAAATAAACCACGCAAGTGATAACCACGCGAATTAAAATTACAGAGCCAAAAATAAAATAAAATGGATAGTCCAAACATTGAATCATTATAAATCAATTTTTCTAATCATTTATAATCATATGAAGCATTAAAAAAAACTATAAAATATAAACCCTAAAATATTTATTTTTGGCACAAATGGTTTTCAATTTATTCTTACGTTACTAGGCATGTTGGTGATAAATATTTCCTTTGCCACTAGACATCATATTCATGTAAATAATTGAAACTCATTCCAGCGTGAACTAAACTTTCAAGCTATAAATAAAATCAAGTTAATCATTATTTCAATTTGGGAACTAGGTTAAAATTATCCGGCAGATAAAATAGGCAGAATGAGAAATGAAAAATCAATTGACCAGTAAACAATTCTATGAAAAATATACTTAAATTAATTAATTTATTTATTTGATCTAAAAAATTCCTAGGCAGATATATCAACATAAATATTAAGGCAGATGTATTACTATAGACTCTGATATCAACTATTAAATTAATATGAGTTAATTTAGTAGACAAATATAAATTTAACGAAAAACTGAATCCATAGTAAGATGTAACTTTAGCATAATGTTGTAAATAATATGGTAATCCTTCATAACCTTCTTTTTTTAGTTAGGGTTTAGCTGATTTCATTAATCTCTTGATATTTCTTAATTTTCAATAATATGAGAGCTAAGAGAATAACTTTATTAGCTACTCAATCCCAGAGACAACTGGGATGTCTCTGTAATTCGATTGTTTTTTTTTTTTTATTAATATAGGTGCCCGAATCACTAATTCCATGAGCCCTGAAGTTAACGATCATGTAAGTCTTCAGTGATCATCATATTAGCAACCACAGGGTTCGAACCTGAGATCACAAGGCCACTAGGCTACCTACTAGATGGTTTCTGTAATTCGATTGTTAATTTCATGCATGCTCGATGCTCACATCTATTTTGTTTAGCCTTTAGTGACTATGATATTAGCAACCACATGACTCAAACCTGATAGCACAGAGGGAACAAACCTCTTAGTCCCAAACTCTTACCACTAGATCACCTACTAGATGGTTCGCTTGTTAATTCCATGCATGCTCGATGCTCACATCTATATTGTTTAGCCTTTAATGACTATGATATTAGCAACCACATGGCTCAAACATGATACCACAAAGGGAACAAACTTCTTAGTCTCAAACTCTTACCACTAGGTCACCTACTAGATGATCCGCTTGTTAATTTCATGCATGCCCGATGCGCACAGCTATATTGTTGTTTATGGACAGAAGAATTCAATGAAAGAGAGCATCATTCAGAAAATTAAGAAAATCCATTAATTCAAATGCTCATATTAGACAAATTAAGTAACCCTTACTGACAGACTTGGCAACCCAGTTCGCAAACCCATTCATTCATCCATGTTCGGGAAACATAATCCCTTTCATGCGGAAATCTTCGGTAACAGCAACAAAAAGATAACAGCTGACATGCAAAAAAAGTTACAATTCAACACAAAAAAAAAAATAGACGTCGACTTCGGTAACTTCAACATCTCAAATTTCCAAACCATGTCTTTGATGTAAATGGTAGGCGCCAAGGTGGACACTACTTTTGACCTCCAGAAATATGAAATACATTTTGTCAACGTAGGAAGAGAAAGAAAAAATAAAAGTTTCTTGTGTTTCTGTGTGTTTATTATGGCACTATTATGCGTTACCATTATCTTAATTCATCAAAACCATTGTAAAATGAGCTTTTTCTATAAGACCTTTTACGTTTAATATCATGCACTGTCAGGTAACTGTTCCTTGTCAAAAACGTTGGCTGCTTCAGAAAGAAAAGGGGGGTCGATCTAAGCCGGCATGAGTGCCGATTGTGAAAGCAATACAAATGAAACACGTAACAAATGGATAAATGTTAGGACGAAAAGAATGTTCACAGCATAAAAACAAAGGATTGATGATGAACGTTTTCTCATGTCAATTGTCTTCCACTGTTCTCAGCACTTGGTTACTTTTTTCTGGATGCAAGAAACCTTACCTTCTGTAAAGCATACTTTGTAGATCCAGTTGAGCGAGTAAAATCACTGATTGTTCCATGTTCTTACAAGGGATGCATGTCCTGACTTGAATTCAAGACATGTTGTGCAGATCGCAAGCTCTCTGTCATCAAACCACGTCCCTTGGAGACTTTTTTTTATGCAAGGAAATCTCACCTTCTGAAAGCGCAATTGTGAGATCAGGTGAGTAAGTAAAATCTTGTTTGTCACAGGTTCTTATAAGGAGTGCACGTCTTGACTCGAATTTGAGACCTGCTGTGCAGATCATAAACCCTCTGTCATCACAGAAGCACAGAAGCTGTAATGGGGACCATAGATAGTAACATGTTGTCGAGTGATGATCTATCCACCTTTCTCAATTGCAGGATTATTAAGATTCACGCAAGACAAGGAGATAGAAAGTTTTCGTCTAGTTTATAGCTGAGAGATGAGAGATCAATGATGCTGCAAATATCATCATAGGGAAGCTCCCTAATACTATATCATTTGTTCTATATCATTTAAACCCCCTAATACTGCTAACAAATATATTTATGGACTTAAACTCTCCCTACTGCACCACAAATTCTAGTCCATCAAATCTCAGGCTAAGCATTCACCCTTTCATCCAACAAATTTTAACCCCCCACGACGGAGCTTCACTGATACATATTTACTTCCAATTCCTTTTAACATCACAAAGGAGTACAAGATCTGAAATGAAGAAAACATGCATTGAAATCCTTGATCTTAAAACACCAGGGTGATATAAACCAGCTTAAGATTTATACAAGGGACCAGCAGAGACATTTTTTTTCCTTCCAATTCTCAGTGAACCAATGAACAATTCAGTTGTTTGGTTTATGTTTCATGAAAGTATGATGTGTTCATTCAGAGAGTAGTTCCTTGAAGCTCATAGCATGAGGCTAGTGGTTTTCTATCATGTTTACCTCTTATTTCATATACAAAATCACATCTGTATTCCATTTCTAAGTCCCTAAACTCTACAACCTTGCCCTGGTAGAAACCATCTGCAGTCCTACATTTTCTCAGCTATCCATTTTGTTTATCGCTGCATGAATTAGCACTCCGCAATCTGATCCGTGTGCAGCAATTGAGCCAAAAGAAGCCCAATATAATAATTTAATGCCTATACATACCCTAACACAGCACCAAACTCAGAGAACCAGAATAAAGCCTCCAAGATACTTATTGCCTTCAAAGTGATTTCTTAGTTTTGGACAATAAATCTAACAAGGAAAACAGCATGTTTGACAACATTGTTAAGGAATCATCCCACTTAAAAACTTAAGCTGCTATTAAGAAACCAGATTATAATTTATATTATTCTTTAATAAACATACTTACATGGTACAGTTCCTAATGCAGTAAATATTAAACTATTACAGGACCCCACTGAACTTCAGGAAATCAATGCTTATTCTCAAATCCACAGTTTCAAAAGGAATGGAGAGCCAACTTGTGCAGGGTAATTTAAAATTCCACAAATAAAACAATCTCAAAAAATTGCAAGCTGCACAACATTTAGTAGAGTGGATTATACATGCAGAATAAACTAAACCAACTATGTATATGCCTTACTGTGCTTTCTGATTTTAAGGTTTTCCCTTTCTTTTATCCTATCAAGGCTGTTCCAGTCATTTAACAAAATGTAGTAAATTCTTGAAAACATTCAATACTGGAGAGCATAAAAAATGAAAAGAAGTTAGTATCAGTTTCAAGCTATCATTGAATACATACCAACATGCTGGCAGTCGAGAGCTATTTCATCGATGCAATTTGGATCCATGAAAAATCTTAAGGGATCACAGGCTGCTATCACGCAGAAATCACTCGGATCCCATGTACTCAACAGTCTTCATTAAAATAGCCTGGTAAAATGGTTCATGGGTCCTGAAATTTGCATTTACCGGCAATTACTAAACTCTTAATGTTGTATCATTAATCCAACGTTGAGCTTATATGAGAATAATTTTGTATTTGTGGTTTGTCAAATTAAATGAAGCCTAATTAATAATGATTTGCTAAGTATTTTAGACAATTGGGTTTTTGGTGTATCTAATAGGGCGTTGACTTTTAATGTGTAGAGATTAAAGAGTTATTTCTATTTTAGTGATGGGCTAATCCAACGTTGGGCTTATATGAGAATAATTTTGTATTTGTGGTCTGTCAAATTAAATGAAACCTAATTAATAATGATCTGTTAAGTATTTTAGACAATTGAGTTTTTGGTGTATCTAATCGGGTGTGGACTTTTAATGTGTAGAGATTAAAGAGTTATTCTTATTTTAGTGATGGGTTAAAATAAAAATATCAAAGGGTAAGAATACCAAAAGGTAAGAATGTCTAAAGACATGAATACCAAAAGATAGTTTGTTACCTATATATATGGTCATGGTCCCTAAATTACACGTCATGCTTCATTCTCATTCTGACATTCTATCATCAGAGAGAAAATAAGATTAAGGTAGAGAGAATCAAAAAGCTCTCAAATGAGAACGTGTTAATTTGAAAAGTCATCCATATGATAAATAACGATTTTTGGATATGAATTCAGGTACGCTTTTGTTTTATTATTTATATATTCTTGATAATTCGACATGAATATTTCTATATGTTATGAAATCTAATCCTAACACTTAATTCCCTTGGTACGAAGAAATGAATGAAGAAGAGCAGCGAAGAATGCACTGAAACGTGCCTTCACCTACTTATCATCCCCTTGTTTGATTACAAGGCCATCAACCAGCTCCGCTCCCACACTTTTCCTCGGAGGTGGAACCCAAATTTCCAGAAGAGTACAAATGCCGGTGAAAACTTTCAACATCTCGCCCTTGTGGATCACGATCATGAAGAACCTGGTGCAACAAAACCCACAGATGCTCCAGCTCACTGCATTGTCACAGTCTAGACAAGCATTATCAACTTCAGTTTTCCCATTAATTTGTTTGTACCCGGGAAATTTGGCAAAGACTATATAGGAAATTTGGCAAAGACTTCTGGTATATATTTATATATATATATATCAAAGATGTCATGTGGTATCATTAAAAAAGCCAAAGCCCGAACATTACATTTGTGTAGGCCTAGCAAGTAAGAACTCTACCCAACTAAGAAAAAAAAAACAAGTACCTTTGTGTTCATATTGTAGTATAGGGTGGTTTTTAAAATATATTAAAAAAATAGTTTTGATTATTTTTATTCCAACACAGGAATGATAAATACTAAAAAAATATTAATTTGATGTTATTTCAAGTTAAATGTATTTTTAAAAAGCATTTGAAAATATAAGCAAATGCAACACCAAAATATAAATAGACTCCATTTTCCTACACTTCCTTGCCCCTTTCAAAATCATATTATGGTTAATTTATCATCTTTTCTTGTCCACGACGAGGAAGTGATTGCATGCATGCTCATTTCCTCATCATACTCCACACCTGAAAATATCGAGTGGGTATGAAGAATTCTTTATTCAACATAAACTCTATCTCCTTTATTTATCTATTTATTTATTTATTTAATTCTAAAAAAATACAACACTATATATCCATTCTAAAAATTACATTTTATATATCACATCAACACTAAACATAATATTTGGTAAAAAAAAAAAATCTTAAAACAATTTTCCTTTTTTTTCAAATCCTCTTCTTTCACTCTTTTATCTTATAAGACCCTCTAGAACTTAATTTTACTCCTATTTTTTTTCTCGTAATGATTATGAAAGAGATTGTTTCTTGTTACTTCCTCTCTATTTTGGCACACTTTTTTTTTCCGGAACAAATATGCATTGAATAAAAAGTGGAAGTCATTCATACAATATTTTTCTCTTTTTTTGCTAGCAGTTAAGTTATATTAGGTAAAATAAAAATTTCACACAATTACATAAAAAGTGAAACAAAATGCTTTAATCTCTTTGGAGGATAGGTCATCCACCTCTTAGCTTTGCCATAAGCCCCTCTGACCACACTCTTTAATGAACTAGTCATTTGTTCTCACCTTTTCAAAATTATGATCAATTAGTTATGGATAGATCATATTTAAGCTATGTGGATAGCTTTCCAATGATATTTATAAATTGATAGGACAAGTATCAACCTAATAAAAGGATTGATTCATATATGGTGATCAACTTTATAACAAGACTTATAACTTTTGATTTGGTCAACCCATGAACATGAATAATGTTTCATTTTTGCAGGATATTCTACAAGCCTGGATTTATAAAAGGTTGACTCATTATAACCAATTAAGGTTCAAAATAACTTCAAATTAGGTCTAAAAGATGTTAGTTTTGCTATTTTCTCTTTATTTCTGGATTTTCTAGTATGCTCATGACTTTTATTGCATTTCCTTTATTTTTAGATTTTCTACTTTCTTAAGGTTTATTTAAGGAATTGTAAATCTCACAGAGAGTTAGACTATTTAAGAAGAAACATTTTGTGATAAAAGTTTTAATAAAAATTTTGTGTGGTGACCAAATTCAGTAAATTTTTTTGTTGCTTGTGTATATTGTCTTTCCAGTGTTGTTTTCATCTATGCTTGTGACCTCACATGTTAACCCTGGAAAATAAGTGTAGATGTACATTTTAAGCTAAATAAATATAGAAAATAAGATTGGAGAAAATGAACGTACAAATTGAAATAAAATGAGAATTCAGTAATTTCAGATATAGCATTGAGACGAAATATTCAAGATATTGTAGTTTTTAACTCGAAATTAATTTGGGGTTAAATTTACATTCAAGAAATGAATTAAAAAAAGAGAGGAAGAAGATAAAAATAGATATATAATAAGTTGAGGGGTAAAATTAAAAGCAATGTCAATGGTACAAACCTAATTATAAGAGGGAAAGATGTGGGGGTAAAAATATAACATTTAGTGAAAATGGGGCCTAAGAACAAATAAGAAAGATCGAGGAGTGTAAATACCCCTTTTTCACTCTACCAATCAACATAAATGGTGGAAGAAAAGGGAGGGATATTTTGAAAGTGTTCTTACTTAATGTAGAACAATTTCAAAGAGAAAAAAAGAGCAAGTATCACCAAAACAACTGTACATCAAAAACACAAGGATTATGAGTATTATTAGAAGAACAAATTGAGAGAGAAAAAAAAAGAGGGAATGGCTAGCAGTAGCAAGAAGAAAAGGAGGGGAGGAGATTTTGATTTCACAAATAATTAGGATTTAAATTTTTCTTGATATGGTGCTTCTTATATTCATATAGAAATTTTTAATTTTATTGCTATAGTACATGATTTTCCTTATGATATTAGGGTTAAGGTTCTTGGAGATTTTTGGGGGAATTATAGAATTATGTTTAATTGATGTATGTGGCTTTAAATGTGATGAAATGAGATATATATGATACGACAAATGAAAAGAAAAAAAGGAAGTCCTTTAGGGTAGACCATGGTAATTAGGAGGGAAAGATTATATTCCCATTAACAGAGGATATTTTTAGTAAAGATTTTTCACTGCCTTATCAAGAAATGCATGTTAGGCATCGAAGCACTAGCATGCCTGAATAAAATACAATAACAATGTCTCTATCTCGAACTTGGTTCTTTTATAAATCTTTTTACACTATCTCATGTGTCATGAATCAAATTTATCTCAATTTCAATGAATTTTAGTCTTATCTAGTTTTTATGTTAGTGCACATTCATTGTAACATATGCATCTCTACCACACCTATGTTTTACTTTGGTTTAATTAATGTATAGTCAAAATACAAATAGTTTTTGTTTTTAACTAACTTAGTATGTCTATCTGATAAGTACATGAACTAGGTTGATATATGGAAGTTCAATAACACAACTTGAAATGCCCTTTTCTTAATGAATACTATAATTTTGATAGCCCATAACTTTTGATTAAAATTATAGTATTTGATAGAGGCTGTAAAAGCTATGGAATGCTTTTTGTAAGTTAAAATTAACTTTAAAGGCCCACTTCTTAGTCTTTTTAGAGATTTGAATTGCATATCCTTTTGTGTGGTAGCTATAGTTTCAATAATGTAACCTTTTTATCTAGCTTTTATTTTTTATTTCTACTATTTTTAGATCTCATGTTGATTTTAATTTCTTAATTAGTTATTGATAGACTATTTAATATCAAAAATTTGGAGGTATGGCCATCAGTTATCATTTCAAAATATTATAAAATATTCTTAGTTTTTTCAACAACTTCATTATTTTTGTTTTTATTTTAGGATTTCTGAGGCTGTGCAATTAATCTTTTCAGGATCATGGGTGTAGAGAATCTTTGTAAGCTTGCAAAGTCAATCATGGGAATAATTAAGAGAGTAGAACATAAACGAACAAGAAAAAAAAGGTTAAATTAAATAGAGGCAGAAACCATTCTATTCTTCAATAATATAAGAAGAAAGAATGGCATTTTGAGATTAAACTTCAATTTCATGGAGCTCTATAACATAGCTCAAAGAAAACATGAACAGACAGATGGGGTGAAACTAGCTAGCTAAAGGATTCAGAAACAATATTTAATGGCCGTTTTGAATTAGAATTGCATACCATCATGAGCAATTACCCTTGGGATATTGCAGCAGAATGATTGCTCATGATGTTATATCATTCTTTGAAAGTCAGAATCAGCCCTGGATTATTGTACCCATCAAAACCCTCCTCCCATGGCCGGAGCCCAGTAATCGGCACCGTTGTCACTTCCAACATGCTGAGTGCAAGACACCGGAACCAGGCACAGTCCTCTACTCCTCAGATCCTTTGGGTTATCTTCATTATCCTGAACACGTGAAGTTTAATGAAACAGAAGACAAATTAATGGCAAGCAAACTCCTCAAACAATCTAATGACTATGTCCAAAGGTATGTAAACTCGATGTTCCAGCTTTTTTCCAGAACAAAACTAATTAATAATTAAAGAGTCAAAATGAGGAGAGGATAATCGTGATGATTGCAAAGTAATGTATAGATTAATGCACAGTAAGTCAAATGAAGAGGAAATTAAGTTTATAAAGATATTAGACAGAAAAAACTAAGTGCCTGGCTAGGATTCAACAGCTGATGGAAAATTAAAGAAAAGGTAATAATAATAACAACATTATCCATCTTTCCAGGCCCTTTTTTTGATTCCCAACTAATAATTAACTCTAAAGTAGTCCCTGATCATGCTTTTAACTAGATAAATGTGCATAAAGCTAGGAACCTTGTTCTTTCATGGCTATTTTTATTAAATCATAAAATACTATTAGGTTTTTTGCATATATGCTTTCCACTAAACAAAACCATCCTGGTTGCTTTTAACAGAGGTGGTGGATCCAATAAAGCATCACCTGGCCTATGTCTTCAGAAAATGCACAAACTCTTTCTTCTTGACCCTATCAAGAAATTCCTCCCCTCGTTAGTTAAACACAATTAGCCTCGTCACTTGTTCTTGCATTGGGAAATGAGGAGCAGTTATATATATATATAGGTACTTACAGGTTGGTGGTGGTTCCTCAAATTTGGTGAGGCTGTGGCCAGGTAAGGGGAGCTGAGAGCCTGCAAAAATCAGGGGGGGGTGCGTGGAGGAGACAAAGTAGAGTGAGATTTTACAGCTCCCATAACTAAAGAATGGTTAGAAAAAGAATGGAGAATTGAACACTTTTACTGCATGCTCCTCACTGATTCTGAGCTGGTTGCAGAGAATATAAGTAAGATTGTGGAAGAAACATCACCTCAATTTGACCCTGAAGGAATCTGATATACCCGATAGCTTCTAGCAAGACAGAAGCCGTGTCAGTCTGCAAAAGAGAAATAGATCACAGCACCCCGAGTCATCTTTTTTATCCTTTTATGATGAACAGATATGTAGCCAAATCACTAAAGATAAAGAACGACAGAAAGAGAGATGTTTTCTTCTTCTTTTTTGGTAAAGAGAGAGAGAAAGAAGTTTGATCAGTGCAATTTTTTATTTTTATTTTTTAAAAAAGAGTAAAAACACTTTCCTTTATGAGTTTTGACATTGAAAAGAAGAGAAAAACTGTTTGCTCAATTATTTCTGCTTAGTTTGTAGATCAAGAATTAAGGGGATGGTTTACCTTTCCAAAGGGGGAAACCATTTGGTGAAGAACTGTGATTCTGTCACCTAACTTCTCCTTCCTCACCTGAATCCGTGGTAACAAAATATATATAATTAGTAATTAATTATAGAGCACTAGATAGGTTTGTGTGTATATATATAAATATATATATATATATATATATGTATGTATATAAGCAAGACTATCATATTTTTAATACATGAAACATAGCAGAAGAATCACACATGCTCAAAGAAATAGACAATCGAGAAAGACACTAAATGCCCACAGACACAAACAGGCAGGCGCGCGCACATACAGAGAGAGAGAGAGAGAGATGCTGTGGGTCTTGTCACCTTGAGAGGTTGGCTTGAAGAGGGCTGAACCCTAGCCTTCTTACACGCTCCTCCAGTGGCTGAGATATTACTCTAGCAGAAAAAGGAACAAAACAGAAGAAATCTGAGATACCCAGATGACGAAAACCACCAAGAAGGCTAGATGTCTTGAATTTATATGATTCAACAATGGATCATGTCTGACAATTATTCACAGCCGAACAGTTAATCACATGTTATGAAACATTGACTTCATATATCTTACCTCGGACGACTGATCCGGAGGCTGATTCGTCCCATCAGCCTTGTTGTAAGAGAAGTCCAATATATTCGTACTACCTAAACTTGTGACGCAAGACCTAGGGGAAGAGACTGGCATCACTTGCGGCCAAGCTGCGGGCCTAGCTGCCTGAAAGTCTTCGTCTCCATGACAATATAAGCTGCTATTGTGGGAAACCTCTTGCTTTACATCGGCAACTACAGAAATACATGGAGACGGACTTAAGATTTGGTCTTCCCAGCTTCCCAACTTCTTAGGCTGAAATTGACTCATACCGTACCTATCTTCATCTCCTGAAGAACCACCCCTGGAGAACAAGTAATCAAATTATTGAAAGATATTAAAATCCCAAGTCCTGTAAATATTAGCATGATGACTACCAGCTATATTTAAGGAGTTAAACTCTAGATAACAAAATCTATGGAAATTAGCTAATGTAATATGTGAAAAAAATGAAGTATGAATTAATGTGGATTAAAAGCCAAATGAGTTTATGAGTTAAGTGTAGCATGTTACGTATTAACAAGATGAACTGCAGAGAGAGAGAGAGAGAGAGTTACAGAAGTAGCTGGTTCCATGACTGTGGAAGTTCTTGATTATCAGGCAAAGAATTCGAAGAGAATGAAGAAGATCCAAATACATATTGGGAGGGGAAGATAGATGGAGAAGAAGATAATAAAGCAGAAGTTTGCTGTGAAGGTGGATGCATGCTCCACCAGCTAGGGTTTCCTGCCATCATTAGTTTTGCAGTGATGAGCTTAGCCTCTGCAAAAAACACACTTCAATACTTGCTTCAAAAGAGAATCATAAAAAAAACCCTTTGCTCCTTCGTTTTTGTTTCTCTTTCTTGATCACTTTGTCATATTTCCTTCCTTATGCGCCCATTAAAGCTCTTTGCAAAAGCTTTGGGTGTTCTGTTTGCTTTCTCAGATGAGGCTGAAGAAACTTTGATTGTGTCCTCAAAGAATTTTTATGGAGATGTGGGGTTAAGGAGCTCTGCATATGTTTCCATCTCTTTCTTTCATATAGTTTTCTTTTTTTATTCTCTGCTTTAGCTTTATTATAAAGTGGGGCAAGAAAAGCTGGTGGGTTGTGTTTTCAGACCATAAACTAATGGTTTTCTTCAAGCTTATATCAATACCACCGTCCTTGATTTGGGGTCGTACATTAGGATTGTCTTGTGAGATAGGGTTAGGATTAGGGTATAATAACAGTACTGTTCGTCATGCTTTTCTCTTTATAAGTGCAATAATGCAAGTACTGAGCAAACGAAAAACACCAAATCTAAGGTAGTCCCAGCAATTTCACTGTCATATCGTGAAAGGATTGCTGGGCAAAAGCTTTTACCCCCACACTTGTCATATGATAAAAATGTTCGTAAATATAATTGAAGTTGTTTTTTAATGTATTTTTTATTGATAAATATATTAAAATAATATTTTTAAAAATAAAAAATTATTTTTAACATAAAATAATCTAAAAACATTAAAACAATTAATCTAGTTTGTGCGTTTCACTCGAAGAATTTTCATAAATTTGCGATGCCCCATGCACCTTCTTTTTCAATGAGATTGTGGTAAGCCACTTCTGTGCCTAACCTACATTTTATGTTACATTTTACACACACACACACACATATATATATATATATATATATGTATGTATGTATGTATGGACACTGGTCCCAAGGTATATTATGCTTTACATTGTGGTAGGGCACGATATTTTGATTGGAGTCCGTACAATTTAACTCATGAATCATATATCAGCCTCTCTTTTTTCTTAACAAAAAAAAGAATCTGGTTACATTTTCGAAATGTGAATTCCATTTTGAATGCGATCTCGATCCAGAGCACGTTCATATATATATATATATATATATATATATATATATATATATATATATATATATATATATATATATATATATTCAGTATAGACAGCAGGATAAGCACAGCAGGATGAAGTGCTCATGAGATGCTGCTTTCAGCCATCGAAAATGGCCAACTTATTTTGGAACATATGACTTGTTACCTTATAGCATGAAGAAATTCTTTACAGAGAACAGAAAAAAAATTATTTTTTTATTCCCCCCTGCAGAATTTACTGTAATGATAATGAAACAGTGAAGATCATAAGATAATTTCAATCCTTCGACTGCTGAAAAAAATCTTACAGCAATGCAATTCCAACATCAGCAGGCCCACATCTTGAATGAAAAGGATGCGATGCAGCAGGATAATATATGGTCGATTCAAAACATAAGAGTGCCTGCAACAGCAATCGTGTTTACGTACTCCCACGTGTGTGTGTGTGTGTGTGTGTGTTGTTGACCCATGATGATATGATCTTATATTGCGATAATTATATATCTTATAGTATCCTTTTTTCTTCTAAAATAGTATAAAAAAAAAATACATGTTTGGTGAGGAAACTCTAAGAGAATTGTTTTAAAAAATAAATATTTCGGTAAAGTATTAAAAGGATACCATTAATTACTCTTGAACAACATATATGAAGATTTTACTCAATGAATTAAAACAATTGATAACATAGTGTGTCTTATTCAAAAAAGATAAATGAAACTATTTCATATTTATTAAAGTGTTTTTTCCTACGAAGATAAAAATAATATTAAATAAAAACACATATTTTGATCGAGATATATTTATCAAAATAATATTTAAAATTTTAAATGGTTAAAAAAACCCAATTGTATATATTTTTACCAATTGTATAGATTGAGAATAAAATGAAAGATATGTCTCATTAGCTTTTAATTAATTGTTGTTTTTTTACCAATTTTATCTTTCAACATTTAGGTAATTAGGGATTGAGTCTCCTAATTTGTTTTTTGCGAGATTATCCTTACGGATTTTATAAGTTAATCTGAGTTGATTAAGTTGAATTCAATATATTTTCATCTCAATTTTTGAATAAAACTATTGTCCAGTACACAAATGATTTTGAATTCATGACTAAAATCTATTTCTTTGTTAAGAAAACTTGTTATTGATCCCTATATATATTTAAGAAGAAGAAAAAACTTGCTCTAACTTGTGGCATAACACAAGCCAATTTTATTATTTTTTTGATTCAATAAAGAATCTATTCTATCAAAAAAAAGCTATTAGACACAACTTGATGCATGTCCTATGTTGCAATATCAAATATCTTGCTCTACATTTATCTTTCTATTTTCCGAGTTTAGTATTTAATTATCATTAATATTTTATGTTTTATTGCCACAAATAATTGTTTGATTAAATAGAGAAATTTACTCAAAGAGACAAAGTTATTAAAAACAATTGTATATGTGGTCGTGTTACGAGATCAAATATCTTAATCTATATCTATATCTTAATTTTTCTTGTTTAGTCTTTACTTATCATTAACGTCTTTTATATATATACTAGTCAATGCCCCCGCGCCTCGTCGCGGATAACACCATATTTTTTTCAACGCAAAAAAATTAAATATATGAGATTGTTTTTATTATAATATAAATTTAGGTGAAATAATAAATCTGTGTATATTTCTTGATAAGATAAAAAAGCAAGACATTTTTACAAAAAAAATAATAATAACTAAAATTATCATAATTATGGTGCAAAGAATAAAACCATAAAATCATATGTCCGAAGAATAGATAAAAATAACAGAAAACATTAAAAAAAAAAGAACAAAGGCAAAAAGGGAGCAATATTAATTTGAAAATGATCACCAACATAAATTAAAATTTCAAGACTGAACCAAATAAAAATAAATCTCTAATAAAAAACAATGAAAAAAATTAAAAACAAAAACTAAAAGCATAGATGCATAAATATAGATAAAAAAATAAATGTTGTCCAAAAATGACAGAAAAAACCAAAGAAATTAATAGCAAATAAAAAATTCAAACAATAAGAACCAAAATGAAAAATAAAATATATAATTATTTCCAATCGAACAACAAAATTGAAACAAATTAAAAAAAAATTGGGACCGAAACAAATAAATATATTTTAACAAAAAATTTGCAGTGCAATTTTGTTAAGAAAATTAAAAAAATAAGGATTGAAATATGACTAATTTCAATTGGATGACACAATTAAAACAAGCTATATAATTAATTTCAATTGAATGACAAAATTTAAATAAATAAAACCTTGGGACTGATATAAATAAAGATATTTTAAAAATATTATAATGTTTTTATAAAATTAAAAGAATAAGGACTGAAATGAAAGATTGAATATATGACAAATTTCAATTGGAGGACCCAAACCGAAAATCAAAAGGATAAGGACTAAATTGAAACCCCACATATATAATCAGTTTCAATTGAAGGGCACAATTGCAACAAATCAAAAATTATATTTAAAAAAACAATAATCAAAGAGAAATCAAAAGACCAGGGACCAAAATAAACATTGCGCAAACATCAAGGACCGACACGTATTTCCGCGCGCGCGACAGGAGAGAGAAAAGGGAGCAAAGACATAAAACCGGCCACCGGAGCTTCACCGGCCATCATAACTGGAAACGCGCCGCACGGGGAGAAAGATCACATGTCGGCGCACCATTTGCAACGGCAGACGCCGGTTTCTTAACGCCGTCAACGCTCGCACGCGCCAATCGAATGGCGCGTGCGGCGGAAACACTGCAGACGTGTCCGTACGACGTGCCTGTAGTATTTCCAAAAAGAAATAATAAAATAATGACCAACTACCAATACACCCCTGGACCCACCCGATAACTACGAAAAAACCACCGTGGAAAATGCATAAATACCCCCAGGTTCGGTGCCTGTTTTTTGTCATTTAGGGGGGCTAAAAGCGTCGTTTCACTGTGCAACAAATTCGGGAATACCATCCATGTCCCCTGGAAATTGCTAAAGTACCCCCGGTCCTTTTTTCCTTATTTTGTCTTTTAGGAGGCTATTTGCGTCATTTCACTGTGCAACAAATCTGAAAATGTCATCTGTGTCCCGTGGAAAATCCTAAAATACCCCCGGTCCCGGGGGTTAAAAAATTTCAGCCCTGGAGTAAAATAGTAATTACACTGTAGCAATGAATAGTAAAATATGTCTATGTGCACGGTAAAACAGCCACAACGTTGATTGTTTAGTTAATTTATTGGCACAAATAATTCTTGATTTATATAATAAAATACATGCATATATGCTTTTTAATTTTTTATCGGTAACTATTCTCTTAGGGCCAAAAACATATTGGAAACGTGTGTGAGTGTGTGTGTGTAGTTGGAGTTTGGTCAAATAGCTTTGTTTCACTTTCAGGCTGCCATACAATGGGGATGCTCGGTGGGCAAATGAGATTTGTTTTTAAAGTGATTATCCTTTTCCTAGACAATCAGACGAGGCATAAATAAAACAGAAAAGGGGTTTGAATAGTCAGTCCATTACCCGGCAACACTGTTAATTCTAAGAACTTTAATTTTTTATTTTAATTTTTTGGGTGTTTTTATACATGTTGATATCAAAAATAATTTTAAAAAATAAATAATATAATTTTGATAAATTTCTAAATAAAAATACCTTGAAAAATAACTTTAACTATACTTCTAAACAAGAATTTTCTGTGGACAAAAAAATATATAATTTCACCAACTTGCTAGTCGTTTATCTGTGAAGAGATTCTAGGACAGAATGCTCTACGAGAAAGGTGGCATATGCTAGGTCAAATTTGGAACCCAGACATTAGAGAAAAAAATATTCATGTAATGATAGTATTTTTAAGAGAATAAGAAAACTTTGGAACCCACATCGTTGTTTATATTTAACTCTTTTTTTTTTAAACAATGACTAATTAAAAATATAAATTACCTTCTAACTATTTTTAAAAAATGGTTAAAAAATATTTAAAAAATCAAGAAAAAAAACTTGAATCATTCTAAGCTAACTTAATTGGCACATAATTTGAAATATAAAATCAAGATAACCCCATAAAAAAACAGCAAGAATCACGAAGCTGCAGTCTGATAATCTAATATAAAAAAATAAAATTAAAAATAAATCGGGAAAGGAACCCTGAAAGGAAAAAATCCAAATCAGATTAATTTATAAAACGCATAACCCGAGCAATGAGATTGGCCAAATCAATAGACAGCAAAGCTGAAAAAATCACAAAATAAAATTCCCAATCATTGTAAATTGAAAAACAAAACAAATAGTGATTAAAAGAATAAGGACCAAATCTAGTATAAAAAAATAAATGAAATAAAATTGAAAAACAAATTAAGAAAAAAAACAAGAATAAAATTAGATACAAAATAAAATGTTGATAGATAAAATTCAAAAAGAATGGCATTGCCTTGGATAAGTTAGAGGTGGCATGACATTGTGCACGCGCTTCCACTTATGAGACCACAAGTTGCTGACTTCATATGGTGTTCCAGTCGTTGATATTTGTTTTTATACGACAAGAACAAGCATCACAAAACTCCAAGGACCCTTGAGAACCAGAAAAGAGCACTTCAACCAGTAATCAGGAAAGAGATCTTAGTCCTATTTTTTTCAAGACTTGACTATCGTTGAAAAGAATATTCGTGGTCAAATAATGATTACAAAGAATGATTCCCCAACTTGATCAGGAGATTATATACTTCTACGGAAAACTATAGATTATACTGTATGCTTATTTCTACGCATCTTTTATACAGTACTCTACAATACCTCCCTACTAACCTGCTGTAGCCACCGACTGGGATTTGTATTCCTGGCTTAGCCGCTGCATAGCAACCACTGGCTCGCCACAACTGGGGCAGCGAAATGATGTGGCTGCAGCACATCGCGTACTGAGGCAGAAGTAGCAGTACCTCTCAGCAAGAAAAATTCAGTCTTTTAAGGCAGAAAAAGAATAGATAAGGCCATCAAAGAAATTCAGCCAAACTGGATAATCTACTTCAGAACTGAGAAAAATATCACGAGTATTCTATCCAAACATCTGATTGAGGTGGCATGTGTTAGGGAGAGAAATAAGGCAGAGAGTAGACCTGGCCTGTGGTACAAACTTTGAGCCTGGCATGCCCAAAGAAGGGCAATTCTAAGGATTTTCCAATTTGTAACTGTATTTACTGGCAAAGCCCTAGGATTTTGTCATGCAGTGTGTAAAAAAAGAAGGGATCAACGTTGTTAAGGCCCCCCTACCCTAAAAGTGGTTGCCTAAAAGTTGATACAACCAAAGCAAGGGGGAAAAGAGTTGTATACCTGTGCTGACAGGGAAGAGCAAGAAATGGAATAGCGGGAATTGCCTGGCAAATGGGGCAAGAATCATCTACTTTGGAGCTTGAAGATTTATCCTTTGAAAATGGGCTAAGAAGTTTTTTCATGGAAGACGAGTTAAGAAGAGGTAGTAGCAGTAGCAGCATCTCCTGCACATAAGCCAAAGAAATACATAACACATTACCAGGACAGATGGCACATAAACTTTGGCAATTCAAGCAGCAGCCAAAAGAGACAACTCCAACCATGTCTAGTAAGAATGATATGCTGTTTAATACGGGTGGTTCTGCTTCAGAAACACAAAAAAAATTGGGAATGGAACTGCATTATCACTAACTGTTAATTCACATAACTATGTGGTGTTATCGCAACTACCACTGAGAATTGTCAATCTGCTGTCAAAAAAACTCATCGCAAACTATAGCACTCCAAATAAACAGCATAACATTGTTAATTCAGAGAAACAAAGAAAAGTACATAAGGAGTAAAACGCAGATAATGGGTACAGCTTGAAGTTGGTTAGTCACACAGTAAGACGATTCATTGATCAGACACGTACACTCCAGTTCAGCCTCAATAGATCAAAATTTCCCACTGTTTACTCTATCATTCCCCAAAAGTTCTAAGTTGACCCCTATAGCTAGCAGCTATAGGGGCCAAATTAAGATACTGACCCAAAAAGGAACTAAGATGCTAAATTTGACAAGAAAAATAAGTTACCGAAAATTCGTTCCACACTAATTGGCGATTCATATACTCAAAGCTAACTGCTCGGTTCATATTAGGGCTTCCATAAACAAGCCTTGCTTGCAAGACTCTTTCAATGAGGTTTCTAAATCTGCATTAAAACAAGACAAAAATATTGAAGAATCATCAAATCCACTGGCATGATTAAGTGAATAATCTTAACGGGAACTCCCATCATGTTGTCTCATCCAATAGTAATCAATCCATTTGAATTAAGCTGATATAAAAATAGCTGATATTGAAATTTAACAATCAAATAATGACTGAATATGCATTTCCCCAAGTAGTTGTGTGTTTGTTCCTCTCATAGAAAGAGATTTACATGCACAGCTTCACTTCGTACTAACAATTCTTGTGGAAATAACATTCAAGAAACCATACTATGCAACTTACCTTCCTGTGTAAAGAAATATTAGTAGGTTTCCAAATGAAGCAGCTTTATAAAGTCCTTCAATACGCTGTATCAAAATCCATGCATGCCTTGCCAGTGGCCTCTGAAAAATACACAAAGAAATCAATACTTTTCTCCCACCATCTCCAGTGAATTGTTCTTTAGACGATAAAATAAAGAACACAGAACACACTGATTATAGTGCTACCTGTTCAGAATCACCCCATGCACGAAAGGCAGAGAATGACTGTAAGCGAGCCCAGGTGTACTGACCACCAGCAGTGGCAATGCAATACCAAATTTTCTGTGCAATGGTCAGTCCAGGTCCTTCCAAACCTGTTCTAACTGTAAGCAAAACAAAACATCAAGCAGAGGTTAGACAAAGATGGCCATGCAATGCTGACATGAAGAATTATCATGGAATTTCATATGAGCCTTCTTCAGATAGAGTTTGAAGCATTTCACTCCTTTGCACATCAGTTATGAAAGTTTAGTATAAGTATATATAAAGACCATGATCCGCTTGTGAAGATGTATGGAATATCATTTCAAAGGGGCAACAGACCACAGACTTCTGCAATTCCCGCATGATCCCCAGAAAAGTAGACCATGGTTAATACAGAACATGCAAAAGGATGTTACAATTTATTTAAGAGCAATACCAGAGAAAAATAGACATAGCAGTCATTTCCATCCATTCCATTTTCGAGAAGAGCGTTTATAAACCCAACAGTACTCAACATGATAATTAGCAATCTCAAAGTAGACAGAAATACATTTTAAAATGCGTTCTAGTTCAACAAGAAAGAAGAGCCATCAAAACACACACAAAGACCCATATATATAATGATTAATGATCAACCTTGATTAAAGAAAATATTGAAGCAAGAGAAGGAAACAGGGGCCAAGAATTTACTACCCATTCTCATTAAACTTCCTCTCCCTAACTTCTGTAGTCAATGGAAATGAAGGGAATTGTTTCCTTAAATCACTATGTAACCTCATTACTTCATAAAAAAACAATTTCGCCCTTCCACCCTCTAAGAGATACACATAATCTTGTAATCACTGCATTTCCCTTCAATCCATTTAACACACAAGAAAGAATAAGCTTCCATAGCCTCTTCAAAATCTATACAAAGAAGGGTAATTAATTTCCCTTCCCATCCCTCCTAAATTGTTTAAACACACTATCAAAATATGAAATCAAAATTTGTGAAGAAGGCATGTATTACATTTCTAAATCTGCACTAGTGACATCACCATAGAGGTCATTCTATCAGTCAAATAACCTAACACTGAGCTACTTTCACAAAGCAACGCCATAAGCATTGAATGTGCAGACATGCCCACCTTTTCCTATTGAATCCATTGCACGTTCATCTCTGTACCTCAGATTCATGAGAGCATTTCCTGGAGTAGGCTTATCTACCCAAATTGAGAACCTCCAAATGAGAAACTCAAGGAAAGCATCAAGTTCTGGCTCATATTGAAATAACATTCCTGGCTAACACCAATAAATAGTAGAAACAAATTAAAGATTGACACCAGCAGCACCAGATCAATATATTCACTGGAATCATGTCCCAAAATGAAAAGGTGAACCAATAAAAGATACCTTCATCAGAGAGAAGACCTTAACCAATTGTTCCTTTAACATAGCTGACATTTCAATGTCCAATCTCGCAGCATCAAATTGATTAACTCTAGATATTGAAAGTGGTATCATCGACTGCCACAGAAATTAAGATAATCAGATTTTTTTTATATAAAAAAAAAATCTAAACGGCAATCATTCGTGCACTGAAGTTGCGCAAAATCTTTGCTAACCCGAACCCAGATGGAAAAACTCAAACTTCACTCTATATATATACATGGAACGGCACATAAAACATGCCCAAGATGGAAAAATTAACATGTTGCACTCTGTAATCTAAATTGGGACAGAGAAATACCAACAAGTAATTCCCAGGATAAACTTCTTTCAAGAAATTAATTACTTCAATAATCCCCTTATTTGAACAAAATGAGAAGTTTTCTAGTCTATAAAAAAATTAAAGAACTGTCAAATTTGTTTACTTAGGTAGGAGGATTATTTAATGATTTTTCTAGTCTAGAAAGGAAACCTAAAAATCAATAATATTGAAAACCAATTCATACTCTTTTTATCTTATATTTATGTGGCTGCAACCTAAAGTTTTTTTAATTTTTTTTTTTTTTTTGTGCTTAAAAGTTAATAAACATCAATTTGACTTAAATACTTAGAGATATGGGTCTAATTATAAATGAGTTTTATACAAGTTTATATATTTGGGTATTCTAGGGATTAACTTAGGTTAAAAGCATATATGTAACCTAAGTTTCATATGATGTTTTTTGGTTCATAATATTCAAATTATAACTGCAATTTTGCGTGCTTGTGAGAATTCTTTCTTTTTTGGTTCTCTAAGAGACTAAAAATGACTTGTCGAGAGTCAACTGACTTTGTGATGTCAATACATACTTCTCATTCATGAATTGTTATTCCTTGGGTCGGGGCTCAAATCCAATAGTATTGGTATCTAGATAAAAGTTATTTTCATGTCACATTTCTACCAAACTTAATTTACTTGGTTTTTCAAAAATTGATTTTTTTTTTGGATTCGAGAAAACTTCACCCTCTTTTGGGCTCGAGTTAAATGAGTAAAACTCAAATGTTCCAAGTTTTTATAAGGTGAGAATACTCTGATTCGAACCCAAGATCTACAAGACAAATCTCAAGCCCTTTACCATTATAACACGGCCATGGAATTGATATATTTGCGAATTGATATATTTGCGTATAGGTTGTTTCGCTTCAACTTTATTTTTTATTTCTTTCTCTTTTTATGATGAATTATCCATTACATTTACCGTACTATACTAAACAGTAAAGACTATCCGGACTATGGACACTTAGCCATGATTTGACAGTGTAATCTTGATTTGTGGTTTTGTTTGGATGCCATAACTTTCTTTCTCGGCATGTTATGTTTAGGTTTACATCATTTTCAGTGAATCCATCAAGGAATGAAACAAACATAACTTCTCATTAAATTTTGAACTACCTCAAATATTCCCTGATGGGCATTCCTGAGATCCTGATTGATCTAATTTTATTATGCGGAATGGCTAATAAATATTGATCGATCATAACTTCTAAGCATGAGGCTGTAATTTCCACTTCAAGCTTTACATTCGCAATCTGCATCTTTCCACAATCTGATTGGATGTAATATTAATCAAGGTTTTCACGGTTACGTCCCTACCTTCGAAGGTCATCGATCTGAAAAATGCTCGAGCACTTGCCAATTCTGTTTTGACCATGCATCTTGCAAGCCATTTCTCCTGTCACTTGTTCATCAATTGGAAAACGTATTTTATGAGTCCAGATGAACGAGTAGAACCTTGGTTGTTTCAAGTTCTTACAAGGAGTGTATATCTTGACTCGAACTCGAGATCTTCTGTATAGATCACAAACCCTTTACCATCACATCACATAACTGAAAACCATTTCTCCATTCACATTCACCACTAACAGGTACTTACTACATCGACATCTGAAAACCAACAGCTCCAAAGTGATATATATATATATTGGCCATGAGTACATGGACTTGTAATTTCAATTCACCTTTTCAACCATTTAAAGATTCTGAAATGAATAACATCTCACCAACATTACTTGCGCCATACATATTTTCACTTATCAAGCTAGTTTTTCTTTATAGAGTAACTAATGCTGGCTGTTTTTGACACGGTTGGAAAATGCGCCAAAGAGACCAGATCCTAGTCAAATATTCTGGTTATTTATGTTTCATTACAGTGAGTGGAGCCAACCAAACTGGTCGGCAATTCTGAAGGCCCGGACTAGAATTTTCCACCAAGAAAAAGAGAGAGGACCATGAACATGCGTTTAAAATCACAAAAGAAGGTGAAATAGTGCTGCTTGTGGATTATATGCTGATGGGGAATCTGAAATGGCAAACACTGGTTTAATTAATTTTCAAAAAACCTGTCTGCTGATAGAAAATTAATCATCTGATGCAGTTGCAGAGCCACAGACTAAGAAGCTTTTTTGGAGCTTTAACCCGCATTTCGACACGTAGAGTTTCCCTAAAAATCTTAGAAAACGCAGAGAATTTTGGTTTGGCACTGCTAGCAATTATAGTTTGTGGTCTAGCCTTGCTGAGCATGAAAACGATATTGCATGGATCAGTAACCAGTGCAGTGTTTTTAGGTTTCCATCGTTGTCTTTCAAGATTAATGACTGCACATGTTCATGTTAATGATTGGTCTTGTATGATAAAATATGAATGAATCAATGTAGAATCAATTCTGTAAGAGAATTTCTGTGAATCCCTGTGCCTGTTCCATTAGAGACATTACAGATTTGGTGTTTTTGTTCACATTCGAAGTGCGCTAGAAACATGATCAAGGAACCTGCCATCTCTTAAGAAACTAGTTCATATTAGAATCATATTACAACTCGTAATCGCTGGTCAACAAGTTTCGATACCATGTTAAGAAATCAACTCACTTAAAAGTTTAAACTGTTAGGTGAAACTACAGAATATGATTTATATTATTTTCTAACATCTTCAAAAACTAGCTTAGCTTGAATACAAAAATCTATCTCTCAATAAATATTTTTAAAGGAACAAAGTTTGAATAGACATCTTATCTTATGCTAACAAATTGTCGTGGACATAATTCCATCACGAAAAAGCTATTCTCTAAATCCAAACCACATCACCTCATCGTTTAAAAATCTGGCATATTCTATCTCTATCATAATTATAGCAAGTAGCCAACCCATAAGATTTTCAATTAAATCCTGCAACATATTGAACTCCATCATGCCTTACCTTCTTCTACATGTTAGCAAGCCGGAGCAGGACTGCAAATGGGCTGGCTTCGCCGATGTGCACCGACCATGATACCTATTAGCATCTAGCATTAAGATATCGGGATCTTCTCCGATCCATGCAAAAGCCCTAATAAGCTGCTCAAATCAAGGATGTAATACCGGTGCTTCGTTTTTTTAATTAGAACAAAATATTTTGGTTTTAGAACGTTTCAGCACGTCGTTTTGGCGTTATATATATATATATATATATATATATATATATATATATATATATATATATATATATATATTCAAAAAAAATCAGTTCAAATCCAAAAATAAAATTATTTGGAATTGTGCAATTTAATTTAAGAAAAGATACAATAAAATATTTTTTTTTCTGAATAAAATTATGAACATATATAATATTAAGAGAATGTCATCATCAATCTCGCAAGGTCATTATATTATCTGATTGCTTTGAAATTTTAATATAACATATATAAATATATCAAAAGACTTATCTAAAAAATTTATCTCAATCTAACGGTCGGATTAAGAGATATAATTGATGTTATAAAATTATTTATTATTTAAAAAATATTATTTGGTCGAAACAGAACAAGCAAAACGAAACCAGAACGATTCCATCAATTAACCAAAATATTTGAAATGAACCAGAATTTAAATCAATATAAAAACAATATTATTTTATCTTATTTTTTTAAAATTGATATAAAATATTTCTGTCAAAACAAAACGAAACAGACATCCTGGCTCAAAGTGGCGATCATGTCTCCTCCTCAAACTGCACGGTATCCCAGATGATCTGCACTCCTTGATTGATTTTATTCACCAGTCAGGATAATCCCATTCTAATATAAGTAATTATAATAAGTTATCGTCAGTAGGGTCTTGACCTGGTGGTCATGAAGGGCTTCTCCCTTCCTCTCACCCCAGGTTCAAGCCTTGTCAGGCACGCCTGTCACCTCCGCGGTGTCTTACATGCTCATTGGGTTTACAGGATGTTCAGTGGGCCCGGGGATTTAGTTGTAGTGCGCGCAAGCTGACCCGGACACCCCGGTTATAAAAAAAAATTATAATAGGTTATTTAATACTCAAAAACCCTAAAAAAGAAAAGCTCACAAAAAATCGATTTTTATTCATCAATATAACTAAGTACCGAAAGCCTATTACAGCTCTTTAAATAAATAAATAAAAACTTAATAATACTAAATAAGAAAATAAATTAAATTAAAAATGGTATCTTAGTGTTATGACTAATTTTGTTTGCTTCCGAGCTATAGTTATTTGAACTTATTTAGTGTCGTAAGTTATTTCTGAAAAACAATTTTTTAAATTATATTTTTAGATATTTAATTTCAATTGTTTTTCATTCAAGTTTCCAAATTTGAGAAAGGAAAAATATTTACAGGCAAATCTACTCTTACAAAATGTTTGGGATAGAATTTAAAGTCACTTATTAAAAGTTAACTAAAGTTGTTTTTGAAAATATGTTTTTTCAAAAATACAATAAAATTATATTTTTTTATTTTTTAAAAATTAATTTTTTATATCTGAAAATATCTAAGAAAACCAAATAAATTTAATTTAAAATAAATTTTTTTTTTACAGCGTTCTTAAATCGAAATGTCAAACAAAATCAAAGTCGGTGTGCGCATAATAACATTCATCAATCACGTGCTCCAATGGGCAACACAGCTTTCACGTTTGGGATTTTCACCAATAGTCTCGGATGGAGATCTTGAAAAAAAGTGAAACGAGATTTAATGAAAACGAAAGGACTACTTTTATTGCATAATTCAAGATTTGTTAAACCTTCTGATGAATCGAAAAGCACCATTCAGCTTTTGAAGTGTGTGTTTGTTTGTTATTATATTTTAAAAATATTTTTGAAAAAAATTAAAATAAAATGTTTTTTAGGTGATTTTAAATCATTTCGACGTGTTGATGTCAGAAATATTTTTTAAAATATATACATATATATTATCTTGATGCATTGCAATCAAAAATACTTTTAAAAAACAGTTTCAATCACACTTTCAAATAGACCTTAAATGATTGTTTGAGAGTGTGATTGAGGTTGTTTTTTAAAGTGTTTTTCGTTCAGAATTGCATCAAAATAATATTTTTTTTATTTTTTAAAAAATTATTTTTGACATCATCACATGAAAATAATATAATAAAACCAAAAAATTAATTTCAAGTAAGAAATAAAATAAAAAACTCATTTTTTTCAAAGACACTTTTGAAACGCAGTGTCAAACACCTTGAAAGGGTTTTAATTTATAACATGTTAATTTTTAAACACAAAATTATTTTTGAAAACACCAATTATTTTCATGTTCTGATGTTAAAAATATATATTGTTTAAAAATATTTTAATATATTCATGAATGAAAAACACTTTGAAAAGAAACTAGCCTTGATCGTACTCTCAAACATATCTTAAATTTTAAAGGGTTTTAATCTATAGCATGTTAATTTTAAATTACAAGATCACACTACAAACAACCTAGTCAGAAGCAATGAGGTTGAGAAGAGATATATTGCGCATGAAATGCACTAGCAAGTAGTTATCTATTATTATGTGGAGGGACCTCAATTTTACTAAATTAAAGTGTCGGTCCAATATGGACCTTTTGTGAGGCGTGGGGAACAAGTGGGTCACCCTTCTCATTTAACAAAGTTGCCTTCATTATTTATTATTAGCACTGGCATAGATCCTCCATGTTTGAAAATATTCCCTCGATTATTAAAGCCATGCTACAAAAGTAGATGATTTAATTAAATTCACTTACAACTTAATACATGAAAAAATATATGGTTGGCATTACATTTAAAAAATGTTTTTTTTTTAAATGAATTTTTTTTATATTTTTAGGTTATTTTGATGTGCTGATGTTAAAAATAATTTTTTAAAAATAAAATATATCATTCTAATAATTTCTGAATAAATAATACTTTAAAAAATAACTTCAATCATATTCACAAACACGCTAAAAGCAGCTTTTATTCCTGATCTGGTTCGTTTAGATCAGATATGAAGCTAGTAAGGATTGCAGGGATAAGGATGTGTGTCAAATATTCTGAAGCTTTTCGAATATTAGAAAAAAGGTGGGGATGAAAACTTATTTAAATGATATCAATTTACTGTTTTTTTTTATTTCAGAAGTTATTTTAGAAAAAAAATATTTATTATTTGTTATAAATTAAAAAAATATATATTATCTTGATATATAGATATAAAAGTATTTTGAAAAGCAATTAATACTATAATCTTGTTAATGACTGTTTGTTATTCAAGCCCTGGATGCTGTGCTTGCAAGTGTTTAAATGTGTATTTATTTTTAAAAATATTTTCTATTTAAAAATATATTAAAAATCATTACATTTTTTATTAAAAAAATATTAATTTTAAAGCATTCATATGAAATGATGAAACACAATCACAAAACACTTTAAAACAAAACTTGTTAAAAACAATTGTGTTATCAGTATTTTTTTTTGTAATGGCTAATATAGTGATCACTAGAGATTTATATAGTACTATGTAGAATTAGTGTCAGTTTAGCAGTGTGATTACAATTGCTTTTAAAAAATAATATTTTATTTATTTTTTAAAAATTATTTTTGACATCGACAAATTAAAATGATCTAAAAATATCAAAAAATTATTATTTTTAAAATAAAATAAATAAATAAAAATTATACTTATTAAATAAAAAAATAAAAAAACTTATTAAAAACGTAGTGACAGCACATAAAAGCAGAATTTTGCCCTGGCGAGAGAGCAGCAAGATCTAAGAATTGACCGGTAATCATACTTACAGTATCTGGTGTCAGTTTTTGGAGGTTACGCAACGCCACAACCAGAGAATGCATGTTCCTGTCTCTTAAACGAACCAAATCTCGGTTTTATTTATCCTCTGTTTTCTTCTTCTGGTTTTTTAAGACAAAAAAAAAAATTGAGAGCTAAACACCTCCACTGTTCTGCCTGGTGGAAGAATATGACGTCCGACAGTCTGCAACAATTTAGAATGTTTGTTCTTATATCTTATTAAACTTTTATTTTTTCTTGAAATTAAAAGGTTTTTTTATATTTTTATATTAGTATTTACCATATTATTTAGTGTGATATAGCCGTTTAGTGGGGGAGGAAATATCAAAGGTTCTCACAAAGCATGCTTAAAATGGGACTGTGTGTGGAGTTTGATTGGGTAATTAAGATAACACTTTTTTTTTATGGATCGGAGAGAATCTTTATGTGAGGATCGTGGATAGTCTTCCTACAAAAAAAAAAACATATTTTGATCTTGAAGAGTGATTTGGTTTTTATTTTTAAATCGCAGTGTGATTTATTTAAGAAGCAGCCACAGGCAATCAAGAAAAAAAAATGATTTGTACCTACCAAATAATTGATTGATTAGTACAGTATTCAGAAATATATTAAAATAAATTTAATAAAAAATTATGTATATATTAAAAATAGTTTAAAAATATCAAAAATTTTAATTTAGAATAAATAAAAAATTTATATATTTTTTTTAAATACTTTGGAAACAGTGACAGAGAGCGTGTAAACAGTCATTAAAATGATATGGGGTTGGCGCCTTCTCAAATGATACAATGCACTGAGCTTCCAATTTATGTATATATTAAAAAGTTGAAAAAGGAAACGAAGAGGGAAACATCTCATCATTGCAATTTTGATAGCAGGATATTCTTATTATTATTTAAAAGGAAATACATTTTGAATTAATAAGGTTTTTCTTTTCTTTTCCAAAAAGCACTTTCGACAGATTATTTTAAATTGTTTTTTATTGTTTTGAATCATTTTGATTTTATATTTTAATATTAAAAATAGATTTATTGATATATTTACAAGTTAAAACATTTTAAAATCAATTGTTATTATAATCTAAAACACTAACGATTTTAAACTAAAAAAAATAAATCGAAGGTGGGTTCACTCCCATTTCTAAAAGAATGCTAGGAAAAAAATTGTGGTTGTTTTTTAAAATATTTATTATTTATAATATATTTTAAAAATATATATATTTTTTACATGATCATATTAAAATATTAAAAAAACAATAAAAAAACAAGTTCAACAATCACAATCACAATCACAGTAGAGGTAGAACTCGAACCAAGCCACCCTTTTTAAAAGGCTGATTGGTGTTTTCGATTCATCAGATCAGAAGGTTTAACAAAATTCGAATGATGAAGCTTTTCGTGTTCATAAAATCTGATTTTACTATTTTCAAGATCTCCATCGAGATCCACTGCTATTGGTGAAAATCCCAATCGTGAAGTTGTATTTAAAAATATAAAAAAACTTAAATATTATAAATAAAAAAACTTGAGTGTGTGATATTTTGTAATTATAATTAATTATACAGATACATGGGATATTTTAAAATAATTGAATTTATTAAGTTTTTTATTGAATAAATAGCTTATTCATAGTATTTTCACTTTGAGTAAAAAAAAAATCTCGGAAAATAATGTTCAATTACAAAAGGCAGTCCAAAGAAAACTAGAAAATTTTCCATACCTTTAGGCGACCAACGATAAACAAACGGTCAAGTTACCGCATCACTTGACCGTTTACTAACAGGTGGTCTGGTCAATGACCCAATCATGACGAGTCAACTGCTCTAAGTGGTGTTGACCCCCTTTCGCAACGTGGGCTAATCTTAGGCTATCTAATCTGGACCGTCCGATTCTCTGGCGCGTGTTTCTACTTCCATCACACACAATTATTAAGATAGTTACATTTGCAAGTACAGAAAGATTCACCAGCTCCCCAACCCACTGACAGAATTAACCCCTGAAAACTGACCATGGCATATTTTGCGTTCTTCCCTGCCCCTCACGGTAAACGGTAACTCCATAGCTTTCTGGAATTGTGCTTTCTTTTTCTTTTCATATAATTAATGTTTAATTTCTGCAATTACAATATTAAAGAGTAGTTTATTTTTTAAAGTGTTTTTTTTTTGTTGAAAATTCATTAAAATTATTTTTTATTTTTTAAAAATTATTTTCAACATCAGCAAGTTAAATAATTAAATTGAGGAGAAGAAGAAGAAAATACACCATTCAGATGAACATTAAAATTCATAGAGTTACCTAGTGTGCATTGATTACACTGCTTAAATCTTTTGGACATGGATCATTGTTATAGTTGATTGTTTTTTTTTTTTGAAAAAATCAAATAATTGCTAATTAAAATATTCATTATCAGTTATATTTTTTTATTATCTTTTCCGCTCTCTCTTTTCTTCGAATTAGTGAGTTGGATTCTTTAACAAACCTTGTTTTTTTATTAATAGGATGTCCGGGTCAGTTTGTGCGTACCTCGACTAATTTCATGTATCCTAAAATTAACGACCATATAAATTTCTAATAATTATTATATTGTCAATCACATAATTCAAAATTAAAATCACAGATAAACAAATTTCTTAATACCAAACTTTTAACCTTGATACTATTTGTTTTATAATTAACTACAACCGATCTAATTCCTTAATATATATATATATATATATATATATATATATATATATATATTAAATAAAACCCACTTTTCCTAAAACACTTTATAAGTATTATTGTTGTTATAATTGGAAAATTACAGTTTTGGCCCTTTGTCGAAAGTAATGATTATGCAAGTGTGGACAGAATTATTGTAATGGAGGCAGAAAATCGAGGGAAATCTTTGAAAAGAGGAGTTATCATCACGGATCTGAAATTTTGTCAGGGTTTTTATTTAGGCAAACTAAAGACAGACAGCTGTTCATTTTTCGCTCTATCACTTTCTGCTCTCTGCCTCTCCCTCCCACCTCTCCCTCCCTCCCTCTCTCTCTCTATATATATATAAATATATATATTTTAATAGTGTTGATACTTGTCTTTATCATATTTTAATAAAATTTAATTTATTATCTGAAGTTTTTAATATATAATTAGTAAGAAAATTATTTATAATTTATTATTTTACAATCCAAATTTACGGGGTTTTTTTTTATGTTGCGTCAAAAAACTGTCTTTGACAACATTGAATGACAGTACCGTATATATGTATTTGTATATCTGGTCCTTGTCTAACTTGCGCCAGGTGATACGGTGCAAGATATATATAGAAAGGAGGTAACCGCAGAAAAAACAACAACAATAAAGACACATTTATGACATTTTGTAAGAGGTTGCCGGAAGATGCACAGTGAGATGTCGGTGGACATGCACAGTTGACAGAGACACAGTGTCAAACACTGAACCTTAAGAGGGTCTCATACATGATTATTTTATCCTGTACATTAAACCTATATAGCTCACTTTCATGGGCAAAATTGCGTTTTTCATGGATGAATTTGGAAGCTGTTTGGCGCGGCGTCACCCGCCGTGCCGCAGCTTTTAGTAATTTTTTTTTTTTTTAAATGAATATGGTTTGATATTTTTAGATCATTTTGATGTGCTGATATCAAAAATAATTTTTAAAAAATAAAAAATATCATTTTGATGTATTTCTTTTAATTTTTTTAAATGTATCTTTTAATTTTTTTTTCATGCTCAATTTAGTTTTCATTTTTTTTTAAAATTTAATCTCTTTGGTTTAATTTTATTATATCAATTTTAATCTTATTTTTTTATTCTATTTATGTGACTTTTCAAAAAATTTCATCTCTATTTTAGTTTTTAATATTATTTGATTATTTTTTAAAAAAAGTAACCAATAGTTATTTTTTTAATTTCATTTTGTTTATTTCTCCCAGTTTCATCAGTTATTTTACTTTTGAAAATCTTATTTCAATATGCGGTCTACTTTAGCAAGTCAACATGGTAGTCAACAATTTGTTCGCCATCTCATTTTGGGTTTTAAATTAAACAATATAGAAGTTGACCCAATATGGATTAATCAATCATTAGAGTGTATTGATAATTAGGTAACATGATTTGATCTTTTTCAAAACAAAAAATTCAAATGTAAGTCTATTTAATTTTTTAAAATGTAAAAGGAATATGAAATGACAATGTTTTGAAAGTTGGTTAATTCACGAAACATGTAACTTAGGTTATGGATTTGATCAAGTTTAATAGTCTTTATTTTTGGAATATACTTTTTTCCTTAATTACATGAGCATAAAAATATACACTCACACAAGAAACAGTGAAAAAATATTTCGATGGAGAAAAGTGTTTTTATTATATAAAATTTCAACTTCTAATACATGGAATTTTTTTAACAATTTTTTTAAAACATATATATTAAATGAAAAACTAATTTTCTTATGAATACATTTTGTTTGTTGTTTTAACAAAAATATTCTCTTTTTATGAGAAATTTTTTTTTTTCAAGAAAAAAACTTATCACGACTACAAAAGCAAGTTTCAATTAAAATCTAAAAAAATAATATTATGGAAAAAATAAAAAAAATATTTTATTCATATACAATATTTATAATTAATTTATTTTTTATTTAAATTAAAAACTTTTGATGTTTTTAAATTATTTTCATATTATGATGTCAATTTTTTAAAAAAAAACAAAAAAAAAACATCATATTAATATATTTCTAAATGAAAAACACTTTAAAAACACAATCAAATCGGGTCTCAAAAAGTATTTTGGATTTGAGTTAATTTCTTATTTTTCAAATTAGGTTTTTGCCAATTTAATTTCATAAACGAGGTATTTATAATGTTTGTTAAATGTTTCCAGACAAAAAGTATTTTAAAATGTTCTCTCCTGGGTCCAAAAGTGGGAGGCCTAATTTTCCAAGCAACTATACTAACCGAAAACAAACTACAAACGATGTGCCGTTTGCCTATGCAGTCAACGTGTTGACTGTTTCTTTTTTGTGGAAAAACGATTTAAAAAAAAGATCGGCATGTTGGACTACCTACACCCCCACACCAAGCCTTTTCTTCCTTGTATGATTTGATTTGTTTTTCAATTTTATTATTTTATTCTTTATCATATGGTTATTACGGTATCGAATAAACATCTCATCTCAACATTGAATTGATGCTCAACTTGAAGAACATTTAATTTTTTTTTATCATATATTAAATAAAAAAATTCATTTTAAAAAACACACAAAGCTATAAAATCATTTGAGTCTATAATCTAGGTTGTAGATTTGTCTAGTTATCTTTAGACCCATCAAATTATACAAATTATATTTAAAACAAGTTTCACATAATTTAATTTAAAATTTGAAGTAGACAATGAGTTGAGTTATGAGATTTACCTATTAAATTGAGTTTAGTGACGTTGCTAAAAACATTAATGCAATTTGGACATTTATTTTTATGTTCAATTTAGTTATTTTTTAGGTTCATTTTGAATAAAAAAATACATACGAGAAGGTAGTGTTTAAAATTGCAGCAATAGTTATTTTTTTAAAATGTTTTTTGTTTGGAAATATATTATAATAATATTTTTATTTATTATATCATCATATTAAAATAATCTAAAATCATAAAAAAAATTAAACAAAAAGAATTTAAAGGTATTTTTTAAACGTCAAAACAAATACACTAAAAAATATAAAATAAAATTCACAATCCACACACACAAAAAAAAAAACGAATTACCCATTTAAAATTTCTCATTAAAACTTGATAATTTTATTTTATTTTATTTTAGCTATAACAGAATCTGACGCGTGTGTAAAATTCTTAAGAAAGCAATTGTTTATAGTATTTTCTTTTTCGATTTTTAATACCGTAAAAAAGGGAAGGCAAAGTAGCTACAGAAAGGGCAAAGAAAGTTCTTTTCTGCATTAACAAAAACCAGCACTTGCAGAAGCGAATCAACCACACTGCATCTCTCTCCCTCTCCGTGAAACCATTCTGTCCTCTCCTTCCTGTTCATAAACTTCTCAAGCTTCTTTTGTGGTTTATATTTTCACTACTTCTGTGACCAAGTTTGATGTCTTCTATACCAAAGGAACATGATTACATAGGCTTGTCAGAGTCTCCTGCAATGGAAATTATCTCTGGCAAGCTCTCCCCTTCCTCGACTTCCTCCTCTACCCTCTCAACTGTAGAGAAAAACAACGGCAGCAGCGGCAGCAAAAACAATAATACTTCTCTCAACTTGAAAGAAACTGAGCTAAGGCTTGGTTTGCCAGGGTCTCAGTCTCCAGAGAGAAAACCAACAGTACCTGCAGCTGGGGTGTCTCTTTTTGGAAAAGATATTGACACCAGCAACGCTAATGCTTATTCTCTTAACCCATTAAAGAATTTAGTGTCAGGGGCTAAGAGAGGTTTCTCAGATGCTATTGATGGGTCCACCGGGAAATGGGTTTTCTCTGATAGTAATGGATCTGAGGTTGATTTGAGTAAAGGAGCTGTTCTGTTCTCTCCCAGAGGCGATAATGGTAACCCCCAGAAATCCCGGGTAGCTGGACCTGCCAATAAAGATTTTGCTCAATCTCCAAAATCAGTTCAAGATAAAAACGGCCAGGTGGCAGCTGCGAATGAGAACAGTAGCGCTCCTGCTGCAAAGTAAGCTGGCGATGATTGCCTTTCTTCTTTTGGTTCGATATTTTGTTTCTCTGTTATTGTGGCCAATCTTTAATTGCTGTCCGAGTTGTGGGATAGAGGAAGAAAATCAAATCACTAGTTCCAAGAAAATGTAGCTGTGAGCAAATCAAACTATATTAGAATGATTTTGTTTTGTTTTGGCTCGAGAAAGATAAACGGAATTACTGACCTCATCTTTAGCCAGAGGGTTGCATACAGTTCAGTTGAGTGTAATTAACTTGGTTTTTGGGGACCTGGGAATTGAAAGGGGTGATCTTAAAGTTTGATTTCTTTCCCCTTCCTAATCTTGTGCACCTTAGATTTATTTTCATGAAAGTCTTGTCTTTTCCTTATTGAATATTGTTCGAACTGATTTTTGGTTGGATTTTTTTTTTCCTTTGAAGGGGTCGATGGTTGTATATTGCTTCATGTTTAACCTTTTGTTTATGCTGTCGCTGATATGGGATATTTATCATGGTTGTAAACTTGTATGTAGAGATTTATATTTTTGTCCTATATAATAATTGAGAGTACTTGCATAAACCGAAGATGAAGAAATACTGGGTATTTCTTCATCTTTGTGGAGTTTCCGCATGCAATTCGTGACTTATCTTCAGGCTTGATTTTCTTTCAATCAAAACAGCGTTCACCTTTTCCTTATCTTCTCCTGTCCAATTATATCCTTACATGTTAGTTTAACTCTGGTAAATTGCTGATCCAAAAGTTTCTATAACAGGACACAGGTGGTAGGATGGCCACCAATTCGCTCATTCCGGAAGAACACCATGGCCTCTAGTTTGGTGAAGAACAATGAAGATGTCGACGGCAAGTCAGTTTATGGTTGCCTGTACGTGAAGGTTAGCATGGATGGTGCTCCATACCTTAGGAAGGTTGACCTTAAAACTTACGGCAATTATCTGGAGCTCTCATCTGCTCTTGAGAAAATGTTTGGCTGCTTCACCATTGGTACCCTCTCCCCCCCCCCCCCCCCCCACTCGCCTTCCTTCACTAGTAGGGTTCATCGGCAAAATATCTGTAAAATGCTACCTGCTCTATTATTGTTTGGTCCAGAAAAATAGAGATGCCTGACTCATAGTAAAACACTAGGTGGTCAAAGTTGCTTTGTGAGGTTGTTGAGTCATGTTTATGTGTGAATGATTCAGGACAATGTGGTTATCATGGGCTTCCAGCGCGCGATGGCCTAACTGAGAGTTGTTTGAAGGATCTTCTTCATGGTTCTGAATATGTTCTCACATATGAAGACAAAGATGGTGATTGGATGCTAGTTGGCGATGTCCCTTGGGAGTAAGCGTAATCCCCATTTGTTTTACTTTTAAGAGTTCTGCATTCAATTCCTTGGATGATTCGATTTTCATGAGGTGAAATTGCTGGATTTGTTCTCTGAAAACTCACTAGGGTTTGGTTAACAGATTGAACCTAGGTGTTTTGAAGCTGAATTCCAGTTGATCTAATTTCTGAAAACACGCAAGGTTTTGGAATGCATCATTCAAGATCAAAATCCTCTCATTTGATACCAAAAAGTATCAAACCTTCTATTAATCTCCATTAGCTGTAAATCATTGCTTTCTAATTTTATCTATGTTTCATGTTACAGCATGTTTACCGACTCATGCAGGAGACTGAGGATCATGAAAGGTTCAGAAGCAATTGGACTTGGTAAGTTTTCCAAGTTTTGACGCCACATTAAAAGCTTATAATATTTGTTCATCCAATTTTTCATACATGGCTGAACTCTTAGCATAAGACTCCGATAATCCATTGCGGTCTTGATTTCATTTTTTCGGACGCAGGAACCAAATTAAATGATATAACTAAGCTTTTGTTTGTATGTCCAAGCCTGAACATGCATGCATTTTTCTTGATATTGATTTTTGTCCATCCGCTTGTTTGCAGCCCCAAGGGCCATGGAGAAATGCAAGAACCGTAATTAATGAAAGAGTGAAAGAGGGTGTGAAGTGGTGAAAGCTCCAGAAGGATGTTTTCTAGATTTTAAGAAAGCCTAATAGTGTGTTCAGGTGATGAGCGCTTCGCTCATGAAGCATTTGCTTGGAAAGTTTACAAGATTGTAGTATTTAGTGAATGAAAAAAAAAGGGAAACTTTTTACTAGATTGGATGTCATTGAGCATGCTCATCCATATTATTTCAAGTTTGTCTAGTTTTACCTTGTTTCCTATTAGCTTTTCTTTTTCGAAGTGTACTTTAAATTGTGTAAATGAATGGAGTGCTTGTGGGTATAAATCCTTGGCTCTCAAATGTTTATCTACTTTTTTGGTTTGGTGTAATTTTCCGAAATGCTCTGGGTTGAAGATGATATCTCGCAGATTTGTACTTGTAGGTTTAGTACATCGGCTGAACTAAACTCTGATTTCATTGCATTCACGAGATCATTCATCACATGGAGACAAGTTGTCAATTTTGTTGAACAGAATGTTTTGGATTCAGAATGTTTTGGTGAGTCGTTTCGAGGTTGTATTGTATTTATATAATTAAATATATCAATTTAAAAAAAATATTAGTTCAAATTTAAAAATAAAATTATTTAGAATTTTGCAATTTAATTTAAAAAAAGATGCAATAAAATAATTTTTTTAAATAAAATTATAAATATGTATAATATTATGAGAATGTCATTATTAATCTTATAAAGTTATTATATTCTCTGATTGTTTTGAAATTTTAAAATAATATATATAAATATATCAAGAGATTTCTCGTAAAATTTCATCTCAATTTAACGATCAAATTAAGAGATATGATTGATATTATAAAATTATTTATTATTTTAAAAAATATATTATTTGACCGAAATAGAACAAGCATAATTAATCCGGAATATTTTGACCGGTATTTGACTGAAAAATCTTGAATGAGCTAAAATTTAAACTAAGATAATGACAACATTTTATCTTATTTTTTAACTAATAATAAATATTTTAACCTAAACAAAACGAAACTAACAAATTGGATGGAGAAGGAAAACAATATGAAAATAGCGATGCGGGGATGATAGGAACTGTATCGGCACCTTTTCTTAGAGAAGGGAAAGCCTTATCAATCCCCGTAACATTTTACTCGATTTACTTATCAACCGATACCTGTTTAAAAGCCTTTTGCAATCTGGATTCGAGGTTGCTCCATAGGCAACCACCACCACCACCACCTCTCCTGATGGCAGGATGAGAGGTATGAAATTACATTTGAGGCTGTGATGGTGGGATTCTGGCTGTTGTGCTTAGACTGTTCATTAATCTAGAAAACAGTGTGTCAACTGATATGGGATTTTTCAGTGCTTGCCACATTAGACGAGTTACAGGCTCGTGTCAAAGAGAAGAGAAATTCAATAACACCAAACAGGAGGAGATATTAACAAACAAATTGCTAAAACATGTCAAAACAAATGCAGCAGCATGCAGGCGTCTATCTGAAAGTTGCATCAGCACAAAATAATAATAGTAGAATAAAGAAACAACTGGAAATGATTTCAACCGTGGAGAAAAGATAACAATATTAACAAATCACGCTTCAATCCAGGGCAAAATTAAATAACATCTCTTATCCAATCTAGACAGCTTTAAGATTCTTGTTCAGAGATTTCAAGATAAACCATCTGGGTGTAACCATTAAATACAGAACGATCAAGTCTACTTAATCCCAGCCGCTGGAACAAGCCATAACGGCCATCTTCAACAATAGGACCGGTAGCACGAGCAGGATCGTATCGTGTTTGATGAGTGAGGGAAGGGCCAGCTACTGGAGGGAGCTCCCAGTAAACATCGAGAATTGATTCAATGAACCTGCTGTTCTGAAAATGTTCTGCGTAGGAAATTGGTTTGTTACTGTGATTGAAGTCATCCCGCATCCAGCCCCCAACACCCCACCACGCTTCAATTGGTCCACATAGTTCATCTATAGCAACTGCCTTCTCCCAGAACAACTTCCTTTTCGATCTAATCCTAGCTTCATCACTGTCCCTAAAGCAACTATGGCCACCTCCTGGAATTTATTTAACAAGTGAATTGATCTTTCAGAAAACCCAATTCACTCTCTGACTAGCAGTCAGATGAAGATTACAATAGTATTAAAAAAAACATGGCAAGGGTGGGAAGATTCTTTGATGGAGTGAGCTAGAATTTAATCCAAAATATATTTTAGGACGCTTCATAAAAAACATCAAATCCAAAGTTGAGATGTTGGATTTGTTTTGTTTAGATCCTGCAGCTAGTACATTTGCAAATCAGGAACAATTGGAACTGTTGACCAATTTCCATAGCATTCCTAAAACCTAATTATTTTGACACAAATCACGACTCTTTGTTTTGTGACATTTCACCTTACAGGATGAAAAGTTTTGCAGTTCAAGATAATAGAAAGAACAATGTTTTGCAATATGGATTTCCAGCAACAGGCAAAGAAAGCAACCACTGAAATTATTAAAACAGAAGGGGGCGGACATGCACCTCTTATATAGAACTGATCGCATATCTGCCTCAAGGAATAATGATCTCCAGTTCCAGTATCATAATTATCCTCAAAAACAAGATGCCGAAAACCAGCATTCAATGCCTGCTTTACTCTGCCCATAAAATCATTAATTAAGAAAAATTGGCAACGAGCATATTAAGCAGGGTAAAATACATGCATGTGCATAAAATGCGTACAGGTAAAGAACACTAGACAGATAGTACGAGTACCTCTTCAATTCATTCTGATGGTCATCGAAAAAGATAAGAACTCGACTGAGATCAGTAATCCCATGTTTTTTCATCACACTCTTCCAGTCAATACTTCCAAAATCTACAAAATCTTTTCCAGCGAAGTATGTGCAATTACCATCAACATATGCAGGTCCCTTCTTGAGGTACTTCTCAGGATGCCTGGGTGAGAGTGAAATAATAGGCGTGTCTGGCATTGCTTGTCGCAGAACCCAAGTGGAATGCCCCTTGAAAGCACCACTCTCAATCATTAGATCTGGCTTCAGCCACCTTGCAATGAACCAAAGCCCAAAGCTGTGGTCAAAACCCATCCCATACATGTTGTTTTTTATAGGGCGAGTTTCGTAAATCGGTACAAACTCTTCCAAGCCTTTGATTAAATCCTTGGATGTCCACTGAACTGTTTTTCCATGTTTCGATCTGCCTTTAGCCAAGGACAAGAATCAAATGGGAGTGGATGATAAGAACTCGTATTATATTCTCAAACTAAGGTTTCCAATGAACTTAATATAGCATCCAATGCCATCAAATTCAAAACGGTGAATCAGATTGGAAAGGGCCAGCAAAAAATTCCATAATATCGTGAAAGGAAACAAGAAAATGAAAAGAAATTCCAAACTCACAAAAATGATCATACATGGACTCTTCACCAACTACAGACAAAACACCAGAAAAAAAGTTCAGGAATCATGCAAGAGTTTACCATAAATTAGAATGAAATGTTTTGAGGGTATTAACTAGTTCCCTAGAATATCTCAAAAATTTCAACCATCAACTGAAGTGACAGTTAGCAATAAGCCTTCTGCAAAAATCATTCCTTTTAATTGGAGACTTGGAGGACAAGTAGCTCTTCTCCTACATCCTCCAAATTCATTGTACTCTCTCTCTCTCTCTCTCTCTCTCTATTTCTCACACATATGCATGTGGGAAATTCTATCTTCAACATTCCTCCCTTTGTACATACATCTTTCAGATTTCACTAGTTGCAGGTCCCTATCATATGGGACCCGCAAATACTGAAATTCGAGGAGAATATGCATCAAGGGTTCTTAGTCCAAAAATAGTAAACAATTTTCTTCTTCTCTTGTGCACGCACAGAAACAGGGATGCAGATCCTTTTGAGGTAATTACAAGTAGTTGAGCAACATTCAGAAAAGTAAACCAGCAAAATGAAGAATAACAATAACCGAGAACATGCACAAGCACAATAAACCAAAAAAAAAAACCCTACCTTGTGAGCTGAAAGCCAACACCTTTGAACAGATCAACCTAGAATTAGACTATCAGTACCATGCTGCAATTTTACAGCTAGCCAATTCGAGCTTAGATTCCATAACAGAACAAGGAAAACCCCGTTTCCAATTCTCATTTTTACTTCAAACCCATTTGCTAAAATAAGCCAAGAAAAAAGAAAGTAGATTCCTTTTCATTTTTCATATTTATTATTTCTTCATTTTCTCAGCAACCAAAGAGACAATAATCAAACTCAAGATCCATATCTCCTAAATTGCCACGAAATTAACAAAACCAAACCCAAGCTCAGATCTGTCGCCAACCCAGATATTCAAATTTGCATACACACCCAACAATTTAAAATGTAAATACAATTCAGCAATTGAAAAGGGCGGGCAAGAGAGGGAGAGAGAGACTTACACCAGGGAACACCAAGTGATCCAAAGTCTGACTCAAGCCCTTCGAGACCGAAGAACCCGGCGCGAGATCCCGGATCGGAGATACAGACAAAACTCCGGGAATGTAAAGCGAGAGAAGTGATCAGAATGACAGCTAATAAGAGACAGATTATGAGACAAGCGGTGGGACAGATGCAAAAGTGGGACAAGCGAGAGAGGTAATTAGAAGCCAATAAAGAGAGATTCTGTTTCTTGGTCTTGGAGTCGTCGGCGGAGGCGTCCATCTCGGAGGCGTCAAGGTGGGAAGTGACACGGCGCGAAGAGAGGACTCGGTCTAGCATATTGGTGGTGGCAGAGGGACTGTGAACTAGAGTGTGCATGCTTTTATGGAAATTGGGATTTAGTTTATGTTTCTTTATTTATTGAAGCAAATCTTTAGATAAAGACTTCTTCTTAAGTTTTAATTTTGGTATGATGAAGGGAGATCAATCATCTGGAGATGTGTGAAAGGGAAAGAGGGGAGCTTCCTTTGCTCGGCTGTTTTTTCTTTTATATATATATATATATATATATATATATATATATAGAAAATTATAGAGGTTACCCTTTATTGATTGATTTTGATTAGAAAAATAATATTAAAAGTAAGAAAATGATATCTTTTTATAAACTTTTATAACATTTCAAGTTTGATAAAAATTGATTCGATTATTTGCTTAGTTTATATTTTTAATTAAATATATAAGAGTTTCCTGATTATTTTCTTACTAAATAGGTTTAACAAGGAAAAAAAAACAAATAAAAAACAAATAGATCATTTTCTATAACTAAAATTATGAACTTTACTAGATTAGATTAATTTTTTATTTTATAATATGATAAAAAAAATACAGAATCTATCCACAATCAACCCAATACTATGTGCTAAAATTAACTGAAACACAAGATTATATTGAAAATAAAATAAAATAAAATAAAAGGCCAAAGAAACCTAAAACCCAAGTTGTAAACTATATTAGGTTGCATTAATTTTTTTATATTATATAATGATAAAAAAATACAAAAATCAGCTCACTATCAATCAATACTTAATGATAAAATGAACTAAACACCTAACATTAAAGAAAAAATAAGATTGGAAAACAAAAAAGAAAAAGCCAAAGAAAACAAACCAAAATGCCAATTAAAGATAAAAATAAAAATAAAAAACTCATTCTTACAAGAGCCACATTGAGCCTGTTAAAAAGCTTAGATGTATGAGCTAAAGACAGACCAACATGTCTTTTTTTTTAAATAATTGCATCATGAATGTGTTTTCATGCAACATAATTTTTTTATGACTAAAAATAAAAATATATTGTTTGTGTTATATTAAAAAAATTAAAATTATATGTGAACTGATAAATTATAAAAGAGTTGTTAACATCGACTAAATTAATATATAATTTAATAACAATTTAGAATAATATAAAAATTACATTCTTATAAATTAAACAATTATGCTAAGTGTAATTAGTCTTTTTTTTTTTTTAACAAGAATCAAATGGATAACATACTTACCTAGTAGTTTTGTTAGTGTTTGAGAGAGTAGTGACACCTTTTGTTTTTAGATGCATTTTAAAAATATATTTTACTTGAAAAATATCAAATTAATATTTTCTTTAGTGTTTTTCAATAGTTTTGATGAATTGATATTATGTGATTGTTTAGGAGTATGATTAAGGTTGTTTTTTAAAATATTTTTCGTTCAGAATTGTATCAAAATGAGATTTTTTATATATATAAAAAAAAAAACATCATTTTTTACTTCAGCACATGAAAATGATCTAAAAACACCAATTTTTTATAAAAAAAAATTCAAATTTTTTTTTGAAACGCGGTATCAAACATGACCTAAATATGAAAAAAAAATGATGTATTATCAAATGCAAAACACATTTAAAAAATATCATATACCACAATACCAAATACACACTAAACTCATACATAGATAAACTATTAAGTCCAGGTGAGACTGATCTATCCTCGCAAGAAAATGAAACCTCCATTTTGACAGAGTATACTGCTAATTCATCTTGCTACTTCCATTTAAATCAAATCAAAATTGGAAACATGCTAAATTTGTAGACCAATTATCTAAAGCCATTAGTCAGATTTTCATTGGACTGTCGCTGAGTGGAATGTCGCACCAGCATTTATATGTGCCAGGTAATCACCTGGTTTTCCTTTCGGCAATAATCCACAATTCAATATGCCATGCTATCATGATAATCTACATAATTCACTCCTTTTTTTTTCTTTTTCTGGCATTTGGAATGAAAAGATTTATTAATCACAGAAAAAAAATCACAAATGTAGAGTTGTAAACTGGAAAAAAAAACACAGGCAGCAATAGAAGAACATTCATGCATGCAGCACGCAGACAGGACAGTTGATAGTAAATTTGGCTGGCCTGTGATGGATTATTAATTGTGTTGGACAACAAAAGAACGAACTCCATCTTCTGCTGAGCTCACAAAGTTGCGTTCTAGCAATGCTCTGCATATGCAAATCCGGTGAGCATGGCTTGTAGTCTCCGGCTGCATTTCCAATCCAACACTCTGATCCTCACCGTGTCGCGGTTGCTCCTTCTTCAACAACCGGTAAATAGCGTAACAAAATATGCGCAAACAAATAAGTATGGTTACAATCACCAAAGCTGACAGAACATAATCTGTAATGGAGCGGGAATGTTTGCACCCAATTATAAATCCTAGGCATACCATTGTTTAGCATGTTAGAAGGTCTTAGATGGCTGAGAGATATAGTAACAGAACAGGAACTTGTTCTGGGTTCTTTTCTTGGACAAAAAGTTGATGGTTCCTAGATAGGGTTTGCTTTATACAGGGCTACTTGGGGGTATTCTTGCCTTCAATTGAATTGTTTTATATCTAACTTATATTTCAAGTTTGGTATAGCTACTACCGTGGATCACTGTAAAGGAGGAAAAACACAAGAACCTCTTCTTTTGAACAAAGTCTAAAATCCACTCTAGCTTTTGCAACACTGCCCTCAGTGTTTTTCTTTATAGAATAACAAAAGGATCGACAAATTACTAGCTTGAAACTCATGAAATATATAAGTTTGGATGTTTTATGTTTAAAGTGAGAATTTTATTATGTTTATTTATTCGGTTGAAAGGTGGCAAATCCAAAGATTTGGCATTGAGAACTCCATTTTTATCGCCTAACAAAAGGCATAAAATGTTAAGTGGTGGTCATCAAGTAGTATGACTTCAAAACCCAAAGTCAAAGGCATTGTTAGACGACCATGGAAAATCATCCCAAGACCTGTGCCAGAAGTGATCTACCAGGAAAGCAATGCCCAGACTATTCCTTTGAGCAAATCACTCAACAGCACCAGAGAATCTACTGCAGATCTCTTGGCCCACAGACAAAACACACAAAATTGCATCAAACATAGGGCTTTAGCCAAATACAATTGGCACAATTCCATTAATTAACAATTATATGGTAACTCTAAAAAAGAGAAGCGTATTGGGGATCAGCAAACAAATCCAGGACCTAATGCTCAATAGCTCATCAACACTTCATAAATAGGAGAATTATATACCTCTAGAAGCAGTCTGCTTGCTCAAAAAGAAAAGGTTGGTTCCCAATTTTCTGTAAAATGGAACAGATTGGTAGGCCATTTTATCTTTCTGCAGATGGTCCTGGCCTCCTGGGTTTCTAGCTGGTTTGCCAGTTGGCTGTTGGAGAAAGATGAGGAAAAAAAATGTTACAAACATATGCATTGCATTGAAATCTATGTTTCAACTGAAACGAAAGCCTAGCAAATTAACCAGGTCGGATAAAAGAAGGGTCAGCTAGATAGCTTGTCATAGTAATGTTAGGCAGGGCATGCAAGATGCTTTTGCAAATGACATAATCAAAAGGAATATCTTGAGTTTCCTATCAGGGCCAGCAACAAATATGTTACGCCTGCATCAATGTCCCCTCATCAACTCATTATACTCTTTGCGTGTTTTTCTTTTACATGAGTACTTTTCAGTCTATTCTGACTAGTCAGATATATCTGTGCATTCATCTTTCCAATGTAGATTCAATTAGTTATTTTATTAGTATTAGTATATTGACTGATGGATTATTCCCTCTGTCTACTGATTGTTCTTTTTGGGAGAGCCAGCATAACATAATTCACAAGAAATATCTTGAGTGGAACTTAAAATTGCACATTGGTTGAATACGAGTCCAATAATAGAAGGGAAAATGAAAATGAAATGATAAATTTAGAAAAAGCGCTAAACAAAAGTTTATACCTGATTTCCTTAAGAGCCCTAACTCATTAACTTGTCAGGCTTTATATCATTTCAAAGAAGACCCCTTCATTGCATATACCTGAACATGTTTATCTTTATAACAGGCTGATGAAAGAAACACAAGTATGCAGAAAGCTATTTAACAACTACTATTATCAATGAGAAAGGCATTTCTTAACAACCGGAAGGATTAAAATTTGATCTGCAAGCATACAAATATTTGCAACAGAAACCTCCAATTGCAGCAACTAAGCAAATCTTCAAGGCTTGATGTGCAATAAACAAGTGCCTTGCTCTGCTCACCAATAGAACCACAAGAGCTTGTAAACTCCCCGAAATGATGAAAGTGGTTATTGTCACTGACAATTAAATATCTGAAGTGTTGGCTATCTTTGACATCAATTTTGTTGCTATGTAGCAGTCTGCACATGCCTGAGAGTTCTAAATTACTCAAATTGTTGCCAGAATGGTGCTGATGATGCCAAAACTAGACAAGTCCCTCTTTGTGGCTAAATAATAGGGATTTCTTCTGCACTCTCAACATCACAAAGCACCTCATTTCTGTGAGGACATATCCTTCTTATTCTATCTTCTCTTGTAAGACATTCAAGTCTCATTTACTTCATCATATCACGGGTGTGATTTATCTCCTGATACAAAAACAGGTGTCTTGTTTTTAACTTCAATCCAGCTGAAAGCAGGTGTTTTCTTTATGCCCTTATTCCTCATAAGGTATTGTAACTTGGCTACATCTTTCCATCTCTGAGCAGCTGCGTATATGTTGGATAGGAGAATGTATGCCCCATTATTTTCTGGATCAACCTCAAATATCTTGTTGGCAACCTTTTCAGCCAAGTCAACATTTTTATGGACTCTGCAAGCAGAAAGCAATGACAACCAAATACTCCCCGCAGGTTTATGCATACTGGAGATTAACTCAAATGCTTCATCTAACTTTCCTGCTCGACCAAGAAGGTCTGCCATGCAAGCATAGTGTTCCAATCCTGGAACAATCCCATAATTCTGAGTCATACTGTTAAAATATCTCCAGGCTGCATTCATCATGCCAGCATGACTACAAGCAGTCAATACAGCCACAAAAGCCACATAGTTTGGCCTCACTCCCTGCATTTCCATCTGTTCAAATAAAGAAATGGCATGACAAGCTTGTCCATGCAATGCGTATCCCATGATTATAGCTGTCCATGACACCATGTCATGTACATCCATTCTATCAAAAATCCATCTAGCTACCTTAATATACCCGCATTTGGCATACATGTCTACAAGTGAACTAGAAACAAAGATATTGTCATCATATCCACCTCTGATTATGAATCCATGGAGCTGCTTTCCCAAATGTAATGCAATAAGGTTAGCACAAGCTGGCATGATACTGGAAAAGGAAACGGGTACAGGCTTAACTTTGGCTTTCAACATCTGGTGAAAGAATCTCAAGCCTTCATCAAATAAACCATTCTGCACACACCCTGCAATAATAGAGTTCCATGAAATGCTGTCACGTTGAGGTAAGATGTTAAAAACCTGGAGGGCATCTTCCACTCGAGCACACTTTGCATACATGCCAACTAAGCTACTACCAATAAAGACATCATTGTCAAAGCCATGTCTTATGACATATGCATGAATCTCCTTCCCCTTATGAAGGTCCACATATTCTGTGAAGATAGGAAGCACACTAGACAAAGTGAATGAATCAGGCTTCAAATTGTCATTTCCCATCTCCCTAACCAGCATTAAAGCTTCTTCATACTTTCCATTCTCTGCATTCCCTGCAATCACTGTATTCCATGAAACAACATCTCTTTCCAGCATCATCTCAAAAACCTTTTTCACACTATCCATCATTGAGCCCCTTCTATCCACCTCTGCCATATAACTACAATTTCTTTTTCTGTAACACTGATTGAGGATTGTGTTATTTGCATTATTTTTAGGCAAAATATATCTAGCTTGATTCAAACTAACATTTTGATCAAGTGCTGGCTCAATTACTTTCTGCAACTTTCCATACATATTCATAAGGGCATTGCATGTATACAAATCAAAGTCCATACCCAACCTAATAATGCATCCATGAATCGACTCGCCTAATTTTAAATCCGATAACAATGCGCATGATTTAAGTAAAGAAGGAAACACGTGATGATCTGGTTTTTTACCAGAAGCTCTCATTTGCAAAAATAAGGCCACTGATTGAACAAGAAGGCCATTGGCAACATAGCATCTGATGATGGATTTATAGGCAAGAACTGGTGGGGAGTGGAGGGTGTTGAAGAGAAGGAGAGAATCATGTAAGAGGTTGAAGTTGGAGTAGATGGAAATTAGTCTGGAGAGGTGAGTAGGAGAGGCGGGCTCCATTTTAAGGATTTGGGCATGTAGTTGTTTGGCCTGGTACTTTGAGCTTATGATGTTTGGTCTGTCAAGGAGTGTTCTGAAAATGGTCTGTGCAGTCATCTTTTGTTGCACTTCAGAAGGGCTCGTGCTCGAGATTGAAACCCCCTTCAACAAGGCTGATCTGCAACATCCAAACCACTCCTTGTGATGGTTATGGTGATGACAAAAATTTCTCAATGATAGATGACGGTTCTGATGAAAGATATTGAAACCAAACTTAACTTTGATTTGGGACCTCTTGCGTTTTGTCCCCTTCTACTTGTATATACCTGTGTGTTAGCACAGAAACCAGTGACATGTGAAAACCATTGCCAAGCTAGATACAAGAAAAGAAAAATGTGACCCAGATTAAAAAAAAAAAAACTTGCCTCACAGAACTCACTTATATATCCATTGAATTCAAATTAAGTGAATTCAATTACAGTAGAAAACTAATTCCATACAAACTTTAATTGCATATATTGAGTAGTGATCAACAAAAGCCAAGTTACTTAACGTGTTCGATGAATTGCCTGACAGAAAAAAAAAAAAAATCCAGAGTGCCAGAACAAGTAAATGCAAAAAACTTTCTTGGGAATTGAGGAAGCAGTAGACGCCACTGAAAGGGTGGCGGTGGTCGTGGGGATGGAGCAGGTTGAGGACGCTGTATTGATGAGAGAGGGTGAGTATTTAGATTTTAAATTTTACTCCATCGCTCTGCCTTTCTTAAATGTGAAGTCCACTGGGGCACGAATTTCGAGCTGCTCTTCGTGTTGTAATATTCCGAATGTTGAAACTTTGGGGGCTGATTTATAGAGCAAACAATTTTCAGGATTGATTTGTAGTTATGGAAAAAGGGTAAACCATATTTTTATCTTGGACAATGTTTGCCTAGTTGTAAGACCCGGACGGGTTTGACAAGTTGACCCGAGATTTGGATTGGTCTTTATTAAAAAAAAAATGATAAATAAAAATATGGGTGACCCGGTCAAAAACTTGGGTTAACTTGCTCGCTCGATTGCCCCAAGTTTGACTAAATTAAAACTTGACCTTGAATTCGTTGAATTTTTTCATTTTTTTTATCAAAATTATATCGTTTTAATTTGATTATTTTTAAATAGGGCTTGTCATAGATTGTCTCTAATCGGGTTTTACAATTATATAGTCTGGCCTAATTTGACTTAATTATCTACTAAAAGAATTGAGTCGAACTTATCATCCATAGGAATGCATAACTAAATGTTCATCATAAAGAATCTAAAATTGACCTTGACAGTAGGAAATCCCCAAAAAAAAAAAGTAATCACATCCTTGTTGAAAAATGATCTTTGTCAAATAGGAAGTCCACACTCAAAAGGAAGTAAATAATAAAATTCATACAACATGTTCTTACCTATATCACAAAGTCATCTCGATCTTCGATTTACTTGTAATTTTACCAAAACATAGAAAAATACCTCTGGAATCTCCTAGAAAAGTTTTAGTTTTATCTAACGATTTGTATGGAGTTATGCCCAATAGTATGAAACTATATAGTAAAATTTTTTACATCAAAGTCTAAATTTGACCTTGCTTGGATCATATCAATATATCTACACCACTGATATTAAGATCATTTACAGTATAATGCAAGTCCATGTTTTTTTTCCCATGAAAATGAATAAATATATAATGAGTTTATAAGAAAACATAGTTATTAAAGTTGCATTTGATATTTATCATTTACATTAAATAAGCTAACATGAAAGGATTAACATAATTTTAAATTTTAACGTTCTTATATTTAAATAATTAATTTTATCATTACAAGAAATATTATTTTTCTCATCAATTTTCTCAAAGAACTTAGTGATATCAAGGTGTGTCATATCCAAAGGGTCAAAATAAAATATCATCATTATTTTTATATAAGTGAGAAAATTTTATTTTTATGTCCCTCTACATTACTTTAAATAAGAATTGATATAAATCAATAAAATATTTAGTGCCTGTTTGGGACGGCGGTTGTACCGCCGTTTCCTTAAAAAAAAAAAATTTTCATTTTAAATGAATTTTTCTTGGTGTTTTTAAATCATTGATGTGCTGATGTCAAAAATAATTTTTAAAAAATAAAAAATATATTTTGATGTATTTCTAAATGAAAAGCATTTTCAAAAGCAACCGCAACCGCCCTCCCAAATAGGCCCTTAGTTGTATGATAGACATGTGTCTAAATATTCATTCATTCCATGCTTATAATATATATTTCATATCTTCTTGGTATTTTTGTTATGTATATTCTTCCTTTTTCCTTATTTCTTCTTATTTTTTGAAGTTTTTTTTTTTTTTTAATTATGATCATTATATTTGGAAAAAATAATTTGTCCTTGTCCATGGTTACGTTCATGACCTCTACCTCGACCATGACCGCGATCACAACTATAGTTGTTATTATTATATCTCAAAGCATTCACTTTAAGGAATGAAGTTGAACTAGTCGATCATGATATATGATTTCTCATAAAAAAAATCATTATTTTATTCAATCACAAAGAGACATAAAATCAATAGAATATCTCTTAAAATCTTTTCTCTATATTTTCATTGTAGAATCACATTCGAGGCATGGAAAATAAAAAAAATATTTTTTTCTAACATATCTTTCTCTATAATATTATCTCTATACAATTTTAATTTAGAACTGATATTAAACATCGTAGAATTATATTTACTTATTGATTTAAAACTGTGCAATTATAAATGTATTCAATCATAACAAGCTTTAAGGAGAATAATTATTCTTCAATGGTCATATCTTTCTTTCTAGTTTTGCCAAAAGAAAAAAAAATGATTATGAGATGCTCAATTCATTATGAATATGATATAAAAAATAAAATATTAAATAAATTTGTTATGATTTTTTTAAAAATAATTCACTTAAATAACTAGAAGGATTATTAAAAAGATAAATGTACCTTTTACTTTGTATATATAATTAAAATATGATAATCTGCTTCAAGAAGAGAGCGAGAAGCAATTATGCCGATAACATGTTATAAAACGACATCGTTAAAAACAAACAAATAATATACTCGGTAAAAATAAATAAAATAAACAACAACAACTACGATTAAAAAAAAAAAAAATACATGCTCATCTCATATAATTTTATAAATTCAATTATATTTCAACATCATCTCGACGAAGCTTTTATTTATAATCTAACGTAAATTAATATTTGTAAACCCAAAAATTATGAGAAGATAGAGAGGTCAAATATATTTGGAGATGACTAGACATTTATATACAATGTAGGATTTCATAATAATTGGAATTTTATAGGAAATATAAGATTAATATCGGAAATCTAAAAACTATAAGGGTGAAACTGAAATCTATGAAAAAAGTATGAACTTCATTCGTCGGGGTTTCAGTCGTGGAAGGTGGAGAAGAAACAGAAAAGTGAGGAGTGAGGAATGATTGCTTGCAGCAGCAGGTCTCTCTTCTTCGGGTAAAATACGCACTCACGCTGCTTGTTTCCTAAGAAATATCAGCTTTTTTTCTTGTAATTTTAATATGTTACCTCTGGGTGGGGGAACAGAGTTGATTGCGCTCTCAAATACGCGAATCCATATCTGAAATCGAATCCACTTGCTTACTTTGAGGTTGGTTTTGATAATCTTTTTTTTTGTTAATTAATTTATAAGGTTCATTGATTTTTATTATTTATAATGATGATAATAATAATAGTAGAGAGTTGTGTGCTGTTATTGAATATCAACAAGAGGATTAGTGGCGTTGGGAATGATAGTGCAAGGATGGATAGGAACAAGAAGCTTAAAGCAGCAGTTGGTATTCGCCAATGCCAACGGAGACCAGTCTCTGTTTCTGCCTCTAACACTCAAGGTTTGTTTTTCTTTCTTCAATCTATTTAGCGCAGAAAGTGCCCTTTTGATGATTTCTTAAAGGGATTCTTCTTCATTTCAAGACAACATTTTTGTTAATCATGGATCGCTTTTAAGCTTAAGAGCAATTTCAATTGGGCATGCCATTCTACTTTTCGTTATTATTGTAATGTCATTTTGCCATGTTTAACCATAAGACTAATAGCACTCCTATTTGGACCCTGTAGCTATTCAACTGATAATTGGCCATATGTTTCGAAACATCATGTTAAGAGTATTTGCTTGGCATTACTAATTGGAGTTTGTGTTGTCTTAAATCATCTGCATTCGGGTGTTGCTTATGGGTTATTCAATGTAAATCTGTATAATCATCCATGGTTGAAGGTTCAGCTAATGAGTTAGATGGAGATACGATAAAGGTTGCTCTAGTGGTGACTGATAATTGTGATTCAACCATCAGTGCTGGTGTGCTGGATGATACTGTTAAGCCCATGCTTTCTTCTGAAAAGCATTCACTTTCGCTTGAGGTAACTTCTTACTCGTCAAATTTTAAATAATTTAGCCATTTTTAAGTATAGTGTTATGAAGGCCCATTCTTGCACTGGGTTTTGGCTTGGGCACATGATATGTTCTCTCGTTTTGAAGGGAACTTCTCATCTGTTTGGGTGTTTGGTATTTAGGCTTTAGTCACATTGCATCTGAGTATCATTTCAAATATACATTTCTGATACCTGCTGTAGGTTTATGCTTGATGCTTGATTATGGTTTCTTTTTGCACAGCTTTCCCAAAAGATTTAAATTTTCTTATTGTCCAGACAGTGTATTATAATATATTTTAATCCTGGAGGAGGAGATACATAAGGATCATTGATCTTTCTCTTTGAATACCGTTGAATGTGACAGAGGCATACGATAAGTATTTTAAAATGGTTCTAACGGGGAATTCTCATGCAAGGAACTTGACCTGAATAATATGAAAGGTTGCCATCATTCTCACTTTTTAGGTTTTCTTTTTATTAGTACATGTTTTTCTTTCATAAGGAACTGTTTCACGGAATGTTCTGTAACCAAAAAGTATTCTATCATGCATAGAACTCTCAACTTTGATCTTATGTGTTATTCTTATTGTGTTAATCATTCTAACAGTAATGCATTCTACGCTTTCTAGTTCTCTTCTATTTCTCAAGTTCCTTGAAATACATTGCTAGATTTTAGCTTTCCAGGATTTTACATCATAGGTGAAAAGCTTTGTCACCTGTTTGAAGGGAATATTACCGTCTATCATTTCCAACTGAGGCAACCTTTAAAATGAAACCTAAATATTATAAACATGTGACACTTAGCCCCTGTGAACCCCATTATGAATCATTTCATTAATAGTCCACTCTCCCTCTATCGCTAGCACATTTATCATCTTGTAATTATTATTGCTATTTAATTTTCTTCTCCTGTGTTCTTTTTTTTACCCTTGCATTTTTTTTTTTAGTTTTTATCTCACGTCCTCTCTTTTTTCTTTGAAGGTGGGTGCTTCTCTTTTCCGATTCATCAAGGGAAAAGAGTATGGATTTCAGCATTATTTTTATTTTTTTATTTTGAACTTAAGTTACATCCATAATGATTTTCACCTTGACTTATAAGTTCCCTGCCTCAGAGGATCCACTCAAAAAAAGATTGAAGAAGAGATGGGAGTTAAAATTGTTTTTCCGTCATCAAAGAAGGAAGAATCTATCGGTAGGCTTCCTGATTGAAATTAAATGTCTTGCTTTAGTCATTTTGAAACTTCAGGGGGTGTTACTGTGTCTTCCAAGATGGTAGAATGATGCTTGAGTTTGGCAATTTTTGTCAATAGATTTGAACTTGGTGATCACAACATTGGCAGTGATTGTTTACTACTTGACATGTTATTCTCTGCAGTCATTGAAGGCATTTCAACTGATTGTGTAACAAGAGCTTCTGAAAAGATACAAGCTGTTATGGATGAGGTCAGTTACCAGTAATTGTGGTTTACAATATTCACATGTTTCTTTACGTCATTCCAGTAACATTTGACACATTTGAGACCTAGTTTGATGGTTAATTTTTCTCTTAGGTATTCTAGTAGTACATGACTTGTTCCATGCATGTAATGTAGTAGTAGTCTAATAAATGCCTAGGCGACTATTGAGGAGAGAAGTATGCAGGGAGTTAAAAAGGTGTGCATTGCTATTCAATGTCAAGTTTTGGCATCCATCATTGGATGCATGCGACACACATATTTTTTCCCTTGTTTCCATCAAAAAGTCTTGTGCAAATGACATACAACTTATTTGGTTTTTGTTTTTTGGAATGCATCATTTATTCTTTTTCTGCATATATGCTTGACAGATTGCTAACATATTCTTTATTTGTGTTTAAAATCACAGGCAATTGAATCAAGTCTCGACTACTCTCACTTTGTATCTCTTCCATTGGCAATACACCCTGAATTGATTGATAAGCTAATCAATTTTCAGAACTCCATACTGGGAAATAATGATGTTTCTGCAGATGAAAACTTGGAAAGTAGTGATTCTATTGAAGACACTTCGGACATCGAAAATAACGGCCAGGAACTAATTAAAGGACGTGATGTGGCTGTTGAACTCAAAGTTGAAGATGAAAAACATGTTAAAGTGGGTTTAACTAGCATACCTTTAGTTAGTTATCCTCCTAAACCACCAAGGTTGCCTAATGCTTCTGGTAGGTTTTAAAGTTCATTAGTTTAAAGGAGAGATTATTCTGGTTCCCCTATAATAGCATATAGTTCTATATCTACTTTTTAAACTTTGGGCCCTATAAAATTACTGATAATCCATTTTTGCATGTTCTTAATCACAGAAAAGGATGGGATAAAATGCTGACTTTACTGTTATCCAATTTTACTTAAAACTATTTTGCTTCTATTTCTCAGGACTTTTTTTTTTCACTCTCATCAACTTAGATGAATCTTACAGATTTGTGTTGTGCTTGACAGACTTTGGAATAGACAAATCCATATTTATTAAACCGACAACATTTCACTTGACTGTAATCATGTTGAAGTTGTGGAACAAGGAGCGAGTCAATGCAGCTTCAGGTGTCTTAAAGGTATGCTTATTTTAAATATGATAGGTAATAACTAATGGTGGTTCTAATAAATCTGTGTGTGTTTAGAGTATCTCATCAAAAGTGATTGATGCCTTGGATAATCAACCTATCTTCATCAGGCTTAAAGGGCTGGTAAGTAGAATATGACTTGTTTCATCTTGTTTTTGTTTCTGCAGTAGGATACAGTGGCCATTTGAATCTTGAACTCTATGCTTGGTAAATCAGGGCTAGATACTTTGAAGTTCTAGTGGGTTGTCTTCTAACAAGGGTGACAAATTTTAACATTAGTATGATGGATGGATTTCTGTCTCCATATTTGGTATGCCAGCTATTACCTATTAAGTAAAATTCATTCTCTTTTTCCTTTGGCAGGATACCATGAGAGGGTCTTTGTCCAGAGCTCGTGTTCTCTATGCTCCTGTTGAAGAAATTGGGAGCGAGGGTCGACTTTTACGTGCATGTCGTATCCTGATTATCTAAGCATTAATAATCTGGTGCCCACTTCACTGTTTACTGCACCTGGGAATGAAATAGGAAAGAAATTTAGAGATAAAAAATGCTGCTTTGTTACATTAGATTTTGAGATGTTTCTGTGACTTGATGAAGTCTTTTTAGTTTCCTAAGCTTGATTAGAAGTTATCATCAATGCATTTGTTGAGGCTGGACTTGTTCTAGAGAAAGATGCTAAGAAAAAGTTAAAGGTATGTTACCCTCCTTTTGCTCACATGTGATCATACTTCATGTTTATTATGAAAAATCTACATTTGGAATTATTAAAATGTTTCTACCATGTGATTTGGCTATGTGAGCAGCAATCATAGCACGCTTGCTTAGTTCCTAGGTGTTCGGTTAAATAATAGACTTAGTTACACTTGGACCTGAACAACTTGCTGGACCTAATGGACAGTGGGGTTGCCTAGTTGTTTCAGTCTTCTGTTCTCATATAGGTCTGGTTTTGGAATTACTAATATCAATATTGTTGTCTCCTTAAATTGCAGTTGCATGCCACAGTGATGAACGCAAGGCACAGGAAAGGGTACAGATATAATTTATTTTTGCACATTTTGCATTTTCTTTGGGTGAAATTATTGTTTGCCAGTCCCTGTGCTTTCTATGTTTGTTAGACTTGAGTTCCCAATTGTTACAATCTTCAAAAAATATTTCCTTGGTTGCTGTTTTATGATGCAGTAAGACATCAGTCCACCTCATTCTTTTTATGCTAATACTATTAACTTTTTAGGGATTGAAGAGTAGATTTTAAAAGGTTGGGAACTAAAGTTTAAAACCTCACTAAAATCTCAGGGATCTACTAATGATTTACCCTTTTCTTTTTGCCTACTTGCTGTCTATGCTTCATTTGGCTTTTGTCTTTCTGTTTCATATGCCTAATTTCCTGAAGATTTCAGGAAGAGAAGAAGAAAGAATGACTCCTTTGACGCAAGGGGCATTTTCAAGCAGTTTGGTTCAGAGGATTGGGGGGAGTATCTTATCTGCGAAGCTCATCTTTCACAACGCTTTGTGTATGATGAGAATGGATTTTACCATTGCTGTGCATCAATACCTTTCCCTGGAAAAGAAGAACGCAAGCAGACTGATTGAGACCTTTTGGCTAAATTCTATTGGGTAGGAAATGGTTGCCGAACATTTTACAATTTTGGGTTGCTTTTATGATATCTTTAAGATTTCAACTTCCACAACTACTGACCATGGGATATTATTGATCGGGTCAGCCACAGATCTTGCAGACTTCAGTTGACTTGTGGGAGTAATCATTCCATATTGTTTCACGCTGGATACTTCAGCCTCCACTTTCAAGCAGCTGACATGACCTGAGATCAATGCCAGTAAGTTCATTAACAGAGACCCAATTCTGGTGAGAAAAACACTCTACTGCAGCAGTGCACTTTTTTTTAATTCGATCACTTTGTTTTTTATAAAATTTAAAATTATATCTACATAGAATTTGTATTTAAGATTTGTTTAATTTGTTTTTTATGATGTTCTTATGGTGTTAGAAAACCATTTTGATATTTAGATGGTATTCAATTTTGTTAAAATAATTTGGTTTATTGCTTGTAAAAAAAAGAGTTGAGGGATTGATACGACAAAAACGAAAGAATGTTGACTATTTAAATATTTAACCTTTTTTTATTGTTAATGCAAACCTCGTGAAGATTTAAAAATTTATAAGCAAGTTTGAACACAATTCTATAAAACAACTTTGAGATAGAAAGGAAAGCATGATAAATGGATTATCTTGAATTGATATACCAACACTATTAGAATCTCAACCCTTATCTATCGATTAGTGAACTGTGAATGAACAGTGTAAAGAAAACACCATGTAAATGGTTCTTCGACAAGTCAATTTAAGTTCTTTCAATGGAGTTTTCCTTGCACACATATATTATTCTAAATTCAAAGTTTGTAAGAAAAACGAGAGAAAAAAACACTAATTACAAGCTAAATTAACTCTATTTTATAGTAGGTAAAAAAAATCATAAATAATAATAAAAAAGCTATATATAAAATAAAAAATCATAAATCAACTTAGAAAATAATATAAATATTGCACAACGGGTTTTTTTTATTATTAATATAGGTATTCGAATTAATTTTTATGGAATTTGATTAATTTCATGGACTATAAATTACCCTGAAATTTATAAGGCTCTAACTGATTAGGCTCTAACTGATAACTCCTATGAATCAGTAATGTGCAATTACGTAGCTCATAACTCCAGTCCTGTAAAAGCCTGGGACAGCCGGGGTTTTCCTCGCTCTCTGGGACCACAAAGTGTACTTTCCGGATAGAGTGGTTTCTCTCGTATTCAAAAAAAAAAAAATACTTAGCTCATGACAACCTACAAAACTTGTCAATTGGAGGATAGGTGATGTTAGGATGAAATTCGTTCAAAGAAGGGGAGTTGAAACTTGAAAGTCTTAAATCATTTTCAATTTTCATGGGGAAATCGCATGTTTTAATGATAATTTGAGACAGGGCATGTGATGCTGCAATGCATTGCCTATGATTAACGTCCTTGGATGAATAGAGTAAAATCAACGGTGATTGATTTGGATCACCATCAACTGTGATGGGGTGCATATCGATGGACAAACTCAGCCAACTCACAACCACTAGTCCCTCCTCCTCGGGGCACTAGAATCACTCAGCGGATATCAGACACGTCAAAGATATCTCGTGATAAGATAGTTTTTATTATTTATATTATTGAATTCGAGTTAAAACGTGTATTATTTTTATAAAAAATTAAAATAATTAAAACTTTATTCACTCAATTATATTCACAAAATATATTTTTTAAAATAAAATTTTTTATTGCATCCAACAAAACATGAGACACCACTTTTTCCAAGAGGTGGAAAAAAAAGGCAGAAAAGAAAAAAGGAAGATAATGATGTGAAGATCACAAGACACCGTTTTCTTTTTGGCGGGAAAGCCTTGGAGATTCCTTCCCATGCATGCGTGTCCTTCTGCCGGCTACCTCTCCTCTCACTGCCCGTTTGGCACTGCGGCTAAACTGTTGTTTTGCTGAAATTTATTTTTTTTCATTTTAAATGAATATGTTTTGGTGTTTTAAGATTATTTTCATGTGATGATGTCAAAAATAATTTTTAAAAAATAAAAAAAATATCATTTTGATGTATTTCGACATGAAAAACACTTTGAAAAGCTACCATAACCGCTCTTCCAAACATGCCATAATTCAAACCTAAACACAATTATGGAACGCTAAATCTGCGTATTTTTCAAATCAACCTCTAGCCCCTGTTTTTTTCTGCACGTTTACATGGTCGGTGGAGTGTGTGGCCCTGAGCTAGTCAAGCCCTCATCACCTTATCTGATCTATCATTGTTTCTCTCGCGCGTGCATGACCCCATCGCCCACTTTCCCTCTCTAAAATGAAGGTCGGTCACATGGAAGAATCATTGATGTGCATCCAGACATTTCTATTATGAAAAGTGGGTTAAATACAGGCAGACAGAAACAAAAAAACTTCATTGGATAAGGATGGAGTCATTGTACACATCAGATCCTCTTCAACCTCTGTATAATAATAATAATAATACGCAGCTCATGAGTTATTTATTTAGCCTCAACAAGTTTATTGTTGAACTCAGGGTTGTCAGTTTCGTTCTGTTTTTGTTAAAATAACCGAAATATTTTATACAACTTAAAAAATAAGATAAAATAATATTATTTTTACCTCTGTTTAAATTTCAATTCATTTCGGATTTTTCGGTTAAATACCGGCCAAAACGTTATGGGTTTGTTCCGCTCATTCCGTTTCGGTCAAATATTATTTTTTTAAATAATGAATAATTTTACAATATCAATCATATCTCTTAATCCGACAGTTAGATTGAGATAAAATTTTACGAGTCTCTTGACATATTTATATATATTATGTTTAATTGAACAATTATAAATAATTTTATTTTTGGATTTTAACTAATTTTTTTATAATTAATATATTTAATTATACACACACACACATAAACATTACAGCCTAAAACGGCGTGTCGAAACACTTCGAAAACAAAATATTATGTTCCAATTGAAAAAAATAAAGCACAAACTGAAACGGTATTCACAACTTTGATTAACTCATATTTTTTGGTTTTTTATATATTTATATAATATTAATGTGTCAACTTTTAGTGTGCGTGTGTATATATATATGTATGGTGTCCTGTGAAATATATTGAACTTTCCTGTCCTTGTCTTCTTAATTCTTCTCTCCCATTTCCAGAGCTCCCCTTCAGCTATTCTTTCAAAGATGGCTGGAATTGCCTTTGGTCGCTTTGATGATTCTTTCAGTTTAGGATCTCTTAAAGCCTATCTTGCTGAGTTCATCTCAACTCTGCTCTTTGTTTTTGCTGGTGTTGGTTCAGCCATGGCTTACAGTTAGTATATATTCTCTCAATTTTACCTGGGAATTGCTAGCTAGTAACTGCGTTTCATAAATAATACCATATATATATATATATATATATATATATATATATATGAAGAACTAATCATAAGTTGCAAAATCTTAAGTTCTAGACTCATGATCAGTAACTTATGTTACCTGCAGATAAGCTGACAGGTGATGCGGCTCTTGATCCTGCTGGGCTAGTAGCCATTGCGGTTTGCCATGGATTTGCTCTCTTCGTGGCGGTTGCTGTCGGCGCCAACATCTCCGGTGGCCATGTTAACCCTGCCGTCACTTTTGGTTTGGCTCTTGGTGGCCAAATCACCATCCTCACCGGCATCTTCTACTGGATTGCCCAGCTCCTCGGCTCCATTGCTGCATGCTACGTTCTCAAAGTTGTCACTGGAGGCCTGGTAATTAAGATCAATATTCTGCATCTTATTAAATATTCAATCACTCTGCTGGGACCGATCCTGATATGCGCGAGTGAAGATTTCCATGCTTTTCTTAAAAAAAAAAAAAAGCCTTTTTTTCCCCTCCTCTTCTTCTACTTTTATGGTAAGAAGTGTGTTTTCAAGAGAAATGAGATGTATGTATGGTATTGAGTTTTAAAAGTAATTTTGAAAAAAATAGATTTTTATTTTATTTTAAATTATTTTTAAAAAAATATTATTTTGATGCGTTTCTAAACGAAAATCATTTTAAAAAGCAATCGCAACCACAATATCAAACAAACACTAATATTTTTCCCATCCAAATTGTTTAAGGGAGTGTTTGACACTGTGTTTTAAAAGCGTTTTTGAAAAAATAGATTGATTTTTATTTTTATTTTGTACTTAAAATTAAAAATAATTAGTGTTTCTATATCATTTTGATGTGTTGATGTCAAAAATAATTAAAAAAAAGTAAAAAACTTAATTCTGATGCATTTCTGAACGAAAAACACTTTAAAAAACAATTGTAACCACCCTTTAAACAAATATTTACTAGGCATTTATTACAAGTACTTAATTTATTAGTTCTCCCCTGAGCTTGAATTTCTATAATTGCTTGGTTTCAACAGGCAGTCCCGATCCACAGTGTGGCAGCTGGAGTAGGAGCCATTGAAGGAGTGGTTATGGAGATCATCATCACATTTGCCTTGGTTTACACTGTCTATGCAACTGCTGCTGACCCCAAGAAGGGATCCCTCGGCACCATTGCTCCCATTGCCATCGGTTTCATTGTGGGGGCCAACATCTTGGCTGCAGGCCCATTCTCCGGTGGATCCATGAACCCAGCCCGATCCTTCGGCCCAGCTGTGGTTAGTGGTGATTTCCATGACAACTGGATCTACTGGGTCGGGCCTCTTATTGGTGGTGGGCTTGCTGGACTTATCTATGGAAACGTGTTCATCATTGATCATGCTCCTCTGTCCAGAGGAGACTTCTAAACTAGTCTTGAGCTTCCCTGGGCCACAATTTGTCTGTGTAGTGAAGAAAGGGGTTGCAGATGATGCTCTTTTTTCTTGTCTTCTCTCTCTTTAAAAATATTTTCATCGAGTCTATCTTGTCGTAAAGCTTTCTTTGTTGTCAAGAACCATTTGCTTTTTACCAGAATGAATGGAGTGTTCAGCGAGTCTCTTCGACTTGTTTGTCGTTATATTTCAAAAATATATTTTTTTATTTTTTATTTTAAATTAAAAAAATAATATTTTCAAATAATTTTCATAACTAATATCAAAAATATTTTTAAATAAAAGTATTTTAAAAAAACAATACCAACTACAGACAAATTCATGTCTTATCATGGCTAGCTGTTTGCCTCTTTTTTTTCGGATTCACTTTGCAGCAATTCATAAGTCTAGTGTTTGGAAGGGAAAAAAAAGGAGATATTTTTAAATTTTAAATTAAAATAATATTTTAGTATTTTTAATTCATTTTAATGTATCAATATTAAAAATAAAAAATATTATTTTAATACATTTAAAAAAATATATTATTTTAAAAAATAACCTCAGTTATACTCGTAAATTAATCATACTCTCGAATTAAGCTGGCGTGTGACTTTTCTGTTTTCGTGGGCTTTTCATTTCTAGTTTTACCCTTTTTTGTGTACATCCTGTAAACCGATCAAGTTCTGGATGAGTAATTTTTTTTATGATTTTAGACAAGGGGACTGGATTGAGAAATCATAATACACGAGGGTATCAATTGAGAAAGATGTTTTGTTCGGTGACCATATTGAAAACAAATAGATAGTTAGAACACTAAATTGAGGTTTTCCCTTATTTTAATCAGATTGAATTTCCGACAACATTTCAGAAGGCAATAGTTTTTCATAATTCCATTCATGAGCTTTCCATTCCGGCAATTGCTGGATGACAACCTGCATAGATTGAGGGGATAAATAAATAAATAAATAAATAAACTTGATTTAAGGTAAATATTTATTCATGGAGACTGCCAGGAGATTTTACAAACCAGTCCTCTAGAATCTGGATCACCAACTGTGGTTTGACAAGCAAGTCTCCAGTTTTTCGGTTTCTGCAAATAACACATTGGCATAGAACTCAGCATTTTCTTTCAATTTAACATATAAATCTGTCTCCAGTACAAGCATTATTCAAAAATTACTATTTCAACATGTAAACACTCAGAAAATTATACTTTAGTCCTTGAAAGCATCAGTGGTAGTACTATACTGAATCAGTATACCTTCTTGAGTTTCTCCTTCTCATTGTCCGTGCGAGGACTCAGTAGCTCTTTTCCCTCTATAACCTAAAAACAGACAAGGAGTTGAAAAAGATTGTCAGCCATGGAAGGAGTTTCCTGTTAAGTTTTGAGAACAGCGATAAGCTATAGCTTTTGTTCTTCGATCCTGACATTTGAATCAAGGATGCTTGCTCCATAGGCTTGGTTAATTTACAAGAAAAAAAGGGGGTTTTAACTTATCAGAGAACAAAATGAGCTAAAAACATATAAAATCGAGCAATTTTGATTAACTAATTCCTCAAAAAGCTCTGTCAATTGTGTACCTCCACCATGCATGTTGCGCAGGTACCTCCTCCCCCACAATTTAGCAAAGCTCGAGACTGGAAAATTAATATGGGAAAATCACATCAGGACACTGAAATGCAGCGCAAATGATATGGAAAAACGCATTTTCGAGAGTGAAATAGACTTACATATGGTCCATACAGCTCAATATTTGTGTCAAGCATTATATCCCTAAGTTTCTGGGCACCGGGAGCATTGCGAAAATGCACATCGGGGGTTCCATCGGGGAGCAGCACAGACTACGCCGGCGGCGACAAAAGCACAAGCCATATTGAAATCAATGTTCCGTACACAAAGATTCGCATACCAAGCTGTGAAAATTAACATCAGTAGGGGATGCAGTTTTCTTACATGAACAAATGCGAGGTGGACACAGGGCGGTTCTTCTGGCTCCTTGGCCTCCGATGTACTACTCTCTGGTGCGGTGCTTATGGCGCTGATTTTCAGTTTGGTGGGGCCGGAACTGATTGCATGTCTGGAGGGTCTGAGGTTTTTGGTGGTGGGAGCTTGGAAAGGGGCTAAGCCATAGGAGTTGAGGTGGAGACTGCTCATGCTTGCTAATGATATTTCAGGATTGGAAGAGAAGGCAGTGGTTTTAGGCTTTTAGCATATGTTGTGTGGTGCTTCTTATTTATCTTATCTTCCGATGTGATTGGACTCAAAAGTTTGATCATAGGCCCATATCGGGCCCATTTATTGTTCCTGATGGTAATGCTGTGGATAGTTATTTTTTTTCAAAATTTATTCTTTTATTTTATTTTTATATACATATATCAAAAATAATTTTTAAAAATAAAAAATATTATTTTGGTTTTTGTTTTAAACAATAAAAAATTAAAAAAATAAACTCAATTATATTATCATCGTAATTAGAATTTAAATAGGCTCTCGGAAAAATTAAAAGAGAGGCATGAAACGCTAGAGGAAGGGGTCGAACCTTCGACCTTGTGGTTAACAGCCACACGCTCTAACCAACTGAGCTACTCCAGCAAGTTGGATTCTGCTGTGAAGACTATTATATTTATAGTTTTATTATACCTTTTATGTGCCACGGAGATCAGTATTTATTTATTTTACGAAAAAATTAGATGCACTAAAAGAATTCTTATAATTATTATTATAATAAAATTTGAAACGTGTGGGTTTTTTTTACTAGAAACGTTATCCTTGTTCACTCACACGCATGTAATGTTTTGATAATTTATTTTGGTTTATGTGATTTCATTCGTCAATTGTTTTTATTTCTTAATTAATGGTAAAAGTAAAAGAAGTGGGGACCATAACGAAAAATACATCAAACATGAGGGACATAATAGGAGCTTAAAGAGGATTGCATTTTGATCTTCGAACTTAAAAAACACAACGCAAATTATACAATTCTTGCACCTCAATCTATTTTTCAATTTAATTTTCAAATAAAAGTTAGTTTTTGTTATTTTTCGAGTTACTTATTAAAAAAATAGAGAGATAGCTAAATTATAGCGATAAAAATAAAATAATATTATTAACACTAATTTAGATTATCAAAATAGTTGATATTTGTGATAAAAAGGATCAATCTCAACTTTTTTTTTTTAAATCAAAACAATATTATTCCGATAAAAAGTAAGCTTTTTATTCAATTTTTGATTAGGTTTTACATTAAGTTGATATAATTACAAATAATCTAATTTGTTTTTTACCAATCAATCTTAATTATTTTTTTTAAATATAGATTTATCCACGTATTTAATCACCGCTAGAGTTCTAAGTTAGCTAAATGAAATTATCTAGATTTTATAATGAGAGTTACTATAGTAATATTAATATGAGCTCTTAATATACATTAAAATAAAAAATAATATCTAGTATATTTTTAAAAGTATTTAGGTATGATAATAATAGAATAAACCTTTTATATTATCATTGATAAATTATAGAGGATACGAGCCGATTTGCCCGCTTCGCCGGGGTTTTTTATCTTTGTAAAAAATTAATTGATTTTAAAAATGTTGTATTTTGTAATCTTAATATTTAATTAGCATAATTGTAATTGATAAAATTTATTAAAAATGGTTTTTTTCAACAACAATCTGATTGAATATTGCTATTGGCAAAAAACTTTTGATTAAATTTGTTAAAAAATTTGCTAAGAAGGTGAAATGATTTATTAGGAATTTGTTGCCACGGATACTCTGGGGAAAAAAAAAGACAAAAAAAAACCGGTTAAAAAAGAACAGCTTACTTGGACAGTAAAAAAGAAAAAATACATGTGAAAAAAAGGTTACCGTTCCTCAAAAGGAAAAACAAAAAGAGTCTAAAATATAAATTTAAATTCAAAGCCAAAGTTTTATTTTGTAAGATTTATTCATCATATTATTATATTAAATATATTTAAGAATACCGATATGAATTTTTGTTGCAAGAAATCGTAGGTCATTTTTTTTCTTTTTTTATATATTTTTAGGCGATAATATGAAAAAAAATATTCAACACATAATCTATAATGTGATCGAAATGGGAAGTGATTTTTATAGTTTTTTAATTGTAGATAACCTAGATGTATTTGTAAAAAAAAAAAAAAATATGAGTTGCCTGTTTTCCCCAGTTATATTAAATATAACACACTATAAATATAAAAATTGCAATTTTTTTTTAAAAATAAATAGAAAACTTTTTGCGTGCATAATTATTTGTTTGTTGTTTAAAAAGAACAGGCAAAATATTTGACACTTATGCAAAATTTAATTTTTATTTAAGCGACATTTACTGTTATAAAATAGCTCAACACCCCCTAATATAACAATAGCAAAATATATAATTGTATTGTAGGTCATTATTTTTCTCTATCTAAATGCGATAACATCCAATAAATATTAAAACATCTAAGTAGTTTGACATTCAAAGCCAAAGTTTTATTTTGTAAGATTTATTCATCATATTATTATATTAAATATATTTAAGAATACTGATATGAATTTTTGTTGCAAGAAATCGTAGGTCATTTTTTTTCTTTTTTTATATATTTTTAGGCGATAATATGAAAAAAATATTCAACACATAATCTATAGTGTGATCGAAATGGGAAGTGATTTTTATAGTTTTTTAATTGTAGATAACCTAGATGCATTTGTAAAAAAAAATAAAATATGAGTTGCCTGTTTTCCTCAGTTATATTAAATATAACACACTATAAATATAAAAATTGCAATTTTTTTAAAAAAATAAATAGAAAACTTTTTGCGTGCATAATTATTTGTTTGTTGTTTAAAAAGAACAGGCAAAATATTTGACACTTATGCAAAATTTAATTTTTATTTTAAGCGACATTTACTGTTATAAAATAGCTCAACACCCCCTAATATAACAATAGCAAAATATATAATTGTATTGTAGGTCATTATTTTTCTCTATCTAAATGCGATAACATCCAATAAATATTAAAACATCTAAGTAGTTTGACATTCAAAGCCAAAGTTTTATTTTGTAAGATTTATTCATCATATTATTATATTAAATATATTTAAGAATACCGATATGAATTTTTGTTGCAAGAAATCGTAGGTCATTTTTTTTTCTTTTTTTATATATTTTTAGGCGATAATATGAAAAAAATATTCAACACATAATCTATAGTGTGATCGAAATGGGAAGTGATTTTTATAGTTTTTTAATTGTAGATAACCTAGATGCATTTGTAAAAAAAAATAAAATATGAGTTGCCTGTTTTCCCCAGTTATATTAAATATAACACACTATAAATATAAAAATTGCAATTTTTTTAAAAAATAAATAGAAAACTTTTTGCGTGCATAATTATTTGTTTGTTGTTTAAAAAGAACAGGCAAAATATTTGACACTTATGCAAAATTTAATTTTTATTTAAGCGACATTTACTGTTATAAAATAGCTCAACACCCCCTAATATAACAATAGCAAAATATATAATTGTATTGTAGGTCATTATTTTTCTCTATCTAAATGCGATAACATCCAATAAATATTAAAACATCTAAGTAGTTTGACATTCAAAGCCAAAGTTTTATTTTGTAAGATTTATTCATCATATTATTATATTAAATATATTTAAAAATACCGATATGAATTTTTGTTGCAAGAAATCGTAAGTCATTTTTTTTCTTTTTTTATATATTTTTAGGCGATAATATGAAAAAAATATTCAACACATAATCTATAGTGTGATCGAAATGGGAAGTGATTTTTATAGTTTTTTAATTGTAGATAACCTAGATGCATTTGTAAAAAAAAATAAAATATGAGTTGCCTGTTTTCCCCAGTTATATTAAATATAACACACTATAAATATAAAAATTGCAATTTTTTTAAAAAAATAAATAGAAAACTTTTTGCGTGCATAATTATTTGTTTGTTGTTTAAAAAGAACAGGCAAAATATTTGACACTTATGCAAAATTTAATTTTTATTTAAGCGACATTTACTGTTATAAAATAGCTCAACACCCCCTAATATAACAATAGCAAAATATATAATTGTATTGTAGGTCATTATTTTTCTCTATCTAAATGCGATAACATCCAATAAATATTAAAACATCTAAGTAGTTCGACATATTTTAATTTGACAGAAATATACAAATATATCATTAATTTGACATATTTTAAATAATATATTTAATTTAAAGGAAAAAATTGAAGTAAATCCAAATATTGAAATTCTATAATTTAAAACAAAACTTGAAAAAAAAAAAAAAGACCGAAATCAAACCTGAAATAAAAAATTGCATAGAAGGATAAAATTGAAAGAAATCAAACTTTGATACTGAAAATATTAAAGATTTATAATCAATTTGCATGGAAGGATGAAATTGAAATAAAAGAAAACTTTGAAACCGAAATGATATAGATTTCCGGCCCAATTCGAAAAATTCAAAGCACGAGGACCGATTTGCAACTTCCAGATGTAATCAATTTCAATTGAAGGACGAAATTGAAACACATTAAGGGCAAGAGAAACAAATTACAACGTTCAGGGACTGAAATGAATTTTGATAAAAAACAGCTTAGCTGACGTCATGTTGCGAAGGCAGGAGAGAGAAATGGAGGGGGGAAATTCAAACGACCATTGACACGTATACAGACATCATCGTGTTACACGCGCCGCCCCGTGTGGAAGAGAACATGCCTGAAAATCATTCTAGACGGTGGTTGGTCATTTTTCGACGCTGTATGACGCCACACGCGCCGTCCGAAGAACGCGTCAGCGCTGCAACGAACGGCGCGTCCGGAGACGCGCCAGCAGATGTCAGCGGGAAATAATTAAAAAATAGTGGCTAATTACCGTGAAGCCCCTCCCCCTCAGGCGTGGTTTTTGTCCGTTTCGAGGGACAAAATCGTCAATGCACTGTTACATGAAATATTAAAAAATGCAAAACCCGACCGGACGAACCGGACCGGACCGGACCGGTTATGGTAAATGACCGTCCAGCCCCCGAAACCGGCGGCGTTTTTTGTCGTTTTCGAGGGGCTGGACGGTTAAAGCACTGTGCAAAAAGCAAAAAAAAAAAAAAAAAAGCAGATGTACACCCGCGATTCACCGTGACAAATTGCCACTCCACAGTGGCAATGAGTCACGGTGTACAGTGGGAAATCCCACCTCTTTTAGCTATAAGGTAATATCTTATTATAAGACCTTTTTTTTTCTCGTAAAACAAAGATTTTCTTACATAAAGATAATTTCAAAGGAGAACGAGGGGCCAAGGCAAAAAGCAGACGCCGCGCGGCCGCGCCCTCGAACCACCACCCTCCTTGTTCTAAACTAAAACCCTTCTTCTCCCTCTGCTATATAGCAGCCCTACAAAACCTCAGAAACACAATGTCCCATATCTCAAATCTGCGCCTCCTCTTCTCCCCTCTTCTCCCCACTCTCCGTTCCCCCTTCTCTTCCAAACGCAGACCTTACTCTCTACTCACCATCATCTCTTCTTCATCTCCTCATCCAAAACGACGACACCGTACCACTCCAAACCACCTCTCTCTTAATTTCAGAAGCAGAAGCAAAACTACGTCTCAAGAGACCAGAGGCAGAGACAGAGACGAAGGGAAGTCCATGGACGAGAGTGGCAAGGAGAATCCTGGGTTTAATAAAAAAAGGGCTGAGGGGAGAGATAATACGAAAAGGAATTTACAGTTGAAAGTCAGAAAGCTCAATCCTATCAATACTATTTCTTATGTGCAGGTAGCTCTTTTGGATTTGTGGGGTTTTCTTGTTTCATTGAGGATTTGTGGGGTTTTCTTGTTTCATTGAAGAATTTTAAGTAAAGAGGAGTCTTTATTCCAGTTTCATGGATTATTTGCACTTTTTTTCTCTCCCTATCTCTTAAACTGTCCAGTTGATGAAGGATTCTAGTCTTTGATCTAGTACTCTCTCATGGCTTCACTGGTTTTATATATATTTGTGATAAAAGAAAAGTGGGTTATTAGTATACTCAAATGCAAGTAAGCAGAGGTATCAATTCTCTGATAATTCTTACATTTTCCAGATTCTTGGGACTGGAATGGACACTCAGGACACTTCACCTTCTGTCTTGCTCTTCTTTGACAAGCAAAGGTTTATTTTTAATGCTGGAGAGGTAATTCCATAGCTGCAGTAATGTCAGAAACTTCTTCTTATCCTTTTTTTTCTTTCATGTTTTAAGTATCAATTTGTTTTTGCAAACCGAATTGACTTCTTTTATTTGTTCATGTGTGGTCAAATTGTTGTTATTGAAGAAGAATAGCCCCCATGGTCACGATTGTTTCGCTTCATGCGGGGTTTAGATAGTTTAGGAGTGCGTTGTAGATCCCATGTGCAATTTGCTTTTATCTGGTAAACCCCTTTTTTTTTCTAGTCAACTGTGTATCCCTTTGCTATGATATATTGTGTAGAACTGCTATACGAAACCTACTCGCATGTTCTGCCAGGTGATGAATACCTGGTCTTAGTCTTACATTACAAGAAAAGGAAGTTATGTCTTTGCGGTATATTTTTATCATTAGTGAGTTTAGAACTGGAGTCTGTCAGCATCATAGGCGATGGATCTCTGCCCTTGCTTCCTGACTAAATAATTCATACTGACAATTCTATCAATGAGTCTTTTGTGTTGTTTTTATAATAACATTTAGCAACATGTGGGTACTTCATGCAATCAAATGAGAATATGAGCATCCTTATTGTGAAATTCACTGATTAAGAGGTTATTGATGGGATTTGCTCTCTGTTTTTGCCACTAACTTATTCTCAATGAGATTGTGATCTTTTGTTGAATGGTTGCCCCTTTTTTTTCTCTTAAGATTTTAGCCACCTTTCTATTTGTCAAAAATCTTAACGACTGAAATGGGAACTTAGGATGCATGCTATCCTTTGTTTTATTGTTTATGTATGGAGTTGCAATATATTGAATCATCAAATAGCTGAATTTAAGCATGTGAGACAGTGCACTATAATTATCTGACTCCAAATGAGTATTGGATCTAAAAGTCAAATGACATTGTGGTTTCAAATGGCAGTAATGCTGCTCTTTCATTAAACATAGCTTTAGAGCAAGTTCTCCTTTTAGTTTTAATTCACCACTAACTCTGGAAAGCTACCAGCGAAGCATTGTCTAATGTGCCTCTTTAACATTCAAGCAAATCTAAGATTATATTCTCATTTTATGGAGGAAGTAAAATATTTTTAAGCATCGATTCTTGTGAGGAGATTGATGCATAGCAATTGGATTTTTCACTCATCCTGCGACTATTATTTCAGGGATTGCAACGATTCTGCACGGAGCATAAGATTAAACTATCGAAGGTATGCAATCGCTCAAAAGATATTTATATGCTTACGAGTTTATTTATAATGCAGACATTCATAAGCATATGAGCACATGCTAATATGACCTTCCTGAGTTTCATTTGTGTTCAATAGGTGAATTTTCTCTCTATGTCAGATGAAATTTTTATTCACTATTCTTTTTCAGATAGATCACATATTTCTCTCTCGTGTCTGCTCAGAAACAGCTGGTGGAATTCCAGGTTTGTGTCTTTGTAGCTCAGCTGTCACATTGTTCTTGCAAACATATGGCTGTAATTCATAGCTAAAAAATACATAAAATCTTGACGTGTCTTCTAGAACCAATTTTTACTGATATCTGGCTGGACATTCACTGATGCTACAGACCCTAAATACTAAGTGTTAAAGTTTCCTAACAGGTTTGCTGTTAACTTTGGCTGGCATGGGAGAAGAAGGAATGTCAGTAAGTATTGAATTGACTTTCTTTCCCATAATTTATTGTCTATTATATTTTAAAGTGCAGTTTATGTTTTTGTGAAGGTTAACATATGGGGTCCATCAGATCTCAAGTATTTGGTTGATGCAATGAAGTCTTTCATCCCCCACGCTGCCATGGTTCACACAAAGAGCTTTGGTAACGATAATGTTGGTCCGGTGGATGCAAATAAGTTTATAGACCCCATTGTTCTTATTAATGATGAGGTTGTCAAAATATCAGCTATTCTATTACGACCAAACCAGTCACAAGGATCTGCTCTAAAGCCTGGAGATATGTCTGTGATATATCTTTGTGAGTTGGCAGAGATTATGGGCAAATTTGACCCAGAAAAAGCTAAAGCTCTTGGTCTGAAACCTGGGCCGAAATACAGGGAATTGCAGTCGGGAAGATCAGTGATGTCTGACCACCAAGATATAATGGTGGGTTCCTCAGTCAAGGAAAAAGAAAAGAAAAAAAACTGTGACCGCCTAATTCTGTCACAGTACCTATAGTGCTCCTTGATCCATGTTTTGGCATGTGTATTTATTGTGTTCCTATGCTGCTGCTTGCTCCATATTTTGACATGAATGTTTTGTTTTGTTTTTCAGGTTCATCCTGGTGATGTGATGGACCCTTCTGTTCCCGGTCCCATTGTATTACTTGTTGACTGCCCTACAGAATCTCATGTTCAGGAATTGTTATCCACGGAATCTCTCGACAGTTACTATGTGGATTTCTCAGGCAACCCAACACAGATTGGCAAGACTGTGAATTGCATCATTCATCTAAGTCCTGCTTCTGTAACACGCAGCCCCACTTATCAGAAGTGGATGAAGAAATTTGGTTCAGCTCAGCACATTATGGCAGGACATGAAATGTGAGTGATTTGTCACTGGTTTCTCCAAAGAAAATGTCCACTGTCTGTGTACTTAACAGTTCTTTTTGGGCGTTCTTGCTCTTTGCAGGAAGAATGTGGAAATTCCTATTCTAAAATCCAGTGCAAGAATTGCAGCACGACTTAATTACTTGTGTCCTCAGTTCTTTCCAGCTCCAGGATTCTGGTCGCTCACAGATCTTAACAACTCAAGACCAGACTCAATTTTTTCAGGCGAGGTTTGTTTAGACATTCTTTGTAGTTCATGATTATTGTGTGGAAAAGTTTTATTTCAACTAAATTGCTGGTTTTTATTCCACGTACCAGGGTTGTGTCTCAAAGTTATATGAAAACACATCGGCTGAGAATCTCCTTAAGGTAAGAACAATTTTGCTTTTTGCCAAAGCCTTTTGATTTGATGTTTGAGACTGCGATTCACTGTTTGCTAAATCAAAAGGCTTTCTTTTTCATCTTCCTAACATAATGCAAAGGCTTTCCGTTTATTGTGTTCCATGTCCAACTAGATTGAGTGACATAAACTTTATAACCAAGCAATTACTTTGGAATTGATGTTTGAGAATTATTATCCTCTTCTAAACTAGGGTGAAATGAATGAACAATGAAGCATGCCTCCCTTTTTTTTATTCCTTTTCCATTTTGGTCCCTTTCTTTTCATTTTTTTTTCATGTTGTCTCTTTTTTATAATGCTCTAGCATTTAGTTTGTGCTTGATTTTATGAGTATCTATTTTTGTTACTATATAATTAAGTAAAAAATAGTTTTAAAAAATAGAGTTAGTAAACCTAGTGGAGTCCATAACTCTAGTCGCGAGTTTGGCGGGTTAAGTTGTGAAGCTCGGGTCGATCCAATATGTTGTCCCAATATTAAAAAAACAAGATGAAATCTTGATATTTTAAAAAATATATAATTTTCTTACTAGTCATCTAGGTTATCTTTGAATTTGTTAAATTGACTAGATCATGTCAGGACAACTCCCATCTTTTAATTGAATGTGGACTAGGCAAGAAATTGAGTCTGGAGGTTTCAAGGTCAACTCATCGGGCTAGATTTAATAACAATGTCTAAGAGCTTCTTAGGACCTTTATATTTTTTTTTAATGTTCAATTGGTCCAACTCGCAATATATTGCGTGTTAGTAAACCTGCTAAAAACTAAAAGAATGGGTGAAAAGTGAAGGAGTTGCCCTCTTTTTTCCTTTCTTTTTTTTAATAATTCCATTTTTATTTTTTTCTTTCAATTGATTTTTTTTATCCTTTAATATTTTGTTGATTTAAAATTTGTTCTTATAATTTTTGTTTGTTTGATTTCTATGAGGTTATCGTAGTGTCAAACAAACATCATGTTATTTGATTAGTGTTTAATTTTGGGAGTATCTATATTTGTTATCGTATCATTAAGTAGAAGATAATTAAAAAAATAAAATTGTTAAATAATGGAGTTTAAGATTCAGGTTGCGGGTTTGGTGGGTTAAGACGTGAAACTAGAGTTGATCGAATATGTTGTTGTTTTATATATATAAAAAAGACTCGAAATGTTTTTTTTTTTTATAAAAAAAGTTAAACCATATTTTTTTTACAATAGTTTGGGTCGCTTTTGAACCAACTAAGTTGATTGAGTTACGTCAAGACATCTTCCACATGAGTTAATTTTAAACTCTAGGTAGACAGTCAAATTAAGAGGTTTTAAGGTTAACTTGTTGGGTCAGGTTTAATAATAAAGCTAGATAGTTCCCTGCAACTTGGACATTTTTTCACGTTCAATTTTCTTTATCCGACCTACAGCGTAGTACAAGCCGGTAAACTAGTTGAAGGCTATATTGACTGCCCTTGCAACTGAATTTTTACTTGTGATACTAGATGATTTGGTGGTGTCATACTTTTCAAGAACTTTGGCCCCTTTCTCTGAATATGTCTTCTCAAGCCATCTCAAATAACACCTATGATGTTTGATAAATGCTTTTGGTTACTGTCCTATTTTCTAGTCCATAACCTGGATGAGTTGATGAATGTTTGTAATTACTTTTATTATTATTATTATTATTATTATTATTATTTTTATCTATATTTACAATTACTTAAGTTAGATGCCACTTCCTTTTTATAACATATATGCTGCACATTTCTATGTTGAACAGTTCACTTTGCGGCCTCATGCTAATCTTGGTTTCGACAAATCTAATATTCCAAGTTTGATGGCTCCCTCAGAAGTTATCAATGAGTTACTCTCTGAGATTCCAGAGATTGTGGATGCTGCCCAACATGTGCGTGAGTTTTGGAGTGGACCTGGAGGATTGGAAGCAGACATAAATGTTTTCCAGGGTGATAAGGTCATTGAAGAGCCATGGTTGGAAGAGAATACTCTACCTAGTTGCTTGGAAAATATAAGGAGAGATGACCTGGAGGTGGTCCTTTTGGGGACAGGATCATCTCAGCCTTCTAAATACCGAAATGTTACTTCTATCTATATTAATCTCTTCTCCAAAGGAAGTTTGCTTCTAGATTGTGGGGAAGGAACCCTGGGACAACTAAAAAGAAGGTAACACTAAAACTTTATGATTAAGTGTTGCTTATATTGCAAGTTATTTTCTTCATGTTTAAATTATTATGATCGGTGTACTCTGACAACAGGTATGGTGTGGAGGGTGCTGATGATGCCGTGAGAAAATTAAGATGCATTTGGATTTCTCATATTCATGCAGATCACCATACCGGATTAGCAAGAATACTTGCTCTGAGACGTGACTTGTTAAAAGGCATGACCCGTGAACCTATACTTGTTGTGGGGCCTTGGCAGCTTAAGAAATTTCTAGATGCATATCAAATACTAGAAGACCTGGATATGCAGTTCATTGACTGTAGGAGCACCACTGAAGCTTCATGGGTTGCTTTTGAGGATGATAGCAAATCAAAAAAGGATGACATGTCTCTATCAAGTCCAAATGATTTTGCAGAAATAAAAAATTCCACTGTAAATACCGAGTCAAATTTGTTTGCCAGAGGAAGCCGCATGCAGAGCTATTGGAAGAGACCTGGCAATCCAGTTGATAATGGCATGGTTTTTCCAAGTCTAAAGAGATTGAAGGAGGTGCTGAGTGAAGCAGGGCTGGAGGCTTTGATTAGTTTTCCTGTTGTTCACTGCCCTCAGGCATTTGGTATTGCCTTGAAGGCTGCAGAGAGAATCAACACTGTTGGAAAAGCGATACCAGGTTGGAAGATTGTGTACTCAGGTGACACCAGGCCTTGTCCAGAACTGGTAGAAGCATCTCGCGGAGCAACCATTCTCATACACGAGGCAAGTTATCAGATTCTTTTGTATTTGATTAACATATCATTTTTTACTTTTTGCTTAGAATCCTTGAACTTTTCAAAACTCTAATGGTTTGATGAAGGTGATCAAATAATTGGTAATTAGCATCTTGATGAAGTATTGAACTATCAAAATAGGAAAAAGAATGGGAGTGAATTTTGTAAATTTGACTGGGACACACACAGGTTTTAGAAACTCTTACCACCAAAAGACAGCACGTCTCTGATTTGGATGTCACAGGATGTTTTCTGTACACATAGTTTCCATGTAATTGTATTGCATAGTCGCTTTACAGCCCTAGTTTGCTTATTTAGCTTGGCAGTGTGTTGAGCTCACCAGTAGTTGTTCATACTGACCCCGCCAGTTCTACAATTATGCAGGCAACTTTCGAGGATGCGTTGGTGGAGGAAGCCATAGCCAGAAACCACAGCACAACAGAGGAAGCCATAGAAGTAGGAAACTCAGCTGGTGCATATCGCATCATCCTCACCCACTTCAGCCAAAGATACCCGAAAATTCCTGTATTTGATGACACACATATGCATAAAACATGCATTGCTTTTGATATGATGAGTGTAAACATAGCAGATTTACCTGTGCTTCCCAGAGTTCTTCCATACCTTAAAATGCTCTTCAGAAATGAGATGGTAGTGGATGAATCAGATGATGTTGTAGATCCTGCAATTGCGGTAGCTAATTAGGTTTCATCATCTTATTGGATTTGTATCATGATTTGCCAGGTCCTTTTCTTTAATAATTTGCTGTCCTTTTCCCTTTCTCCACGCGTATGATTCTCTCTGTTTATTTCCTTCTCTTGGAAAATTGTGATTCTTGTTTGCGACGCACGCATTAGATAAAACCAAAGTTATCGATACTGTTTTGGTTGATGTTTTGTTTTTTTTATTGGTATAAAATATTGTGGTTGTGTTTGTGCTGTTCATATATAATTAATTAATTATATATATAAAAAAATTAAAATATTAATTTAATAAACATGATTTAATATATATATATATATAATTAAATATATTAATTGTAAAAAAATTAGTTCAAATCTAAAATTAAAATTATTTAGAAAAATGCAATTTAATCTAAAAAAGACACGATAAATTAATATTTCTGAGCAAAATTATGAACATGTATAATATTATGAGAATGTTATCATTAATCTTGTAAAGTTGTTACATTCTCTGATTGTTTTGAAATTTTAACATAATATATATAAATATGTCAAGAGACTACTCATAACATTTCATTTCAATCTAAAGGTCGGATTAAAAGATATGATTGATATTATAAAATTATTTATTATTTTAAAAAAATACTATTTGGCTGAAATGGAACCGCCGAAACGTTTCTGGAACGTTTCGGCCGGTATTTGGCTGAAAAATACAGAACGGACTGAAATTTAAATCGAGATAAAGACGCTGTTTTGTTTTGTTTTTTAACTGGTACAAAACGTTTCAGCCAAAACGGAACGGTATTGACAACTACGGATAAAACTAGATGAGTGGGAAATTGTAAAATAAATGGAGGATGAAATTGTAAAAAAATCAATTTGATGATTTATTTCATGTAAAATAAATAGTGATGAAAATAACAGTAACTAAATTTGATAGAGAACAATCAAAAGGTTGCCTTGAAAAATTGAAAGGTCAAGAGTAAAAATCAAGGGAAAAAAAAGGTCATAGATGTTAAACTGAAGGTTTATTGACTACATGAACTGCCAAATCATAAAAGGACCACGAATGATTCTAAAGTCACCAATAAAAACGGTGTTTAATGGTCAGATGACCTTGTATAAGTCAACATTTTTTGTTGTTTTTAATAATATTTATATTTATTAAATTAACAAATAACCCTCAAGTGAAATTGTATATTACCAAAAAAAATATATATAAAAACACGACAAAAATAACCTTGGGCACTAGTGTTAGATTTTTTTAAGATAAAGTTAACCATTTCACTATGTTAAAAAGATAAAAAGATTAAAAGGCCTCCCTTTGCAAGTTAAGTATATAAAGTTAACGACCCTGTCAAATCTTCTATTCAAGTGAGGAGATTATAATATGATTATAAAAAAAATAATTATAAATATTAATTTCTAATCAACATAATATTGAATAATAGAATTTAAAAAATAATAAAATATTCTGCAACAATTAAACTAGGTTAATCTACTAAATTTATAGCCTCGATCATGAGACCGTGATATCTCCATAGAATACAGATTAAGAATTTAATTCTCAATCAACCCAATATTAAAATATAAAATCAATTAAGAAAAAAAACAACCCAAGTTAACAATTTTGCTTCTTTACAAAAATCCTTTTCCATCAAATCTAATTGAAATTAAGAAAAAAAAATCCCATGAGACATGGATATCTCCATAAAAAATAAAATTTTAAAAAATCATTAAACCCAATTCTCATGTAATCTAATATTGAAATATAAAATTGAAGAAAAAACTAAATAAAAAAAGAATTATTTATCAAAACAAAAATATTCAAATATCATTCCTTAAAAAAATTTAATATTAAAAATAAAATTTTAAAAATATATTTTTTAAATATTATTTATTAAAACAGTGTTTGGTGTTTTTTTTAAAGATTTTTATGGTAATTTAACTCTTCTAGTGTCCTTTAAAATTACTATCCGTCAATTGAATATTAATAAGCAAAGGACAAATTAATTCTGTATCGCGTTTTGAAAATTTTAATGCACGAGAAATTCATTGAAAAGTTTCTTATTAAAAATTAATTTTTAATAAGAATTCGTGTTTGGATTGTAATTAAAATTATTATTAAAAGTATTTTTTGTTAAAAAATACATCAAAATAATATTTTTTTTAAAATTATTTTTTATATTATCATATAAAAATAATCTAAAAATAATTTAATTTAAAAGAAAAAGAAAATATGTCCTTTTTTCTGTATCGCGTTTTTTTTTTTTAAATGAAGAAAATATGTAAAAATAAAAAGACGACAGCAATAATTAAAAAAAAATGCTAATCTGCGCAGGTGGCGCAGCCCAAACCACAATAATATTCGTGTCGCCTGCACAGGCCAACCAAAATCAAGCAAACACGTCGGTGAGTCACCCCTCCATATCTGACTCGGACTTTTATTTTGATTTCAAGATCCTGCATTCGCTTCTTCTTTTCTCCCTTCACATTTCCCTACGATCCACAGCGCGCCCTCTCTCTCTAAAAAGAAAAGAAAACCCTAATTAATTTAATTATATCAATCACGTCCATTTCTCAATCCCAAATTCGCGATTCGATCTCCGATCCTTGATTTCTTTGCAATTCAAATAGATTTAGGGTTTGGAGGGGAGAGATGGATTCGAGCAGGAGAGCAGTGGAATCGTACTGGAGATCGAGGATGATCGATGGAGCAACATCCGATGAAGACAAAGTAACTCCTGTTTACAAATTGGAAGAGATTTGTGAGCTCTTGAGGTCTTCTCATGTTACTATTGTCAAAGAGGTCTCCGACTTTATACTCAAGAGGCTCGACCACAGGAGTCCCGTTGTTAAACAAAAGGTACACCCTTCTCTTCTCTTCTATTTATTTATTTAATGAGCCATTTAAAATAATTCGTAAACTCGCACCTTTTTTTATGGTTGAATTGTGAGCAGGCGTTGAGATTGATAAAATATGCCGTGGGAAAGTCTGGTGTAGAGTTCAGAAGAGAAATGCAAAGACATTCTGCAGCTGTGCGTCAGTTGTTTCATTACAAGGGTCAGATGGATTCTTTGAAGGGGGATGCCCTTAACAAAGCAGTGAGGGATACAGCTCATGAGACTATCTCTGCTATTTTTTCCGAGGAGAATGGTAAGCCAGCTGCTCCTGCTGAGAATCTTAACAAACGAATACAAGGTTTTGGGAATACGAATTTTGATATGCCATATGAAGATAAAAAATCGTTCCTTACTGAGGTAGTTGGTCTTGGTAGTGCGTCTATCAAGCAGGGAATTACTAGCCTAAAACAAAGTCATTCGTTAAGAAAGAATGATAATGGGAGCTACAAGAGCCCGAATCTTCACCGGTCATTGACCATAGAAAATGACGACTCTGATAGATATCAACCAGTTCAGTTAAACAATGAACCTCAGGGTAGTTTTGGAGTTTCCAAGAATGTGGCTACTGGACCTTGGGGCCAGGATTCGAGGGTAACGAATGCAGAAACAAAAAACGAGGACTCCAGCTCACGCTATACAGAGAGTAAGACTCGCGAGGAGAAGTTGTTAGAGACCTTAGTGACATCTGGTGGTGTGCGGCTACAACCTACCCGTGATGCCATTCAAGCTTTTCTAGTGGAGGCAGCAAAGTTGGATGCATTGGCTCTAAGTGATGCCCTTGAATCCAAGCTTCAATCTCCTGTGTGGCAGGCATGATTTCTTATGCTTGTCTATTTTTAATGATGTGAGATGATATTACTCTTTCCCCAACACCATCAGCGCACATACATGAACTCCTTTTTCCTTATTGATTGAAATTGTCGTTTGTTTTATAGTGGTTAAAGTTCCATTTATTTCTTGATTGTCTTTGCGTACAATTTGTTTTGCAGTACTGATATTTTTGTTTCTTGGAGAGTTTTTTTATGAACTGCTTGTTTTGTTATAATGTATCTCTTTCTGAAATAAAAAAATTATTCCCGGGAATTTTTGTTTCTCAGGTTCGCATGAAAGCTGAGTGCCTACTTGAGTCAATTCTGAGGAGAAAGGATTATGAGCATTTTTCAATTGTATATTCCTATTTTAGTGAAAATAAAGATTCTGTTGTGAGATGTTCTGAATCTCCCCAAAATTCTCTCAGGGAAAAGGCTATCAAGGTAAAATTTTTTTTTGAAGTTTTGAATTCTGGCTGTTTTGCTTTTCATTTGTGCTCTGGGCAGGGAGGTTAACTGTGGTTAATGGAGGATAGAATGAGGTATCTAGATGATACATTGTTCTGTTGATATTAGGACTGGTCTTGTAAAAATTGTTGTAATTGTGACAAGGTCTTGATATGGTGACTGAATTCCAATAATGACATGATGACTAAATTGCAACTTATAAATAACGGATACCATTGATGGTTGAGAGGTATTAGATGTTAACAATGAGGATTTCCTTCGTATAAAGTTTATGTTCAACTTCTTTCAGGAATGACTAGTTGAGGATGGTGATCTTTTTTAGGAGATAATCAAGTATGCTCACTTTTAGCTTAATTGTACTTGGTAGTCCTTTTGACTTCTTGGTCAAAATCCTTTACTTTGATGTATTTCACGTAATGATTCTGGTAAGGGTACAAAAATCTTAATTGTTCTGCCTTTTTTTCCCGCCTCTATTTCATCGGCTCAAGTTTTGTTTTACCAGATAGGCTAGGAATTATTTCTTATATGAACTCATACTGCTACTGTGATGAGAGAAACTGGATGTGAAATAGAGATTCATTTCTGAGTTCAAGGGGCTGCATTTGATAGCTGATATTATGCCTTTGGTGGACAGGTGCTAAGCCTTTTGGGTGGGGAACCACTTGGTGACTTGGGGGGTAATTCAGTAAAGGCTGAGGCAGCTCATGTCCAGATGCCTGACTTAATAGACACTGGAGATTCAGATGATTTCTTTGGGACAGATGATTCTATAAAGAAGCAAAGTGAACAACTTATAGTGAACCCTATGACATCAGCAACTCCTTTGATTGATGATTTATTTGGAGATAATGTTGGCACAAGTGTTAGTACCGGGGAGCAGAAAAATGAAGATCCCTTTGCAGATGTTTCATTTCACACTAGTGAGGGTGGGGAGCACGAGGATGATCTCTTTTCTGGGATGACTTTTGATGATAAACCAGGTGCTGATGAGAACCATATGCCAACAAATAAAAATGGACCCGAGCTATTTGATATTTTTGGGTCAAATTCTGAATTTTTTAAGGGGCAAGAAAATAGTGAAACAGGTGTTAGTGACTTAATGGCCGGTATGTCCATTAATGAAAATGTCTCAAAGACAAAGCTGCAAGTAGCCTCTTCGGCAGTGCTCACAGAAAGTCTATTCTCAGATTTAACCAGCAGTCCAAGCCATCAGGTCACAAATGATGCTTTGAGTGGCTCACTTGGCTTGTCAGTGACTGGGGTAAATGTAAATCCACTATATCCTTCCGGTACTGTGCCATATAATATGCATCCTGGCATCATGTTGAACTCAGCCTTTCAATCTCAGCCGATGAATTATGCTGCCATGGGGAATTTTCTTGCTCAACAGCAATTTCTTGCAACAATGTCCAACATTCAACATCTAAGTAACCTAAATGTGCAAAATGCTGGTGTTAGTCATGCTTCTGGGACTGATGGAGGTGGTTATTCTTCTGCACATCCTGATATATTCCAATCAAACTTCCCAAATCAGGTTCCTACTTCAACCATGAACAACTCAAAGAAAGAAGATACCAGGGCATTTGATTTTATCTCAGTAAGTTTGATTCTGCATTTGATCTTTGCTAGTGCTTTGTTTAAATTTCCTTTATATTTATAAATCATGTGGTTCTCCATGTTATTAGTTGAATTATCACATGGTGTCTGATTGGCCTCAAAATGCTTGACAAGGTTTTGTGATAATTGAAATGTCTACCCTACATTCACCCCTGATATTGTGGTCAGTTTATTATTTTCTCTGGTATTATGGTCAGTATCAAGGTTTGCATGGATGCCACCTTCTTCTTGCCTTTGCCGATTTGTTTCAAGGTTTTCAGAAAATTTTCTTTACAGCTTCTATGTGATATTTTCTGCATTCAGCAGGACTGCATGGTCTATTTTATGGTTTCAAATTTATCAACATTCGAGAAGACTTTTACAAACTGACCATGGTGATGCAGCTCTTATGTATTTTATACTATTGTCCTTGTCCTTTTTGCTGGAACCAATCCAATGTTTTTTCATTTCTTTTTTCCAACCTATTTGTTTGGAGATGAACAAGTTCAGTTTCTCTGCCTTGGGATTGGCTGTATGATGATGCATCACGGGCTTTCCTGTCCTGAAAAGTCCTTTCTTGAAATTTGATCCCTTGCGGTACAAATGTGAATTTTTGTGCTGGTGTCTCAAACGATGAATTAGTATATTCAAAAAGCATATCAAGGTTGCCGCATCGACAATAATATGCGTCTTGTGTATGCATTGCAGGACCATGTTGCAGCAGCACGTGATCCAAGGAGGGTGGCCTAGATTTTTGCGATTGCATTCTTGACCTTGAAGAATGTCCTTCCTACTGAGGCTGGGTTTGTTTATTCAAGGTGAACAGATTGAAACAGGTTTTACATTCTTTGAAAATAAAGGGCTCTATCAGGATTGCAAGTAATGAAGGGAGCAGGTTTCTGTATTTGATACATCAAGGAAGAGAAATGTTTCAGTAGTTGAGAATCAATGTATGTATTTTTTTTTTGTTGGAGCGGGGGCGCTCAATAGACTTGTAAAGTGTTTTTCTGCTGGTGGTGTGTTGTGTATTTCCCCACCTCCACCACAGTGCTTTTGGTACACCCGTATTTGAATGAAGAAATCAAATAATAGACAGTATGTTCCTCTTGTCATCTGCTTTAAACCCATCGGCTTACAACTACGGTTCACGGCCAGAATGTTCGATGTAGCTGCTGATAGAACAATAAAATATGCTAGTCTTCGTTCTGCATTTCTCATAAAAGATACTGGAAAGATGATTCTAATAATATATCATGTGTTGTTTTTGTGTTTTCAGCAGCAGTACCCTATCGTGTGTATTTATCTTTAAAACTGTTTTTCACAAAGAGAGCCTGGTGATGCAATTGCTGTAAAACACTGTCGGATTGAGGAGGATGAAATCCCGGGGGAAAAAGTCCATTTTTACAACTACTTCTCTTTTACTTGACAAACAGGAATGCGATTACTAACCAAAAAGAAACGGATTGAATCTATACAGGGTAGCATTAGCAAGTTACATTATACTCTCAGCATATATATATGCTTTCATGTATTTACAAACTCAGATGACAGCAATAGCGTGGAAAGAGTGTTCATTCATGGCATTCTAGAGGATGGATCTTCAAGGTTGCTCCACGACTGAACTTCCATCTTCTTAGTTCTATCTAGCTGTTTCACAACCTCAAGTCGCTCGGCGGAGTATGGAGAAGGGATCTAAATACACAGCAAAGGAAAACAAGATCAGCGGAGATGGTAAAAGGAATAGGAAGATCTGCAGAAAGGCATACCAAGAACGGCATATATTTCTTGATGGCTGCTAGAATAGCTGCATGGCCTACAGCAGACACCTGGGTATATAGGAAAATAACATTCATTCGGTTCTTTTAATAATTATTAGATTTCTGCTTGTATAAATTGCACATCTAACCTAAATAACAGAGCATCTTCATTAGGGTACATGAGTGCTTACAGGAAGTAGCATTAGTATTGTAACTGGGATAAGTGTTATGATGTCATTTAGCGTTCTCTTCAACTTCTTTCTTTCTCTTACTGTAACTTTGTGGCCTTGTAATTGCTTTAAGAGTAGATTCAGAGCAAAACTGATGTCTACAACAAGCAATTGAGTTCCCATCCACAAATCCTTCAAAACAATTTGCTTTTCTATGTTAGCAATCCACAAATCCTTCAAATCACGCTGTTTATTAAAAAGAGGTGCAGGACAATTGGGCTTACCGAGCTTGTAGATACTAATTTGACACTGTATTTTCTGAGTAAGCTATCATGTGGAAGGTTTGGTTTGGTGGCGGCGGTGCTGGAGGCTTCCACATGAGTTATTGCTTCTTTCTGGGCAGAACAACTAGCCTGCTCTTAAAAGGTAAATGAATACCAAAGAAATCAGAAATGAGGAACGTGGCGGCCATCTTGCATTTGTCTAAGAATAAATTGGTGAAAGATGTCGAGTGTAAATTTCGGATATCTCTTGATGTTTAAGAGTTTAGCATTAGGTTCTTTATCGTATGTAAGTACATATGTATGCATGCATGCACAAACAGAAAAATAGTTGGTCTTTGTAGTAGCAATCAAATCTCCAATGCTTCTGTCATTTCTTTCCATTGTTCCAGACTAAAAATAATCAAGACCTTGTTTACTTTCCTTAAAACTTTAATTATTTTCAACTCAAAGTTCTACTTTGTTATTACTCAACACTCTAGTTTCATTGCACAATCTATGTAGTTGGCAACAATGCCACCTGTTTTTTTAACTGGTCAAGGATCGCAGTTAGCCATACCTTTCTCAGGTTAATGCTTTGTAGAGATTTTGCTGTCAGGCATCCCTTTAGTATTAACTCAGCTGGTCTCTGTTGCGCTTCTAATGTCAGAAATATATTCTCAGGTCCCTTTGTTCCTACAGGTAGCATGAGGTCAGAGGCACCTGCTTCTACAATCTTTAGCTGTTCACTGCAGAGAAAAATAGAATATGCACAATTATATCAAATTCACATAAGTTGGTTCAGGTCTAATTGCATTTAAGAAAGAGTTTGAAAGTAAAACAAACAGCATACCAAGATCTATCATAAACTGCCCAGTAGTCTTCCAGACAGACAGTTAACAGGTTTTGGCTGAAAATTTGAGAGAACAGGTCAACAATCAATCGGTCAATGAAGCAGATCAAGTATTTTAATAGAAGAACTTAATAGTGGAAGTAGAGATATTGTTTACAACCTTCGGAGCAAGACAGCTAGCAAATCTGCATCTAAGGGCAGTTGAGCCGAACGGCTGAAGTGAGCAAAACCAGAGAAAACATCATAACAAACAGTAAATATAGTAGATAGAATTATCTCTTTCTCTGCTTGAATTGTGTGCTGTTTGGACCTTTCCCTTTCTTGATTGCTTAAAAAAGAGCACGCGGCATAAAAATCGAGCCATCCTATTTCATCAGTTACAACCTAGAAGGATGTTTTACATACATTAGGGAACTTTTCATTTCTTTGTTTCCAATAAAACTACAGTTAAAATTACCTCCATGAAACATTGATATGTTGACACAGAAGCAAGTTCAGGGTAAACAAAAAGGCAGCCACACTCCAAATAACTGCAGGTAAAGAATTTGACCTCTTACTCAGTTTGTATACCATAAATTGAACATTCAGTTTTCAGCCAGATTGTCTAGTTACCCGAGGAGGTCCAGAATGAGCTCATCAAGGTCCTTCATGCCCATTCTTGACAAGAATAATCTAGTCTTTCTTCCCAGATGTGCAAAAAGCCCCAGAGTGGCCAAGCTATCTGCACGAGCCTGTTATAACATTATAATTAAGAGCCACTATTCAAATTCCAAAGAAATGCAACTTTACTTGACAATCCCACCACCGGTACCCAGATTTACTTAACCAGGTAGAAATTCCAAGTTTATATAAAAGTTACCTAATAACTGGACAGCAGTATTTTGTTACTCTAGATATGTGATATTATAAAAGTCAGGATTTGAAAGAGAACAAACATACTGATGTGTCTAAAACCCATCCATTGACAATGACTAAAACTTTCTGTTAGGGAAAAACTCCTGCTAATACTAGTACTGTTTTTAAAAAACTTGAAAGATATTTGGCCACGCAGGAACTGACCCTCTTACAAGAAGTTCCTGTGCCTCTTATGTCAATTTCTTTGCCGAGTGCCAAAGAAAGTTTTTGCTGAGCCAACCCAATCCAGAGCTCTAGTTCTTCAGTTTTATTGCACGGAAAAACCTTTGCACCAAAATGGGACAAAAAATCAAGTTCGAATCCTGCCTCAGTTGCTAGTTTGTGTAATTTGTCCACTTCCACAATACTATGTGAAAGATCCATGAGCTCTATTAATACGTCCTCTAGTGACAATGTGAATAACGGACAGGAAATTCTTTCACTGCCCAGTTTTCCAACAGCCGCACAGCAGCTTATTGCTACAATAATCCCTGCAACACCACTGAATATATATGTCTATAGGCTAAATCATAATTCAAGAACTAAAGGTAAATTGCAATGACATGAAACAGAGGAATAAACAAACAAACCTTCCAGCATATTCTATAGACCACTGTTTCAGCAAGGGAGCAAAAAAACCTGTTATATGAGGCAATTCCACCACTTTAAACCACTGTACTAATTCTGGGTGCTTCATGTTCAATTGGTTTTCTATGTACTCGCCTAGCAAGTTTATCTTTGGGGTAAATCTGGACCAAATGAAAAGTAAAAGCATCAAACTAGATGATACACGGACCACAAATATTTGAACCAGGGAGGAAATAGAAAAGGTATAATCAGCAGTCACAGAATGAATCTCGGATGAGGTTTAAACTAACAGTTTGGCTTAATGCCAAGCATCCAAGAAATGGAATAAATCACAGAGAGTTATACCAAGCAAAACATCATGTGCAAGCATTACTCTAGGTTCAAATAAAGCCCCTCTACATCAGTTGCCATACGTTCTTTGGATAAAGAATTGTAACTACCATGAACATATGTACTTGCACATAAGAATCACTTACATTTCTTTAACCGGAGATGGGTTGTGACGATCATGAGAAAGCAAAATCTCTACTTCAATTGCCGTTTTCAGCAAAGCATAAACAGCTACCTGAACAGCCATATTAATCAATGATTCTTGTTTTGAAATTTTATGTTTTCTACATTCATAAAGAGGGTTCCACCGCTAAAAATTAAATTATCTTCGAGTGTTACTTCAATTGTAGAAAATATGAGCAAGATATGTGAACGAAATGACCATTTATGATTAAAGAAACAATGATCTTAATCACAAGCAACAGTGAATTAATCTAACTTTTTTCAAGTTTTATATATAAAAAAGAAGGAAGCATATTGCTAATGCATTAGCTTGGTTTGTCTATACCTGATATGCCAAACGTTTATGCCATACATGGACATCCTTCCCATTCCAAGCCATTGCTAGTTCTGCACCCCTTCCTGCCAGTTCAAGGGACTCAACTGCTTGGGAAAAGCTTGTTGCAGACTCATGCAGTACCCACACAAGACAATTTATTCGAGTGAAGTCCATGTTTTTATCATCAGATCTACTCTCAACAGCCTCATTCACGTCATTAGTTTCTCCAGTAGAAGCAGAAGAAGACATGGAAGATAACACCCTCAAAGAAACGTACCGGGAAGTATATCGTGCAAACACAAATCCAAGTGAAATGCTATTCTTCGAAAAGAAAGAAACCCCAAGTTCCATCCCATTCAATTTCGAAAAGTTTGGAGCATTAGCCTTGATCTTTCTTTTGCTTTTCGATCCAGAAGACTTCCTGTGACCTCAAAAGGACAGCCAATCAATACTGAAATATTCTTCCCTCCAGTTCAGACGAGCATTCAACATGGACATATATAATCCTCATTATTGAACACAATTAAATTGAAAAGATTTTTTACTCTCTTTTATGTAATTTCAATACAATTTGCTAATTTTGATAAATAATTTTATATAGCCCGGGTGTTTTCACCTAGCCCCATCAACTGATTTATTCCACGTTCGTGGCAAGTACATTACTATCCATTCAGAGCCTTTCTAGGGGTCCATAAAACATTCATACTAAGCAGACATGTCTCAGGAGGTAAGTTCAAACGTAAGGGTTCGTCATGAATTATTAAGAACTACAGCTAATTTCTGCTCATTAGCTGTTTCCAGTATAGTCCAAGCATAAACAGTGTATTCCTGGGCAATCAAGAATTAGTCTTTATGAAGCAGAAGAATTTAATAAGAGCAAAAGAAGTTTAGATCTGCAGTTTACATAAACATGAGTCAACCCAGTTCCAAGACTATATATATAGTAATGTAGCCCCAGATATACTCAAAAATGGAAAATGCACAAGAATCGCTTCATAAATCCCTGCCATAACTACATCTTTAACTTCACCGCTATCCCCTTTACTCTAAGTCACAAACGGGTAAAAAAGACACATTTAGAAATGCATGGATACGCCTTTGTATAGGTGCATGTAAGCATTAGATAGGAGGAACTTACGATAAGTAGAACGAGTTGTTAAGTCGCAGAGACCAATGGCAAGCCATGGAAGATGGATGAGGAGAGAGAGAGAATACAAAACGAGGAGCATCGAGTTTTTATACAGGTGGAGCGTCACTAGCGATGCCTTCGAGGAAGAGAGAGAGTGAGTTTTTCTTTTCTTTTTTTTGGAGTTACTAGCTAGTAGGAGGATGTAACTTAGGGTTTATCTCCCGCCAGCCGTTACAACTTACAATCTTTCAAGTTTTTCTGGATAGTTGGGAAATACCATATCCATTTGAAGAGCATTCGGTGCAATCATCCATGCCCATCTTTTTTTTGGCAGCACTGTCAATTTATATTTTTATAATCTGCACGGAAAATGGATAGCATCATCTTGGAATCAAGATAAGTAAGGGTTAGGTGGCCTTACGTTATTCTTTTTCGATCGAATGTCGACGAATATCGATCACATTGAGTCACAATTGACCGAATGTGGGACAAGGTTTGGCGAGTGCAAGAGAATGTAGTCATCGGCAATTAACATCTTGTCAAAATGTAAACAACATTCAGCTGGCACTTGGCGGACAATTCTTTAAGATCATCATAGCATTTGACTGAATGTTAATCTACAATTGAAAGCAGCACTGAAGAAATAACGTGGGATTTCTTTTATGTAAAATACAATTTGCTAATTTTGATAAATGATTTTGGATCAAGTGCAAGTATCTGATAGAAGCCAACCTAAACAATGCAAAACAAAATAATTATGATGTCCTGTTAAATAATGCAGGAGCAGCAAAAGCTGTTAGCAAACTGTGAATGATCAACACAGTAGTTGGTTACAAAAATGTATGCATCCCTATCTAGGTCCTAAAAAGTGTTTGAGTCGAACCCTGTAATGGTTGGATATCTTCACTTCATTCGCTGTCTTTGATCACAATGAAATGTATATCAGTCAAATGAAAAAGATAATGAAAATGCCCATTGACTCAGTTTGAACCGCAAAAGCTTTTCCTACTTTGTGATACCCTCTTCATCCTTTAGTTCCAGATCGTATAGCCTCTAGTCTCAGATCAGTTATTAATCTTCTCATTGGGTTTTTCACCTGAAGCATCCATCTCAGAAATCTTTTCAAACCCAAGTTCTGACATCTCTTGCTTAGCCATCAAGTTTCTGCAGGATAACAATGAAATGTTCTAGGTTATGTGAGACCTCTCCATGTAAAAACAAACTTGGAAACAAATGTTGAATGGCTATGACTTTAATATGATAGATCAGCCAGCATATTAATCCAGGATGGCCGCAGTTTCTTACCCTGCCTCTGAAAATGTAGCTGTCTGAGCAGTAATTGCTCAACTTTCTAGGATTTGATCATGATATCAAACAATAACGATTTTCTTTCACTACTCTTATCATGCAAAAACAAATACAACATTCCAGCACAGAAATTTTGCTCACAACAAACATCATTGTAAATGCCAAATTTTAACAGGGAAGATCATGCAAATGACCAGTTCACACACAAAAAAAAGGTTGTATTTTAATTCAACCAAGGCATAAATGTATCCAGGGTTTAATAAAGTGACTACATTTCCTTACAGAAATTAAATGAATCCTTTGCCATTATCTTTTCCAGAAGAATTTGAATAAACTAATACCAGATATCTTTATTTAATCTTATATTTTAACACTCAACAAATAGTTTTCCTTTTCAATTATATAGGCTTTCCGTATTCGCTGATTTTATCTTTTGTGCTTCCTGGATTTAGGATGTAGCAGTTGTTATGTGCTTTTCTTTAATTTTGAGTTACACAAATGGTTTATAAGTCAAGACAGATTGCATCACAACCAGGATTGTGTCCTATTAATGATGTAGAGAAGTTGTGCAAAAATATGGCAACACTACCTATCCTACCACATGGAATTTAAGAATTTCCATTGCTAAAGAATATGAACATTTATCATAACAGTCATTCACTTAATCAAAACACCATATGATTCACTAGACATGCTTATCTTTGGTTTCAGAAAGAGACTAGATGCAAGAACAAATGACAGATAAGGAAAGTAGAGAAACTCAGTCGACTTGCTTTTCCATACGACATTGCAGGTACTTTTTGGAGAAAAGTCTACATTTTTCAGATTGGTGACCAGACGATTTGAGACAATTGAGGTAATCTTTCTTCTCCTGAAACAAACCCATTACAAAAGCCAAGGAAACAACAAGAAATAAAAAAGATTAAAGAAATACTCCATAGAATATTCACAAAAACTAAAATTATAGGAGACTCAAAAGAAACAGCACCAAGTCACATTCATGCATGTGGTCCAAGGGGAAGATGCCTTTTTCTGGTGGTACTGGTCTCAACCCTCTATTTCCACCAAATGCACCACCTGCGGAATTGTTTTGAAAACATGAAGGACTCGTGAAAATGCAGATGAAAAATGTTCAATGTATTCCACAAATAATCAAAATTAGAGGTTTAGAAGATTATGCAATGTCAATTCGTTGAAAAATGTATTGGTCCCCAGAAGAGAACAGTGCATAGCACTTAGATAACACAAGGAAACTATTTAAGTTCTAAGATCAACAAATTGATACTTTAGTGAAAGAATTAACAGCCACAGCTTTCCTTCCACTTGAAAAGCTGCAACCCCTCTTCTCGCATTTTCCATACAAATTGCACCGAGATGTAAAGTCCCCTGATGTATCATGCACTTGCTCAACCAATCATGGAACCATGGCACAATGGTTTATCTCTAGAAATTTGAAATCTTAACCTATAAAAATTACAGCTTGAAAAATGTATCACACTACTACCATTTCCCTTCGGCGATTCTAAAAACAGTAGCAAAACTTCTTTTTTTCCAGTTTCAATCTTTATAGGGTAAAACCCACAAAGAGTAAAAAGAGCACAAAAGCAATTACTTGAATGTTTCAGCACAAAGTTGGAGATCAAGTGAGAAAACATCATCTTCAGTTCATTAGATCAGAGACAAAAGAAAGAGAGATTGTACCTGCACTCATTTCAACTGTCTTTGATTCTTAAGCTGCTCTTCTTCTCCTTCTTCTTCTTTATTTTAGCTTACCTTTCGCTATCATTGAGTTATTTACTTAACCCTAATGGAAAAAAATGGATCGGGCTATTGCTATGTGTTTGCGAGGGCAACTGCTGCTATCGGCTATCTGCGCAGCCTCTTTGGTTTAGAGCAACTGCAGCGGGAGGAGCTATATGAGGAGGTATAAATAAAATAATATATTTTTAGCTTTTTTTTATTATTGTATACGCTCCAGCGGGAGTGCTATTAACGCAGCTAAAATTAGCTATGGTTGATTGAGCTGCTATATATGGCAGAGACGAAAGAGAAGGCATAATACATTTTTCCCCCGTTGGAATCACTGTTCAGCCATTAAAACACCCAAACCACGCAAAGCATACATCTTCATTCACAATTGAAGAACCTAAAAATAATTTCTGTCAATTTATCTTTACAATTTTTCAACATAGAACCCAAATATAACACTAAAAAAACCCTTGCAAAACCCAAAAATAAAAGCCCCATCGATGCTCTGAGATGTTAGAATTCAGCAGAATAACACTCAAAAAACCTTGCAAAAACCAAAAATATAACCAACCACGAAGCTAGCCCTCACAATCTTCTCCTTTAACAATACCCCAAATCCAAACCGAGAGAGAGATGAGATGATAGGAGATGAGCTTACAGATCGACGAGGAGCTTACGATCGACAGGGAGAGGATGATTTCAGAGATGAGAGGAGCCGAGAGAGAATAAGAGAGAGAGGAGAGGAGAGGAGCCGAGAGAGAATATATATATATTACAAAACATATAAACAGCGTAGGTTTTTGCACTGTACACACACTCACAAAACTCTGTGGATTGCGACAGTGCACGCCCGAAAATGGCCCTCGGGCGCGCGGCGAAGAGGGGCTGGCAGCCGGGGCCATTTTGGGTTTTTCCCTTTTTTTTTAAAAAAAAAAAAAATATTCATTTATGAACAGTGCAATGACGGTTTCGTCCCCGGTAATAGGACAAAATAAGGCATCCGGGCGCGGGGCACACGCGTAATTGCGCGCGGCCGGACCGGCCCGGTCCGGTCCGCCGCAACTTTTTCTTTTTTTATTATTTTCAGAAATGGCTAAAGACGGTTTTAACCCCTAATAAGACAAAAACAATGAATTGGGTCCAGGGTTAGAACGGTAATTGACCCTATTTTTCAAATTTTTAAATCGGCGTTTCTGGGGGCGTGAGGCGCACGCGCCAGACGGTTTCCCGTCTCACGCCCTGTTCAGGCGGCGCGTGCGGCCTCCTCCGGTGGCTGAAAATTGGATCCCGGCGGACAGACAGATGCGCCGCCGAGTGGTCGTCCTCCCGCGGTGGTGCGTGTCACCACCACATGCCCGAAGACGCGGCGGGGGCCGGTTCAAGCCGCCGACAACGTTTCTCTCTCTCCGGAATGGCAAAGTTTCACTTCGGTCCTTCTACTTTCAATTTCCGGGTTGGCTGTATATAACTCAATCAATTCGGTACAAAAGTTCCGATTTTTGCAATTTCGTCCTCTGATTTCAATTGACAATATATGTAAGTTGCATTTCAGCCCTTTGACTTTTAATTTTTTAATTTAAGCCCTTGATATTTGATTTTCATTTCAGCCCTTACACTTTATTTGTTTTTTTATCCCTACTTTTGTCCATGTATATATAAGTGTATTTAAAAATAAAAAAATAAAATAAAAAAAAAAATAATAATAATAATAATGATTTAATTATTTTTCATTCTTACTCTTTTGTTAATTTTTTTTCCCTCCCGATAATTTGATAAGTTTTTTGTTTTTTGCCAGTAATAGCCATGGTAATTTTTTTTTTATCTTTTGTTAAAGTTTCTAGAATATTTTTAATCTTTCATTTATTTTATAAGAATAGTGCTTATGTATTCTATTATTATAATAATAGTGATTATTTATTCTTTCATAATAAAAATAATAATAATAATAATAATTTTTAATTGGTTTTTCTTGCTTGCTATTTTGTTCATGCTTTTTATTTTTTTCCCTCGGTATAATTTAATAATTTTTGTTGTTTTTATTCTAGGAGCAATAATAATTTTAGATGTTAAGACTCCGATGTTGCTATTGTTATAATATTTTAAATGAATATTGCTTCCTTTTCCCTGCTGTCTTTTTTTATTTGCTCTTGCTATGAATGGATTTTAATAATTTTATTATCTGCATAATAATCATTTCAGTAAGTTTTTTTTTCTTATTCAAATATTTTGCTCTTTTTTCTAATATTAGTGCGCGCTCTTTTGTGATCGTTTATAACGCAATGCCTATATTCTAAAAGATGTAATCTATGCTTAAACTCAGCTCAAAATTTTAATCATTATATCTTTTAATCTATAATTTTTATTTACTTATATCATATAAATTAATCATTGTAGATTTAATTGTGTGAAATTATATACAAAAAAATACCCGCGGCAACGCGCGGGCACTTAACTAGTATATATATAAACCTAAACCTCAATTTCAATGAGTGAATATATATATAATAATCGAGAGGACTAATATAAATTAGGAATTTGGCACATGAGCTTTTATTATGAATTTGTTTCTTTATATATATATCTATATTAATACAATTTTTTTTAGATGAACTCAAATATGTTTTCTTAAATAATCGTTCTAAAATAAATATCTCAAGTAGATGGCAAGAAATAAATAGAGAAGTTGAAAAATTTATTAGTTTTGTTACCCAAATTGAAAATTGTCAACAAAGTGGAACGACTGAAGAATCAAGGGTAATTTTTTTATTTGATTATTTTCATAGCAACATATTTGTTTCATATATTTTTATAACATAATTTAATTTATTGAATTTGTTTTATCAAATTAATGATGCTCGTCAAATGTATGCTTCATTGCTTGGCAAACAATTTCAACTAGAACATTATTGGGTTATCTTAAGAAAAGATATTGTATCGTGTTATAAAATTGATATCAATTCAGTTTGTTTCTTAAAGTTCTTCTAATACTCAACGACAATAAGTTGGTGGCAAATGAAATTTTAGATGAATTTTTCAATATTTTAGAATTTCAAATTTATATTGTTGGAGAGTTTTTTAAAAGTAATTATTTAATTATATAACTTACTCCTATTAATTGTATAATTAAATTATATACAAAATAATTGCACTATATTTAAAATAATATAAAAAAATGGCTCTTCAAAATGGCTTTTACCACTGAAGCACACATCAACAAAAAAGCCATATATACACTATTCAAAGTGCCATTTTAGAGATTTGTCTCTCCAAAATGGCACTCTCCGCTGCAGATTGCTCTTAGGCGGTTGGGTTGCTGTATGTGAGCCAGCGCAACTTATTATTATTATTATTATTATTATTATTATTATTATTATTATTATTATTATTATTATTATTATTATTACTACTACTACTACTACTACTACTACTACTATTACTATTATTATTATTATTATTATTATTATTATTATTATTATTATTATTATTATCATTATTAATAAGATAATAGGTGATCATATTGCACCCAACCCAAAGAGACCCGAATTGAAATGTTGGATATTTTTACTTATTTTGTTACTTCACTTATAATATAATTTAATTTTATTCCACTTAATTACCTCTAACTTTTATTAAAACTCATTGTTTACGTTTAGCTTGTTGGAAGAAATAGTTAGCCAATATAAGTAAGAGTTATGTATTGATTGACAAGAGATAATACAATCAATCATGGGAGAATTCTCTTCTCTTTTGAATTATCTTTTATTTCTCAAATTGTTAAGAACGATCTAGTGTAATGATAATGGTGGAAAGCACCAAAGTTGAGGCTTTGGAAAAACATCAAAGGTAGGTAAATGAAAAAATACAAGTTTTTTTTATAAGGAATTATTAGTGGAGAATAGAAAGCAATGACATGAATAAAATAGATGGAATGAGCACCTTAACTTAATACACAAATGGAGAATCTGAAGACTTTTTTTTTTTTTTTTGATAATCGGGGTGTCCGGATCTGTTTATGCATACCATAACTAATCCCCGAACTCATTGAATATCCTGCAAGCCCAGTAAACAGGTTAGACACCATGGGGATGACAAGCGTGCATAGTGGGACTTGAACCCTGGTGCGATCTCTTTTTCCGCTAGGCCAAGACCCCATCTGCATCTAAAGACTATAATTAAGACATTTGTTGGAGGGCATGGTGTAGAGAAAGAAGCAAGAAACAATTCTAGCTCAGGAGGAATAATATTAGCACCATAATAAGGAGGAGCAAAGAGACAAAACCAATAAGGTCACAAGAACGTATAAGATTAAACTCACTGCATTTCGTTGAAAAAATCCACGAAGTTGGATTAGAAAAATGTTGAAAATTATTTAGACTACATTTCATTAATGGATAAAGATTGTTTCTCTTCATAGAGGTATGATATGAAGGATTCATACATAGTGACCATGATTTAATCAATTATGAAGAATTTACGAGCATGAGATGTGGAAGTAGAGAAGATGTGGTGGAGGAATTAAACAAATTAACACAAGAAAAATGCATGAAAGAGTATGTAGAGAGGTTTGAGGAGCTCAAACCCTTAATGAGCATCTTGAATCCCTCATTGCCAGAATCTAGCAATGACAATAAAGAACAAAATCATATTTTTAGAGCATCTCCTCATTTCAATGGTAGTAAATCACCAGTTAACATTTCTCTTAAAACCCCATTTTGAATTGAATTGAATTGAATTTTGTGTCAGAACCTTTTCTTAGAAACCTTGCATTAATTTCTTTGATGATTTCTGATATATAACTTAGGCTTGGAACTGAAGGGACTTGTTCCCTTCCTCTGCACCAAAGTTCAAACTCTACTATGCACGCTTATCATCCTCGCCCGCCGTGTTTTACCTACTCATTGGGTTTATAGGATGTTCAGTGGATCCGGGGATTAGTTGTGGTGCGCGTAAACTGGCCCGGTCACCCCGGTTATTAAAAAAAAAAAAAAAACTCGGAGGGTTCCTGGGGTTAGCAAGCTGTTATAGGAAATTTATAAGAAAATTTTGTATCTAAGGATGCCATTAACTGATGTTACGAGGGATTGAGCTGTTAGTTTTAGTTGGAACAATACTACTTAAAAGGCCTTTGAGGAGATTAAGATGGCCTAGTGTGAAGCCCCTGTTCTAAAATTACTTGATTTTTAAAACCATTTGTTCTGAAAAGTGAAAACTGATGTTAGTGTCGTAGAACTAGGGGCAACACTCAATCATAAAATCCAGACCATTGGCTTATCCTAGTAAGCTCTATGTGCTACACACCTAGGGTTGTCCGTATATAATAAGTATTTGGCAATCTTAATCGAGGTGGAAAAGTAAGACATTATCTTGAACATTACTAATTTATCATTAAGATTGATTATGAGAGCCTGAATATTTGTTAGAATAAAAAATTCACTCAACTACTAAAAAAAAGGTTTAACTTGGTTACTGAGATTGAGGTACCAGATTCATTACAGAAAGAGAAAGGAAAACAAAGCTGCAAATACATTGTAAGAAAATAGTAGCTGCTAAAGACACAAATATGCCTAGTTCAGGAGATTTTTATAGTATATGTGAGCAGTTGCCTGCAGCGAGACTTGAATGCCTAGCCCTACATTAACGTGCTGGATCTCAAATTTCCTCAAAAATCCACCATGAAAACAAACAAGAAGAGCTGTATATACATTTTATATAAACACACACACACACACAACTACGTATATTGATGGGCTGCGGGGACCTTTTCATGTTAATGAACCAACCAGCAGTTGCCCTTCAAAATTCTGTTAAAAAAATAGTGGGATCGTAAAAAATTATATTAAAATTTTCTGCTCAACCTGACTTGCAGCAAAAACTGGATGTCGCTGGCCTGTTTACATAAACATTTCTGTACCATGGCAATGAATCTGTACTGGAATGTACAGTACAAGAAAATAGATGGCTTGGAGCTTCAACCTTCAAGAAGATGTTGCGCCTGAGGGCAGCCTATGCGGATGCTGAACGACTACTACAATGGGATCGCTCGAGCCTTCATCACAAGTTGTAGAGGTTGGCTGCACAAGTAGAAGCATTATTTCAGTTTGAATTCGACTCAACTTGGTTATAGGCAAGCAAATTCAGGTTTCTCAAAACGAGGAGTAGAGCAAATAGGTGCATAGTTGCGATGACTCTATATGGCAACCCGTGCAAGTTGAGAAATTTAGTTCACTTGAATCTAATATACGAGAGTTTTCAAAGGATGGTCATAAAACTATCAATTGTCGACATTAAGAAATTTACTTACCACTCCAATGTGCCATTCACGACAGCTAAACTCTCTGAAAGTCTCTGCATCCATTTCCTGCAAAATATGACTCGAGGTTATTAGAAAACAAAAAACATATTAGTAAAGTCATCTCAAGTCTGAGAGGTTCATAGAGGCAGGATAACACTCATCGCCTTTCTATTTAACTTCTATTGAAAAGAGAAAGGTCATTAAATATTGTGTCTAACTTTGAAAAAATATTTTTTTTTCCAAAATAGATTTGAGTTCATTCAATTATGACTAATAATTATAAGCATTGAGTATCGAAATGAGCAAGCCTTCAATGGCTTAAGTGCATAGTTATTTGAACCTTTCCATGCTGTGCGATATAAGATTACATGCAATACAAACTGATTGTCCCCAACCACAGGTAACAAGAAAACACTTTTTTTCTGAAAACTTCTAGTGGAGGATATCTTCTTGCGGTGTCCAAACTCCAAACACAAAAAAATCACTTACAATACTATAGATGGGAGGCACCATTAGCTCTCCCTTAGACTTTGGCATAACAGAGAAACGAGGTGCCCAGGCTTGAGACCTAAATGTCCACCTGTAAGGGAAGAGAGAAAGAGGAAGTTATCGAATTGAAATGGCCGAGAATGTAAGCTGAGGTTAATTTTTTTTACGTCATTCATCTACTTGAATGTGGAGACAAAAGCCATTCCACTGAGGTGGCATTATACAATTGGTAATTCACACATACCCAATATACAGAAAGATGCAGAACTGTGCCCATTCTCTGACTAACAAGCGCAGCCAGTAGTTCACAGAAGAGCTATCCACATTAAAGTGTATCTGAAAATCAAATAAATCCACGTAACTGTCTCACTAATCATGATCATATTGCAATTCTAAAGTACACATAGAAACTACAATTAATATAGTCATACCACAGTTTCTGCCATAACTACAATCTGCATCGCACCCTGAAATTTCCTAAACAGTGCAAGAGAAAACAAGTGAATTGTTTCTCTCAATAAAAGCTAGACCATTACCAACATTGAAATATTATGAATCAACAGAATATGGAAATAAATCTTTTATTATGCAGCACATACTTGAACATGGTGTATTTCATATATACAGCATCATACATCGCCTGAACATCCTCTTCCTCGACAAAACTCAACTGTTCTCGTAACACTGATAAATTTTGAGATATTTGACGGAAAATCATAGAGAATGAAATTAAATAATTCAGCAGCAGCAGGACCTGCATTGGAGCATATCAAATAAAAAAAGTGTTTAATGTAGGAAAACTATATGAAAATTATAATTCCTAAAGTCAGCTAAAAGCAACAGTTGTGCCAAGTTAGCGTCAAAGTGAAATGCTAATTTGGGAAACTCACTGTGAAGTATGGTACAGAAGCTCTGTACCCTACAAGAGTTAAGTAAAAGACACATCCAAGTGCAGCTGTGGTACGACGGTCAGATATGGAAATGTGCTCATACATGATGCAGTAACCATGAGAGATTAGTATAAAGGAAACAAAATAAGCTGTCTGAAAGAGCACTCCAGTTACATAAACCCCAAATGACATCCACAGAGAACATTTCTGATGATAAAAGCAAGAATACCTGCAAAATGATTTGAATATTAAGATGAAACTTCTCAACAGATTTCACAGAAGTTAAAATAGAAGAAGTAGAAGTAAATATTCTCTACTTGATCTAATATCCATGAAAAATGAAATCTAATCAAGACCTATTTGGGATACCAAAGCCCCTCCTGCTCTCAAAGTGGCTCCACCATTGGATACTAGTGAAATTTGAAATTATAAAATCTCCTTCCACTTGACAACATCCCTTACCCTTCAGAAGAATATATGTTTTGGTTTGTATATTAGTAAATTTGATAACGATGCAATGGTAAGACTTTAAAAATGAACACCCTCCTTACGCCTTATTTCTCAAGGCAGAGAAATGTCTTTTGTTTTAGTTTTCATTTTTTTTCCCACTTAGTTCTTTAACAGGATGCAAATAAGTGAAAGTATGATCTCATTAAATCTGGCTGAGGGACTTTTCTCTGTACTTCCGGATGCTGAGCTGCAACATTTACCCCTTGTACAAAGTAAGCAAATCTACCAACCATGTATTTAGTCTTACATAGACAGGATGAATCCAATATATATACATATATGTGCACGTGAAATTTCTTATTTTTTGTTTCGCCAAACATTCCTTTTCTATTTGTATTTCTTAAACTTCGCAAAAAGTACAAAGTGTAGTATGATAATGGAATTCAAAAATAGAATCTGAAAGATTTATGATCCTCGGTTTCTAATATAAAAGATGTCTTCTGTATTTTGGCAATCAACATAATTCATATCTTATTTCATTTTCAATAAGAGAACATACCAGAAGAGGAATGACAGTGTGAGTTGCAAAGCTTTAATCAATGGCACAGATGCTAGTGTCCACTGCAAATTGATTGTCTGCTCTAGTATGATCACAATGCAAAGAGCACATTCTCAAATAAATTAATAAGCTCTTCCCAAAAAAAAAAACAGAAAGATGGGATTGCAACGTGTGCTCTAACAATTGTCGTGAGACAAAATTAGTTCCCTATACGAGATTCGATAATTAACAAAATTAATATTTCAAGGCCTTTATTACTACTACCATTACTGCGTACCAAACTCAACTATTCCGGTATAAAACCGCAAAGGAGTCTTAAATTTAGAAAAGAAAAGAAAAAGAAGGAAAACAAAAGATTTGTTTAATTTCCCAGAAATAAAACAGAGAAATACACTGGAAGAAACCAGTTGCAAACAACCACCTTTGTTTGGTTGCTGGGAAAATAGGATTTTTATTTTTTCCCAAAAACCACTCAGAAAATAAAGTCAAAACTGAAAACTATTTCCGTTCCTCCAAGTTTAGACCATGAACCAAATACAGAGAAATGGAAATCATACTAATCATCAACAAAATCCCATAAACCCAAATCCAAAGATTTTCCCTTTGCTCATAAATTTGAACTCTTCAAGAGGCCAACAACCAAACTCAGACTTATCTCAGAAATAAAATGGCTTTCAGTTGTCAAATTTTACAGAAACCAAAACAGACCCAAATAACAGCTAAACAAACCCATCTAAGCAACAATGTCAGACATTGTAAGAGCTTGAAACACAAATTATATAAAAATAACAAAAGTAAAGTATTTCATACCGAAAAGTGGCGGTTTTTATACGTGTTGAAAGTCCAGGAGCAAGCGGAGAGAAACCATATAAAGAGTAAAGCCAGGTACACCGCAGGGAGAGGCCGGTACGATTCGTCCAGCTCGACCCGATACGGTCCGGTTCTTTCCATATTCACGGAGAGAGAGAGAGAGAGAGGCAGTATCTGTTACTAACTTCACCTAAAAACTCGAAGAGTTCCAAGAGAGTTCTGTGCCTTGCGCTAGTACTTTAGTTGTGTTTTTTCCGTGCTATTCAAGGTTTGTGTCTTCCCTCCCGGTCTCCCCGTGTTTATATATACGTGTCCATTTCAATGGGAGTTCAATTATGCACACGCATATGATTCCTTTTGGTATGATTTTTGTTTTCCTTTCTGTATTAAAATAAAAAAAATATTGGTGCAAATCAGACTTTAAGAGAATAGAGAATCGATATAGTTGTTGAAGATTTTTTTTTTTTTAATTTTCATGTGAAGTATATTTCCAATTTTCTATTATTATTTTTTAAAAAAAAGTGGAGGGTTTGAAGTCAAGAAGAAAAGAAAAAAAAAAAAAGATGTACATGGAATTTCGATAATGAAAATACGATTGGATAAAAATATAATAGTGTGGTCATGCAAGAAACCACCTTTCCATATATCATTTTAAAAAAAAATGTTGCGTGTACGGTTTACGAATATATTAAGAATTTATAAACTCAAGTATTCATATTTCCCGAAATTCTTGTTGCTTATTCCTCGGGCATTTGTGATTTCCCAATAGAAAGTGGTTTAAAATAAAATAATTTTGCTTTCGAGAAAAGAAGAAGAAGTGAGTACTCGGTTTTCAAAGCTATTTTTTATATAAAAAAAATTGTTTTTATTTTAAATTAAAAACAATTTGGTATTTTTAAATCATTTTCATGTACTAATATCAAAAATAATTTAAAAAAAAAATCATTTTAAAGTATTTTTAAATAAAAAATAACTTTAACCACACTCTGGTCGATTATGATGTATTCTCCAGTTTCAAGTATAAAATGACCTCAGAATGTAGAAGGAGAGGACCAACTACTATGCAAAGATTTGGCGACTGGCTTTGACTCTCTTTTTTTGTTGGTGGACAAGAAGTTCAAAAGCAGTATTATTTAGCTAATTGATCATCCAAAAAATACAGCAATATTAGGTGAACAAACTCAATAGCAAGGTTCCTTCTATCCTACTCCATTCAAGGAGAAAGTTTCTAAATCTAAATCTCATGTAAAAGAAAACAAATCATGATCTTTTAATCCTCCAACAAGGTTAAACATGCTAGCTTAATCATGGTGGCCACCTTTTCAAGCAAGCTTTTGTTTTGAACTAGAAAGTCTTCATTAAAATATCAAGTTGACCATCCACCTTAGGTAGTCATCCATGCTCCCATTCGATGCCTATTGTTGCAACCACCTTCTTCTTTTTTATAATGGCGATAAACTGGTTCACAATGAAGAATTTTTTGTGGGGGCTCGAGTTTGAAACAAGAATAATGTGTTTTTGATTTTTGAAGTGTTTTTGAACCAGGGAGGAAATAGAAAAGGTAGCAGTCAAAGAATGAATCTCGGATGAGGTTTGAGCTAACAGTTTGGCTAAATGCTAAGCATAGTCCTCAAGAGACGTGACGTGATGACAAAGAGCTTGAGATCTGCATAGCAGGTCTCCGGTTCGAGTCAGGACGTGCACCTCTTGTAAGAGCCTGGGACAGCTGAGATTTTACTCGCTCACCTGGATCAACAAAATACACTTTCCGGGAAGTGGGTTTCCCCGGATAAATAAAAAACAAATTAATATTAAACATCCAAGAAATGGAATCAAATCTCGGAGAATTACTTACATTTCTTTAACTGGAGATGGGTTGTAACGATCATGAGAAACCAAAACCTCTGCTTCAATTGCCGTTTTCAGCAAAGCATAAACAGCTACCTGAACAGCCATATTAATCAACGATTCCTGTTTGAAATTTTAGTTTTCTACATTCATAAAGAGGGTTACTTCAATTGTGGAAAATATGAGCACAGATATGTGAATGAAATGACCATTAATGATTATAGAAACAATGATCTTAATCACAAGCAACAGTGAATTAATCTAACTTTTTTCAAGTTTTATAAGAAAAAGAAGGAAGCATATTGCTAATGCATTAGCTTGGTTTGTCCATACCTGATATGCCAAACGTTTATGCAAGTTCTGCACCCCTTCCTGCCAGTTCAAGGGACTCAACTGCCTGGGAAAAGCTTGCTGCAGACTCATGCAGTACCCACATAAGACAATTTATTCGAGTGAACTCAATGTTTTCATCATCAGATCTACTCTCATGATGCAGTAGGTGCAGAAGAAGACATGGAAGATAACTCCTTCAAAGAAACGTACCGGGAAGTATAACGTGCAAACACAAATCCAAGTGAAATGCCATTCTTTGAAAAGAAAGAAACCCCAAGTTCCATCCCGTTCACTTTTGAAAAGTTTGGAGCATCAGCCTTGATCTTTCTTTTGCTTTTCGATCCAGAAGACTTCCTGTGACCTCAAAAAGACAGCCAATCAATACTGAAATATTCTTCCCTCCAATCAATACTGAAATATTCTTCCCTCCAGTTCAGATGAGCATTTATCATGGACATATATAATCCTCATTATTGAACAGATTGTTGCAGAAGTTCATAAATTGCTGGATACCAATAATGAAACCCAACAAAACAAGTGTCTAGAAATTCTCAAGCTGGAGGAGTTGAATTGAGAAGAATTTTTACTCTCCTTTATGTAACTTCAATACAATCTGCTAATTTTGATAAATGATTTTGGATCAAGTGCAAGTATCTGATAGAAACCAATCGAAACAATGCAAAACAAAATAATTATAATGTCCTATTTAAATAATGCAGGATCAGCAAAAGCTGTTAGCAAACTGTGAATGATCAACACAGCAGTTGGTTACAAAAAGGTATGCATCCCTATCTAGGTCCTAAAAAGTGTTTGAGTCGAACCCTGTAATGGTTGGATATCTTCGCTTCGTTCGCTGCCTTTGATCGCAATGAAATGTATATCAGTCAAATGAAAAGGAAAATGAAAATGCCCATTGACTGAGTTTGAACCGCAAAGGCTTTTCCACCTTTGTGATACCCTCCTCATCCTTTATTTCCAGATCGTATAGCCTCTAGTTCCAGATCAATTATTAATCTTCCCAATGGGTTTTTCACCTGAAGCATCCATTTCCAAACCCAAGTTCTGACATCTCTTGCTTAGCCATCAAGTTTCTGCAGGATAACAATGAAATGTTCTAGGTTATGTGAGACCTCTCCATGTAAAAACAAACTTGGAAACAAATGTTGAATGGCAATGACTTGAATATGATAGATCAGCCGGCATATTAATCCAGGATAGCCACAGTTTCTTACCCTGCCTCTGAAAATGTAGCTGTCTGAGCAGTAATTGCTCAACTTTCTAGGATTTGATTATGATATCAAACAATAACGATTTTCTTTCACTACTCTTATCATGCAAAACAGAAACAACATTCTAGCACAGAAATTTTGCTCACAACAGAAATCATTGGAAATGCCAAATTTTAATAGGGAAGATCATGCAATTGACTAACACACAAAAGGATGTAATTTAATTCAACCAAGGCATAAATGTATTCAGGGTTTAATAAAGTGACCTCATTTCCTTATATAAATTAAATGAATCCTTTGCCATTATCTTTTGCAGAAGAATTTGAATAAACTAATACCAGATATCTTTATTTAATCTTATATTTCAACTCTCAACAAATAGTCTTCCTTTCTAATTATATAGGCTTTCCGTATTCGCTGATTTTAGCTTTCTGCTTCCTGGATTTAGGATGTAGCAGTTGTTATGTGCCCTTCTTTAATTTTCAATTTCTAAGGTTGCTCACAGATTGAGTTACACAAATGGTTTATAAGTCAAGACAGATTGCATCAAAACCAGGATTGTGTCCTATTAATGATGTAGAGAAGTTGTGCAAAAATATGGCAACACTACCTATCCTACCACATGGAATTTATGCATTTCCATTGCTAAAGAATATGAACATTTATCATAGCAGTCATTCACCAAAACACCACATGATTCAGGCAGGTATGGACACCAAAAGATGCAAGAACAAATTACTGATAAGGAAAGTAGAGAAACCCAGTAAACTTGCTTTTCCATACGCCATTCCAGGTACTTTTTGGAGAAAAGACTAGATTTTTCAGATTGGTGACCAGACGATTTGAGACAATCGAGGTAATCTTTCTTCTCCTGAAACAAACCCAATACAAAAGCCAAGGAAACAACAAGAAATCAATAAGATTAAACAGATACTCCATAGTATATTCACAAAACTAGCAGAAACTAAAATTATAGAAGTAAGAGACTCAAAAGAAACAGCACCAAGTCACATTCATGCATGTGGTCCAAGGGGAAGATGCTTTTTTTCTGGTGATACTGGTCCCAATCCTCTATTTCCACCAAATGCACCACCTGCGGAATTGTTTTGAAAACCTGAAGGACTCGTGAAAAATATTCATTTTTTTTCCACAGGTAATCAAAATTAGAGGTAATATCAATTCGTTTAAACATGGATTGGTCCCCAGAAGCGAACAGCGCATAACACTTGGAGAACACAAGGAAACTATTTAAATTCTAATATCAACAAATTGATACTTTAATGAAAGAAGTTTAACAACCGCAGCTTTCCTTCCACTTGAAAAGCTGCAACCCCTCTTCATGTATCATGGCACAATGGTTTATCTCTAGAAATTCGAAATCATAACCTATAAAAATTACAGCTTGAAAAATGTATCAGACTAGCATTTCCCTTCGGCGATTCTAAAAACAATAGCAAAACTTTTTTTGTTTTTTTCCAGTTTCAATCTTTATAGGGTAAAACCCAGAAAGAAAGAAGAACCCAAAAGCAATTACTTGAATGTTTCAGTACAAAGTTGGAGATGAAATGAAAAACCATCATCTTCAGTTCATTAAATCAGAGACAAGAGACAAAAGAAAGAGAGATTGTACCTGCACTGATTTCAACTGTCTTTGATTCTTATTTATTTGGGTGTACAACAAGATCAATATAATAGTGACTTGACTGCTATTTAGAACTTGGATTTTTTTTTTGCAATAAGTACAAACTGTGATCATAAATTATCAGAGGTTTTCAATTGATTACAGGAAGAATATAACTCAAGACTAATAAACTTATGATTTTTTGAAGGATGTTAAAAAAAAAGTGAAAGTAGAATTCTAATTATTGGCTATATTTTATTTTTAGAAGTACAGAATAATTCGTCAACCATATTTCTCATCAAGTTTTTTTTTCAATAAAAATCTAATTTTTCCTATTTTCAAGACATTTGTTTTAAATTTGTATATATAACAAACCATCCCCAAATCCCTTTAAATTTTATTTTACTATATTAAAGTATATTTATTGTGTTTTAAATATTGCGTTTCAAAAATATTTTTAATTTTTTTTTTAAAAAAAATCTATTTTTTACTTTAAATTAAAAAAAATTGGTATTTTTAAGTCATTTTTATGTGCTAATATCAAAAAAAAATTAAAAAAAATCATTTTGATTGATTTTCGAATGAAAATCATATTCAAATGCATTCTCAACCATATTTTTAAAACAGACACTAAATTTAGATAATAATTTAATTTTTTTATTCACTTGTCATATAAGAATTTTTCTTGCGTTTTGAGTAAATAACTTAATAATTAGGAACAATCTTAAAAGAGAATGACCCTTACATGCTACCATACACAATAATAATATTATTTCACAAGGGTGTTTACTTCGTACATTTTTAGAGTATCAATTAGACTTAATTGATTTTTTCCTTTTATTTTATTATAGTATTCTATGAATGTATGAACCAACAACTTGATATGAGACAAATCAATACCTAAAAGAATCATAAAATTCACTTAGTGCCTGTTTGGCACTGCGGTCAAACCGGCTTTTGACCAAAATTCAATTTTTTTTTCATTTTAAATGAAAATTTTTTGGTGTTTTTAAATCATTTTGATGTGCTGATGTCAAAAATAATTTTTTTAAAAAAAATATCATTTTAATGTATTTCTAAACGAAAAGCACTTTCAAAAACAACCACAACCTCCCTCCCAAACAGACCCTTAATCTAATAGAAAATCAAATGATTAACTTGCATTTTCTTCACCTTCACCTTCACCTTCACCAATCAAATTCAAAGGAGGATTGCATTCTATACTAGCCTAGTTCGCCAACTAAGTGAAGAGGAAGAGATGGTAGTAAACAACTAGTCTTTTTTTTTATTCTTCTTCAAAAAGGTGTCGTTTTAGGTGTTTTGGTCAAAGTTGAATTTAGTCCTTCAACATATAATTGTTGTAGTCGCACCCTTGGTTGACTTTACTCTAGTTAAATTTATGCAATTTCACCTCTGACAAACTTCAAAGTCAACCTCGAGTTTGCGCGTCTTTTTCATTTTGTTTTTTTGTCTTGAATTTATATAATTTAACCCTTAATTGACCATTATATTTTTAATTTTCTTCAATTTTACTCTTTAATTTCAACCAATTAAATCTCAGGGTTCATCCCATTTTACGAAATGGTTCCTGGGGATTACAGAGGGTAAGGTCTAGCTACTGAATCTGATTTTTAGTATTGATTAAATTTAAATTAATATTGTTTTAGTCGTCTTCTTTTCTCATCAATTGTTTTTCATGATACCTATCCATTCCTTAAAATAAAATAGATGAAAAGAATTAAATACTTATTTCTTAGAAAAACATCTATTTCTGTATTTTGAAAAACAAAAACTTCTCGAACCTACCAGAGAGCTGGTGTTTACCGATTCCACGAAGGAGCTGGACACGAGGGTGGCCTCCCACTTTCTACATGATCGAAGAAGATTGTGGTGCTTTGCTTCTCTCCACCGAGCGACTTTAGACAGTGCGAGCTTAATTGACTGTTTTTAACTGTATTTCAAAAGTTATTTCTAAAAAAAATATTTTTTTTTAATTTTTTATTTTAAATTAAATTTTTTTGGTATTTTTATATTATTTTCATGTGTTGATGTCAAAAATAAATTTTAAAAAATTAAAAAATAATTTTAATACATTTCAGAATGAAAATCACTTTAAAAAACAACTTCAACAACACTCTCAGTGAGGCAATTAGGGTGTCTAGGAATGCGTTTGAATTTTTTTTTAATTTAATTTAAAAAAAATTATTTTTATATACTGATATAAAAATAATATTTATAAATAAAAAATAATTTCAAAAATAATAATCAGTCCAAAAAGAGAAGAAAAAAATTCAACTATCCTAACGGACAGAACAAAAGAGATGTGGACGCATGAATAAGGGAGAATTAAATGAACGTTATGCAATTGCGGTACCATCGTACGAGCTGAGACCCCACTCATCTCCACGGCCCTGACCCATTCTTCATCACCTCCCACTTCCCTCCATAACCCTTTCACTTCACTTCCCGATCTCTTGTCTTCTTCCACTTTTTATTTATTTATTTATTTATTTATTTATTTATTATTATTATTGCAACGAAATATCTCAAATTTGATCTCTCTCTCACATAAAGCTAGAGCACACAGTCGTGTATTTGGGACTGTACTAGAATTCATTTTTTTATTTAATAATCATCACTTGACCACAATTAAAACAAAGACTTTGCTGTTTACTATTCAATATGAAAGTTTTTTTATTTATAAATATATTAAAATAATTTTTTTATCTTACAAAAATTATTTTTAATTTCAATATGTTAAGATAATTTAAAAAATAAAAATAATTATATTTTTTCAAAAACAAATAATCAATGGTAGGTTACGGGTCACTATATAAGAGAGCGTACAGATTTTCAATACAAAACCCCTCCCACTCCTATTATTATACCATTATTCTACTCTGCCTACAGCTCCCCGTCTCTCTCACTTCCAGCTCTTGAACCAACTCCTGTTAATTCACAGACTGGCTAGCGTTCCAATGATGAGAGAAGAAAGCAGTGGCAGGTCAAGGAATTCAATATGTAAAACGTCGTCGTCGTCGTCCTTCGCCACCGCCACCACCCACAAGCTCGAGAAACAAAACCCAGTTAACCAAAAGTCGAGAAAGGCAAGAGACTGCAGCAAGCACGCGGTTTACAGGGGTGTTAGAAAGCGAGCCTGGGGCAAATGGGTGTCCGAGATCCGCCAGCCTCGTAAGAAATCGCGTATCTGGCTCGGAACATTCCCTACGCCGGAAATGGCAGCTCGAGCTCACGACGTGGCTGCCCTGAGTATTAAAGGTAGCTCTGCCATTTTGAATTTTCCAGAACTTGCTGCCTCATTTCCGCGCCCAGTGTCATTAATGCCACGTGATATTCAGACAGCTGCGGCTAAAGCTGCTGCCATGGTCGGGTTTAATTCATCGTCACCGCCCTCATCATTGTCGTCGTCGTCGGTCTCGGTGGCTGGAGATGTGGCAGAGTCCGAGGAAGAATACTTGAGTGAAATCGTGGAGTTGCCGAATATAGAAGGAAGCTTTGACTCTCCCGATCAGTCACAGCCCGAGTTCATGCTGTTCGACTCGGTTGATAGGTGGGTGTATCCGCCACTAGACTTGAGTGGAGAGTTTTCCGATCAGTTACTGTGCCTGGAGAGCTTGATTTCTAGCAACTTTGGAGGATCTCTGTTGAATTAATGGCTAATAGAAAAGGGTGGTGTGCTAGCTTTTCTTTTCGTATTTAATTTCCAGCTTATAGATAGGATAATATATACCGACTCTAGCTTAGCTCCAAGATCCATAAAAATGTTTGGCTACTTTTGCTGACTAGCCATCCTTTTTATTCTATATATCTCACATAGATCATGGTTGAAAGTTTTTGTAAAATACACAGCCTGTTTGAATAAATATGAGTACACCAGTTAATCTGGTCTTCGCTCAAGCAACTACATTTTTCACTCAAGTCTTCTGTATTCGGTGAGATTATATCAGGAAATTGTAATAAAAAAACGTTTATTATTGTAATAAACTAAAGTGGAAAGAGTAGGTTATGGTAATGGGGGGGAAAGGACAATTTACGTATTTTATTCCCCCAATTTGCATTAAAAATGGTGGTACAAATGGGGATGTTGCAGAACAAAAAATATCTTGATGGCATGGTTTTCACAGAGAAAACATGGGGAGGGGGCCATGATGGTCTCTTCAAGAAGACAAGAAACACGACATGTACCTTAAACACAGTAATTCACCGAACCCATCCCAGTTTACTTGTAATATTGACTGTAGTGCAGTATATTATTCCCTCGCGTTGAATTGTAATTAGATACCCTAGATTTGAAAATCTCATAAGTTTCTTTTTTGTTTGTATTTATATTGTATACTTTTTTTTATTAACATGAAATTCCAGTCAATTTACATGTATTTTAATTAATTTCATATACCTTAAAATTAACGATTATAGATACAGAATCCAGTAGTCCTGAGATTTGTGGAACTCAAACTAATGACATTTAAGAAGCAAATCTAGAGACTGACTAGTTGAACTACATCTCTCAAGTATTATAATGACTAGTTGTTGCAAGGAATAATAAACCTTGTTGATATTGACAATTAGTTTTTTAAAATAACAAGTAAAAAATTTTCTAGATGTGAATTGAAAATAGTATTTATTTAATACAATAAAATCGTTGTTTTCTTTTCTAAAAAAATATTTTATTCTTTATAATTAAATTAAATAAATAGAAAAAATTTAAAAAAATATTTAAAAACATTATCTTGCATAATTTGAATCTCACACTAAATACTTAACGATGGGTTTTATAATAATCACACTCTAATTTAGAGTGTATTTATTTTATTAAATTAATTTATTTTATATTTTTAATTCATTTTTATGTATCAATATTAAAAATAAATTTTTAAAAAAAAAACTTATTTCAATACATTTATAAATAAATTTAAAAATTAACTACAAACTTAGAGATTGTTTGAGAGTATCGTTGATGTTGCTTTTAATATTTTTTATTTTTTAAAAATTATTTTTGACATCAACATATGATAATGATGTAAAAACAATAAATTTTTTTAATTTAAAATCAAAAATAAAATTCAAATTCAAATTCAAATCTTTTTAAAAACATTTTTGCGATGACAATCATTCACAATAGATTTTTAGTGACGCAATCTTGATCGTCATCATCGAAATACACCAGAATTGCAAATTGCAGAAAGTGCCGTTGGACGGCTTGAAGCTTGTTGACGTGACAGAAGCGGAAGTACCGTTGGGAATTTTGTTTTTTAAAAATAAATTCATTGACTTTCTCTGTCAGTTGATGAGAACAGTGTGAGCGACCATTTTGTACACGTTTACTCAAAATTTGAATTTTTTATTTTTTATTTTAAATGAATATTTTTTTTATGTTTTTAAATCATTTTTATGTGTTGATGTCAAAAATTATTTTTAAAAAATAAAAAAAATATTATTTTGATGTATTTTTAAATGAAAATCACTTTCAAAAGCAATCGCAACCGCCCTCCCAAACAAGCCCTATATATGCTCGGATATTCCGTGTTAGAATATGAAGTCCAGTTTGTCACGTTTAAAAATGCTTTTTAAAATTTTTGTAATTTTTTAATATTGTTAAATTACTTTCATGTGTTAATATCAAAAATTATTTTTAAAAAATAAAAAAAATATTATTTTAATATATTTTTGAACAAAAAACACTTTTAAAAGTAATCTCAATTATACATGTAAAAAATGGAAACAAACTTTTCACTATAGGCAGTGTTTTTTAAAAAATAGAAATATATTTTATATTTAAAAAACAATTATTTTTTTATTTAGAATTGCATCAAAATGATATTTTATATTTATTTTTTAAAAATCATTTTTCTTAGCAATGAAATGATATAAAAACATAAAAAAAAATTTATAATAAATAAAAAAAAATCATTTAAAAAAAAAATTAAAATATAAGAGAAACTGGCCTAAAGAAGAGCCAGTAGTGGATAGAAGTGAATATAAGAATTGGAAACATGTTGCTATGATCATGTACATTTAACGGTGAGATTTGATATCATTAATCACAAATCTTATAACAAGGACACGATGAAATTATTATAAAATAATAATAATACAGGGACTTCTGTAAGCAATTAAATATTAAAAATCCAAATAATAATATACAATATAAATTAAAAAAGTCAGAAAAGTTAACAATTAAGCCTGATACATGGATATACCCATGTACCTGACCTATAAAAAGAAAAAATTAAAGTTAAGATTTTCAATTGAAAAAATGTTTTTTTTTTATAAAAAAAATATCAAGTGAATCTGGACCATTATATTAAACTTACGATCCGGATCATATATCCACTTGGATTTAATAACCTTTTATTTTTTAAAATTATTTTTATTTAATTACACAACAACTAAAAATAAAACAAAACAATTACATGAGACTGAAAAGCAAAAACCAACCTACTTTAAAGTTAAATGATAAAAGAGGTTTTTTAGGTCAAATGAAAAAAATCTTTAAATAACAATAAAGAAGGATGATTTTTTTTAATTATTATTATCATTATTCATTACCATTAAATGGCTGAAAAAGCATCAAATAAAAAAAATAAAAAAAATCAACAATTAGGCGAGGCACGTGGGTCTCATAAATAGAGGCCTCACTCGCGTGCCAAGATTTAATTTTTTTAATATGGCGTCGCTCATCTTTTTATATATGTATATAATAATATAATACGTATGTGTGTGAAAATAAAAATACAGAAAATGAATGGAAAGTTTATAAAACTCTTTCGAACCGAAAGCCACCACTGCATTTGAAGTAACTTTTCAAAAGTTTTTTTTGAAAAAAATTAATTTTTTATTTTATTTTTTATATTAAATTAAATATTTTTAGAATTTTTAGATTATTTTTATATGATGATATCAAAAAAATAAAAAAAATCATGTAATTTTGTGAATCAAGGTCTTTTGAAGCTTTATGGAAGAAACCAAGAGGGGAAAAGTGCATTTGAAACTATTATGGTGTCCCCAAGGCGGGAGGCCCAGCGGCTAAAGCTTGGGTTCTGCTTCGGCAGACCTGAGTTCAAGTCCGGGAATCAACCCCCCCTTGAAACTGCCTGGGACGGCACGGAGGTTTACTCACTCTCTGGGTCCACAAAGTGCGCTTTCCGGGTAGTGGGGTTCCCCCGATCTCCAAATGGAGGTATCCAAAAAAAAAAAAAAAAAAAACTATTATGGTGGAATATATTTAAATATTAATATATAATTTAAGGCATGTTTTTTTATTTAAAAAGGTGCAGGCATGTTTTTCACAAACATTTTCTTAATTAAATGATTGAAAAATACTGTCCAAATTAAGGGACGTGAAAATGAAAAAGAAAAATGAAAAAAAGAATAAAAACATGAGCGAGCCTTCACTCCAAAGTCCAATCATGAACCTTGACCCTAGGTAGATTTTTGTGGTGAATTATTAGGCAATAAACTTTGGAAAATGACATTTTGTTTTGGCTGATGAGAGAGGTATTTTTCCTTACAATTTCACTGTAGTTTTAACCATGGTTACTTTCTCTCCTATCAAAGCACGATCCACCCAGTAGTGATGTAACTACAAGTAGTCTATTCTCTTTTGTTTGTTTCCTTGGTACATTGGTTTACAGTTGTGCTATTATGTGACTTTTGATATGTTAAGACAAAAATGCGAGTATCTCGAGTTCAATAACTTGATGTTATTTTTTGAAGTGATTTTTATTTAAAAATATATCAGAATAATATTTTTTTTAAATTATATTTGATATCGACACGTGAAACTGATGTAAGAATATAAAAAATATTAATTTTATGTAAAAAATAAAAATAAAATAAAATAAAATTCAATTTGTTTCAAAAACATTTTTAAAACACAATGTAAGACAGATAATATTGATATTTCATTTATTAATATATTAACTTTTTTTTAAACAAAAACATTTACGAAAATGGGTGTGTGTGTGTGTGTAGGATAATGATAATTTTGATAGGAAATATTTTTTTTACACGTGTATATATGTGTATAAAATAACATTCAATAATACACGCATTGCATTTTTTTTAACTCTTAGTGCTCTCGTCTCTCTCTCTCTCTCTCTCTCTATATATCTCTCTCTCTCTCTCTATATATATAATTGATTTCTTATCTAACAAATCAGCCACACAACCATAAATTGATCTTCATCATAGAAAACAAACATTTTTTCTTGTGTTCAAATGTTCTATCTCTTCTGGTGATGAAGTCAAGTCAGGTATGTTAAGATCTTAACCCTAAACATTGATTTGTATAAACCGAGATGTTGAGATTCATAGCTAGTGTGAATACTTCTTGTTAAATATTGATTAATTTGAACCGAAAACAAAACTCTATCAAAAAATTTTTTTTTTTTGGATTCGAGGAAACCGCATATTCTGAAAAATATACTTTGTGAACCCAGATGAGTGAATAAAATCCTGGCTGTCACAGACTCTTACAAGAAGTGCAAGTCATGAACTTGAGACCTGTTTGCAGATCTCAAGCCCTTTGCCATCACGCCATACCCCTTGGGGACCCTATCAAAAACACCCCCCAAAAGAGAACATTATTAGATTATCAATTTAGAATAAAACCTAAACCAATAAAGTTAAGAAGGGCTAGAATAAAAGCAAGAGATTTAGTGGAAGATAATCATTAAAGTCTTATAACAATTTACCTAGATGTCTTTAGTTATTGAAAGATTCTAACAATAATTCTATTATTTATTGATGGTTTAACCCTAATTTTAACCTTGTTGTCTATTCTTCTTGAAAGTTTTGAAGAATCTATATCTATTTGAATGCCATGAATAATGACATTGTAAATGGTTGTAGATTTTTTATAGGCAATGAAAAATGTGAATAATGTTTTATATGGCTTTGTCACGTTTAGAATCAGCAATTTCCAATTTATAAATATCAATTTCAAATTCAAATAAGCTTTATATGTTTTTTTAGGATTTGTAATTTTTGAATTACTTGGGGGTTTTATGCGTAGGTTTTATATACATGAAATTAGTTTATATCTTGTTAATTGTTTTTGTTATTGATAAAGTCAACCCTAGACAAATAAATCATAATCGGTCATTGTTAAAGGATGTTGACTGCTGACATATGGCTCTATCACATTTAGAATCTATCTGTTTGAATGCCATGAAGAAAGACTTATTTTGTTGCCAATATAAATTAATTCCCAGTAAGCCTCCTCCTCCCTTAAATATAAGAGTTGATATATATAAAAGATTAAGTCTTGGACTAAAACACACAATTTGAAAGGTAAAGGGATAAAAAATGTAAAACTATTTAAAAAGCTAGAAATAAATTATTAACTCGAAATCCTGTTTAACTCATTTCGTAAAGATGCAATAAAAACTGGTTTAAAAAAACAAAGGATTAAAATAAAAGGCAAATCAATATTAGAGAATAATATAAATCAAGCTTTTAGGTAAGATGGTTCATTAACATGATATCAGAGCCTTGTTGACCCAGCAGTCACGAGTTTGAATTTTACTACCCTCATTCTATTTGATAAAAATCAAGCACAAAATAGAGTGAACATATATGCAAGTTTCAAGCTCAAAAAACTTTCAGTTGAGAGTATGTATTAGAAAATAATATAAATCATATTCTGAGATCTTATCTAATAGTTTAAATTTTTAGATGATGATTGTTTAATAATCAATGATTCATTTCTCTATTGGCGAACAAGATATTCAGCAACTCTTTCAGGTTTTTAAATTTTCTATGCAAACAGAAATGAAAGCCAATACTCGTGGTTAGCCCTATTCTTTTTGCGTAGACATCGAAGCCTGCCCTTCATGATATCAGTCAAAATAAAACGTTTTTCACATGAAAATTGTTAAACCACTCCTCAGCAGCCATCAACTTGGTAATAAACAATGGTTTCTTTTATTGTTTTTTTGTAAAAATATTTTTTTTTATCTTAATAGAAATTCTGTACAAATTTATTATTTTACCTAAATTTATATTATAATAAAAAAAAACCTTACATAATTAATTTTTTTACGTTGAAAAAAATATAGTGTTGTCCATAATAGAGCACGGGAGCATTAGCTAGTATATATATATAACGCGTGGAACACGTCATTCTCGCTAAACAGGGGGTGATTAGCAATTGATCCAAAGTTGTTGAAGAGAAGGTTAACAAAGTTGGACCAAAACTCTAGTTTCTAATTTATTAGACACGCATGCAGTATACCCATATAGATATACCATCAATAGATTAGGCATAACATAGTGTTAGGAATAGAAGATAAGATTAACAATGCAACTTACGCAAGATGTTTTAGATCGATAATATCTCTCCATTAACATTACCAGTCCCTTGCTTCATATATTTAAATACCAATTATGGTTTTTAATAATCATAATTCTAGATGGTGATTTGTCTTTCTATTTTTAATCCATTTTCAAATATGTAACAAGCTTTTGTTTTTTAATTTACCATGATGTCTGGTATTCTCCAAGGACTATAATTTTTATAAATGGCCTTTTATATTGATAAATTGGTTTTGTGATTGTAAGAAAACCATAGATTGCAGGTAATATAGGCAGGAAGTGTAAATATACCTACATTCAATTATGTTAAATATTTAATAGTATTCATAATATCATAAATTAGAGGTTGTTTACTCCTCTTACAACTATCATAATAGAAACTATGTTTTGAGTTATCATAGTTTTTTTTAACAATATATATGAGCAATTTACTAGTTATCTCCTCTCTTTTTTTTATACAACTATAAGGAGTATTTGCATGTTAGGCATACTTGAGTTGAAGGAATCCAAATGTTAGGTCATTTCCTTATCATAAATTGGATTTTGGGTTTGAGTTTTGGTGTTAGGGTTTGACTTTAAGATTTAAGTTTTTTATTTTAGGGTTGGGTTTTGAACTTAAATTTTGTTTTAAAGTTTCAGGTTTAAGGGATTTTTTAGATTTGAACTAATTAAATTAAATTAAATATTAGTGGTGAAATTCTTTAATTTATGGATTGAAATATTTGAAACAACTAAGTTGCATGTTAAAAACAATATAACCCACAAAATGTTATTTTCTTATAACAAATTTATATATTACTAATTTAATTTTGGGAGTACAATTTTGAAAAACACACCCCATGCTTCGTCTACCAACTCATCCATTAATTATTACATGAAGACGACGAATAAAATAAAGATTGTGATCTTAACTTTATTACAAGGATTCATAGTTTATATTATGACCAGTGAGTTATGTAAACGTACAGCGCCCATGGCCTAATGGATAAGGCGCTTGACTTCTAATCAAGCGATTGTGGGTTCGAGTCCCACTGGGCGTGCTCATTGTTTTGCCTCCTTCTGTGTGTACCGTACCACACACAGCTTTAAGAAGTGTTTATGCCTTTTATAAATATTATTGAAGAAACATATTTTTTTATTTTTCACTTTAAATTAGAAAATATTAATGTTTTTATATTATTTTCATGTATTGATATCAAAAATAGTTTTTGAAAAAATAAAAAAAATATTATTTTAATGTATTTTTAAATGAAAAAACATTTTCAAAAATATCATCTCACAAATAAACACTAAATTAATGATAATAAAATCTTCCAAATTGTCTCTCGCACAACATTTCAATATCTTAATTTTTTAATATTGTACACTTTATTTTTTTTAATCTAAAAATATTTTTGTTCTTTCAATATCTTAATTTTTATTATAAAATTGAAATATCTCATAGTATTGTAAGAAATTACAAATGTGTCAAGACTATTATGGAATTTAAGTGCTAGAAAAGGTTAAGACTTGAAAGATTATAAAAGAGACTCCTATATATTCTATTCTCTTATTTTAATAGAAAAATCTCTAGACAATATGGGATTTTCTCATTTATCTAAAACAATTAGCAAAATTTACTTTTCAGAATATATATTTGATTTCCTTTATTTTTGGAGGTTTATACTAATTATTAAATGAGTCTGCTTCCAATTAATACATAAAAGAAAGTTCGGAGGAAATATTATTTACATGAATATATGAGTTCATATATAATTATTATATGTAGATATTGTCAGAAATGGATTTAATCTCAGTACGAAAAATGATATTGTTAATATCCTTATTAAAAGCATAATTTCTATTAAAGTTCATAAAATCAACAGGAAAAACAATTATGATGTGAGATTATTTCTAACACGTGACCAGAAACGGGTCATATTTTGTTGGCAGTTAATAGAGAAAGACGAATGAAGAGAAAAGCTTTATATGCACGTGAGTCATAAGAAAATTAAAAGATAAAAATAAAAAAATAGCGAAGCCTTTTTGTCAAAACGTGGCTGTTTTTTAGGCAGATAGTTTATGAATCTATCCATCTATAGATAAATATAATAAAAGTGCTGAGGAGATAACACCTATTGTGGTTTTAGTTTTAACTTATTTAAGCTTTTTAATTCTTGCCTTTTTTGTGGGAATTATTAAAGTAATCATAGTTATTGCTGAATTATCACAACTCATTCGTGTTTAATTTTAGAAAAATATTATATTAATATTTTTTTTATAGTTTTATTGTGCTAATATAAAAAAATTTAAAAATTAATATACACCGCAATACCAATAAATAATCTTATCTTGTGTAGATACATGAATATATATATATATATATATATATATATATATATATATATAAAATATTTGAAAAAACAAATAGTAAATTATGTTGTCTTTCATGCATGAACCAAATAAAGTATGTAGCAGTTGGTAAGGTGTTATATCAAATCACTGGCTTTGTCCGTTTGGGGGTATTGTTCTTGCTCTGCTAGACATCACCTAGTTTGGTAAGGTGTATTGTCAATGCTTTATTATTTATATATTTATAGCCCCTATGAAGAAGTTTTCTTGTCAGCTAACACGAGACATTTTTTAATAAAAAAATGAAGGAAAAAAAAAAAAAGAGCTCGTGAAACTGGACCTACACAAATTATTAATTAATTTCTTATTTAATTCATTAAATAATCAATACGAGACACTTCACCAAAAATGGTTTCTTGAAAATGACCCCACCTTATGCTACAAGCCACCATTATAATCATCATGTTTACTAGAGTTCGAATTTGATTGATTAGGATCTTAATTGCTTCATTATCACTACCTGCTTTTTCAATAATTGAAGAGAGAAAGCTAACATTTAAAAGCCCAAATCGTTTTTAAAGGCTTTTTTGTCATTGGTTTCAAAAATATTTTTGAAAAAAAAAAAAAAATTTTTTTATTTTTTTTTTTACTTTCAATTAAATTTTTTCGGTGTTTTTATATCATTTTCATGTGATGATGTTAAAATGATTTTTTTTTAAAATAATATATATTTTTGATGCATTTCTGAACGAAAAATACTTTTAACAACCTCAACCATATTTCTAAGCAAACATAAAGTCTTGCTCGATAGATCTAGTTATGGACTAACTTGTAACTTTTTAGAAAAAAATGGAATGAATTTAAAATTTGCAAAGTATAAGTTCCAGTAAAAAACAATTCCTTGAAAAAAAACTAACGGAAACTAAATATCCTTGAAAAACACTGTTTAATATAATAGTAAAATGATAATTATGCCTCTTCACCCAAGAAATCTAACACTTGCTTTGAAGGCCATTCAAATCTTATCACATGGCTCATTAGTCATTACCAAATTGATTGAGAAGAATTTTTTTTTTCATTTTTAATTGCATTGTGAAACAATCAAAATACTTTTGAAAGCAAAAAAAAAATTAAAACTAGCATTAAGGGATATTTTTGTATTTTGCACGATGGTTTTTTTGTTATTATAATGTGACACCATGTTCTTTTTTCTTGTAGAGGGGTATTTTTCGGTGATGTTGGTTTGGTTTGTTGCCGGTCAGGATATATTTTCTCTCTCCTCCTCTAAAAATCACAATTTAGCTCTTTTTGTTGTTGATATTTCAATTTTAATTTTTTTTGTTGGCCCTTTAGTAGAAGTTTTATTTCTTTTCAATTTTGTCTTCCCATTGCAATTTGCTATATAATAATTTTTAAAATTTTATCCTCATTCTTTTGATTACTTGTTTTGAGCTTTTTGTTGAATTGATTTTTCTTTTCAATTTCACCCTTCATTTATTTTTTTTAATTTTAATTTTGATCATTCTTTTTGTCATAACTTAGTTATGACCCCTATTGTTTTATATTAAAAAACATAAAACTCAAAATATATATCTTTTCTATATATTAGTTAATTTTCATCAGTTTTATTAATCTTTTTGTGCTTATAAGTAATCATAAGAAGTAAAAACAATTACAAAATGAAAACAAATATTGCTAGGGTTGAAATTAGACCAAGGTAAAAAATTGAATTTGAATGATTTGACCATAATTGAGGTTTGAATTGAAAAAGAAGTCGAGCAAAGAGCTTAATTTGAATCAATAATAGTTAAGATTGAAAGAAATTAAAAATTCAAGGATGAGCTTGAAAGAAATTGAAAATTCGTATTTTCCTTGCACTCCACTGTCGATCGGGCACCCATAACAGCCCCTCACAACAACGCCACCTCCTTCACACAGTAGCGACATGCTTTATAGCACAACAACCATCTTCTGATGCTGCCAGCTCAGCCTTTTCTTCTATCTTCACCGTCACTGGACGTCCAAAAACCAGCAACTACAAGCCTTCACTTCTCATCTTAAGGAACCCGACGGTGATTTTATCAATATCTAAATTAATTTTTATTTAACCGTTGACAGCGCGTGGTTCCAGATGCCGACAATCGTGGTGGCTGTGGAACCCACGTGCCGCCATTATTCCTACACTGTACTTGAGTTCTGGCAACTTATTCACCATAAAAATGTAAGCATTTGTTTTCAATTTTCATTATGGCCAAGTTTAAAAAATACATCTCTTCGCATAATTTACTTTTTAAAAAAATAATTATTCAACATAAAAAATAATTTTTCATGTTTTAGGCCATTACATTCATTCACACATTTAATCATATATGGGAATGAAGGAAGTGTTTTCTGAACTTGATGAAGACTACATTAGCAACACCGCATTTAATGATCTTTCCTAGGGACCTATTAGAGGTAGAGGCAAAGTTCTTATTGAACTAAAAAAATGGTGAGAATAAACTTATTTCTTGAGAAGGGATTTGCAGTACAAACGAGGCAGGAAATCTTGAAGATTGGAAGAACAAATTTATTTCTCTTAAGCCCTCGATCATCTTTTTTTCCGATCATCCAAATTGACAAAAGCATTCTTCTTTTTGGAGGATCGACACCCCTCCATTCCAAACCCAATTTGCGAAGTTCTTAACGTTTTTTTTTGCTACTTTCTTAAAAGCTTGAAGATGAAAGAGGGTTCTGTTTTCATGGAGCAACGTAAATATCGAAAAAAGAAGTAAATCAAAATGGATCGATGGAGTTGGATTCTGCTAATAAAATGCATGAAATTCAATAAAAACAGCATGTCTAGAAAATAATCAAACTACAGCTCCTAGCATATCAAATCCAATATGCAATGAATGAATCAAAAGACAAATGCTCCAACACAAGATTACAGCATGCAGCTGAAATCATACATTAAAGCAAGAAAAACAACCTACGGATAATAATAGTAACTGAGAATTAAGGGAAATAGCTAGGTTATGGTGAAGACCATAGCAAAGCAATCAGTGTGCCGATCAGAAGCACTGACGATGAGCCGCGTGTCATGGAGACAAACACTCCTGAACTTTGTTGCGGGGACGGTGCTGGCTGTGCAGCTGGTGGGTTGCCGATCAGAGGAGAATGGTGGTGCAGACCCATCACTTCAATTTGCAAACGCTGGCCACCCTTGCAGTGATTTAGGGTTCCACTGATGAAGAAGAAAGGCCCTGGCCTGTCGAGCTTGAACACGCCATGGCCATTGTTGAAGGCAACGATAGGTTTGCTAGCGTCACAGTGAAAGTAACCCCACTTTTCTACCTCAACGACCGAATCATTCTTATACTCGAAGGCTGCAAAAAAGAAGGAAACAATGAACGTATCAAATATATACATATATATATCTGACAATTTAAAAACTGCTGGCTGCACAAAATTAAGAAAACTTGCATGTTTTAGCTGCTACTCATTTTCTTGCAAGGAACACCTTTGGTCATAAATCATTAGCAGCAAACACAAAATGAAAGAAACTTTACAATATATTCAACAAATGTTATCATTAACAATGCAAATAATTGCTTCATAAACTGCATTCTACCATGTAAATATCGATGAACTGAAAACGGTTTCCCGCTCTGTAAAATATTTTATAACCAAGGAGAGTTTAAGGAGAGATGTGGCTTTCATTTCTTGGCTGTAAATTTTCACCCTGTTAATTGCTTCTGTCAGCTACCAGCTGCCAGAGCTATTTCTCCTCTTAATATATTCTCGTCATTCATAAAAAAACACAAAAAACTTGGTCGTGGAACTGGAAGGAAAAATCATTAGGAAAATATCACAGACTCAAAAAACCAAACTAGCTAAAAGGTGATAATTAAGGTAGCTGTAATAGACTCACAGAGAGAATCTCCAACTTGGAATCTGTTCGTCTTAGCCCACTGAGTGTACACGACAGAGCTGTTTTGTCCAGGTTTTTGCCATCCAAACCCATCCCCAACTTTGAACACCCTTTCTGCGTTTACCAGACCAATAGCAATGATAGAACAAGTGCAGAAGAAAGCCGCAAGAGATGCCATTTTAGATATCTTCATCATTGTATCCGGCTAGATAGAGAGATATATGACGAAAAGTTAGGTTGCTATGATATACTGGACGTGGGTTCCTGCGGTATATATATATAGGTGAATTGCTGCAAGTAGTAGTGGGAAGTTAATATAACTGATCAAAACGTGGAGGATTTTTGTGGTTACGTTAATTGAGTAATGGATCGTTATGGGGATAGTCGTGTGTGGATTTGTGACCGTTATGATTTGGAGAAATCCAGAATTGATTGACTCTTTCAAAACAGGACTCGCTGGGATTTTTTATTTTTTATTTATTTAAGATTAGAGAAATTGAAGCTCATATCTTAAATTTTATACACGTGTTACTATAAAAAACACTAACAGAAGATCCATTACTCTCTTTACTATAAAAAATATCAATATTTTTTCATTGTTGATTATGTACTATCAATAACTCTCTTTAGTCCCCGGGGTAGCGTGGCGGCAACGACCTCGCTCTTGATGTTTCAAGAGCGAGGTTCGAGCCGCTGCCCACCCTAGTGATGTGTCGAAGCATCACTCTTGCCCTATAAGAGTCTGGGACAACCGGGATTTTACTCGCTCCCTGGGCCCACAAAGTGCGCTTTCCGGGTGGTGGGGTTTCCTCGAATCCAAAAAAAAAAAAAAAACTCTCTTTACTTCACTGTTTTCTCTCATCTCTCAACTTAGAAATTGAAATGTGAACACCTTTTTTTAATTAAGAAAAAAAACAAGCCTCATATATAGTAGAAAACCAAAGGAGGTTGCTTTTCTGTTTGATCTTTTGATCTGTGCACCAAAGTTTTAATTGTTTTTAAACAATAAAATTCAATTATATTTTAGCAAATTGAGTATCAGCTTTACACCATAATTTTTTCTAGACAGCAAGGACTATATAACAAGGTAATTGAAATAAATTATCAAAGTAAACACAACATTAAGGATCAAATTGAAAAAAAAATCAAAGAAGAAAACAAAAAAAGAAGCTAAAAGGATAAAAACAAAAAAGATAGGATGAGTATAATCTACCTTGAGTTCTCTCATCAACTAATTTTATTTTTAATCCTTGCTTGTGTGGTGTTAACTCTTCTGTTATTTCAGTATTTTGAGTCATTTTTTGGCATTTCATTACTCTAAGCTCATGTGGAATGGTTGTAAGTGTGGTTGGGATTGCTTTTAAAAGTATTTTTTATTTAAAAATACATCAAAATGATATTTATTAATTTTTTAAAATTATTTTTGATATTAGTATATAAAATCATCTAAAAAGCACACATAAAAAAAAAAACTAATTTAAAGTAAAAAATAAAAAAATTATTTTTTTTCAAAAGTGTTTTTGAAACGAAGTGTTAATCACAAGCTCTCCAAAACCATGATTTTCTCAAATTCTAATACTTGCTTTGAGAAAGATAGTATAGTTTTTCTGCAAAAAGAAGTGTATGACCAATTAAACAAGTCATATGTTTGCTAGGTTGCACAAAAGGAAAAAAAGAGTAAAGACGCTATATGATCTCTAGATTTGATTCACTTGTTACAAAATTTATATAAGTTGATCCAAAAGATAAAAAGAATTATGTGATGAACTTTAAAATTTAGGTTTTCTTGTGGCCAAAAAACATATATAGGGCCTGTTTGGAAGGACGGTTGCGGTTGCTTTTGAAAATGCTTTTCATTTAGAAATACATTAAAATGATATTTTTTTTATTTTTTAAAAATCAGTTTTGACATCAGCACATCAAAATGATTTAAAAACACAAAGAAAAAATCATTTAAAATAAAATTAAAAAATTCAAATTTTTGAGAAACGACAGTACAACCGCCGTCCTAAACAGCCTCATAGTCCTCGTAGTTTTTGAAGACCCTCAACGCCAAGGGTTTCTCTTAGCGAAGCATGAAGCATTTGCCTTGAATAATCAATGGTTTAAGATAGTCTTTTGTTTTAACTCGATAAAAACAGGACTCTTAGATTTAAAGTGGTTAATCATGCTAAAATATATAAAGAGCCCATGAACTATCAATGGTTTTGATTTACACCATTTATAGTCTTTTGCTTTTTTAATTTTAGTAAATGAATTATATATATTAGATATTTGGATTAGAACTTCTTCTGTCACTATCCATTAGCTGCATTTCACCATTCTAACTATCAAACTACTTCAAGAGATCATCTTCAAATTAAATAAAAAAAATCATTTTAAAACTCAAATCCAAACATTTTCAAGTCCTCAAACACTCAAATCTATTCATAGCTGGACTCAAGATCTGTATGAATGAACTTGCAACAGCAAAATCTTTAACTTAGCGGTGGTTTCATTACTAATGCTGATAGGATCTTGATAAAGGAGCATAAACCCAACATCTAATTACTTGAATTTTAAAGTTATAAAAAAATTGAGAGTGTAAATCATAATGGGGTAATACTAGTTTTGTATGAGCCCCGTTAAACATGGTGTTCTTCAATCCTTAAAATTCCATGGCGACCTGATATTTCTAATGGGAAACTGTCATTTTATCGTTAAAATTACACAAAAACCTCAAACTTGCATGAGCCCTGTTAAATATGGTGTTCTTCAATCCTTAAAATTCCACGGCGACCTGATATTTCTAATGAGAAACTGCCATTCTATCGTTAAAATTACGCAAAAACCTCAAACTTGTATAATTTGTTAGCTCCGATTTAAGGTGGCTCGTGCATGTAGTGTAACAAATTTTCTGATCATCAGTACCCAAAACCCGAATAACACTAGCTAGCACGTACAAGAGTTTCGAAACAAGCTGCTCATAAATGGGTCTGAAAGTGAGACATGCATGGCGCTGTAACAAAATAGACAAATCCTTGTTATTTACAAAGGATTAAAGTGCCATAATCGCAAGACTTCCAGTAAAGATAGAATATATCACTGGAGTTAATTGAAGGATACACCCTTTTTTCGTTGAATTCGAGCTTGTCCAGGAAGGATAAGAACAAGTATATATAAGGGAAAAGATCTTCAATACTTGGATCTGGAGAGCCACACGACTTCCTGAACAGCAGATGCAGCAAGCAAGAAGCAGCTAAAGAAAGTGAAGAATATAGAGACAGCAACATGGTCACAGAAGCTCCGTAGAGGCTTGCAGAAATTTGGCAAAGCTGTATGCCGGATTCCGGTGCGATTGAGGTTGGTGACTCCTGACGCAGCAGCCCCGGCGCTGATCATTGCATATGCAAATACCTACAACTCAACAGTTGATAAACCTCAGCAGAGCACTAGATTAATGGATGAGTTGAAACCAGATACTTGAAGCTGCACGAGTACAAACTTTAGAGAACAAGCACCCTTAAGTTACCAGTCAAGCTGACTTGGGCAAGATTGATGCGACAACTAATTTACATTTTCAGCTAGGGGAAGTAGCACCAGGATATTTCTATTAGATATAAATCATATTCCAAATCTTACTTAAGAGTTTAAGCTTTTAGGTGAGATGGTTTCTTGACATAGTATTAGAGTCTTGTTGACCCAACGGTCACGAGTTCAATTCTCACCTCTCATTCTATTTGATAAAAAATAAGCACAAGGTAGTGTGAAACTGTGCAAGTTTCAAGTCTAAAGAGTTTCCACTTGAGAAAATATGTTAGATATAAATTATATTCTAGAACCTCACCTTACAGCTTGAGCTTTTAGATGAAATAGTTTCTTGACGAATTTCAACAATTTTACAACTTTGGAACTAACAGCACCAGAAAATCTGAGAATCCTTTGTCCTAGAATGGGATATCGAAATGGCCATCATTTTAAATTTGGGCTCACTCATAATGAGCTGATGCAAAATCCAGGGGGGCTGATTCATGCCAACCATATCAAGCCTTTGCCTGATGGTATCATTAGTACTTTACAAGCTAGTTCCGTTCCTGGATCAAGCATAGCCTATAATAGTTTGAGAGTGGTGGCAACTGCCATTGATCTTACAAAAGCCTATGATATGACAACAACATTTTTACCAAGAGATCAAGAAGTATAGCCTTACTCAATTCTCCCATTGAAAAATGAGGAAGCACAAGTTATGTCAGTTTCCAACAACACTTCTATTACATTAATTGCCAAGGGGTTTTTCAATTTTGTGCATGTTCCATTTGTAAAGTATGCACTATAGTCTATAGCTAGGTGGAATCAGTAAAGAAGACTCTGATTCGTTTTCATGCTGACCTAGTTACCTTGTTTAGTAAAATGAATAAGCTGAATTCTGTGGATTTTCAAGATCATTGATAACCAATAAAGCATATAAATTTTAACTTTTCCTGGTAACAAGAAAACTTAGTGGACAAACAAATGAAAAATTCAGAATTAGGAAAGGCACTTTTGCTGCAATCGAAACTACTCAGAAGCTACCAACTGGAGAGACAAGTAGATGCGTGCTTTTTAAGATATGCTTTTTATGTACATACCTGATCTCCTGCAAAAACAAGCCATGCATGATTTCTTGATGGAATCCCCGGAGATTTTCTAAGCAACCTTGAGATGCTAATCAGCAGTTGCAGCAATGAGTGTGCTGCGACAGCTGCAGAGACTCCGACCAAATATCTGTTTCAGCAGGATTGACAGAATTCTTAACATTAGCTCATCCGAATTTACACAAACATAACTCTTTGATATATGTTGTTCTTAAGTAGGATTCGAACATGCAAGTTACCAATTCGAACACGAGACCTCTTGAAACAGGAGATACAGGATTGTCAGTCTAACTATAAGCTGACAGGCAACGACTTGTCACACAAGATTTACTTCAGTCAAAAAAGTAGAAAATCATAATCTGACCACGACTCGAAAAAGAGAAAAGCAAAGGAAGAAAACAACGACAGTCACAGGGTTTGATTCTGTTCATTCAAATGCTAACAAAGGGGAGGATGAGGGTGGGACTACCAAAATTTTTGTTGTTCATGTAGAAGAAACAAAACCAGGGGCAACTTCGTCAACATAAAAAGACAAAACTCTTTCATAGAACTGGACAAACGAGTGAGGTCAGGCTCCGCTTTTGTCGGCCAAGCTTGGGTTCGACAAAACCGAACAGAAAATTGAATTGTAAAAAAACCACAAATAAAGGGTCTTGTGATCAATTAAAAATGAAAAGGAGAAAGAAAGGGCTCAAATTGCCACTTCATTTGGGTTGTTTGGTTACCAAGAAAATAAGCGAAAGTAAAGCAAGTGGATTCTGCACATTATCTTCATTGTGAGTATAAAATTTACACAGTGAAAACAGCAAATGCTTTGAATTAAACTCGTATGATTAAATAGATAATACCCTCCATTAACAAACAATTAAGATGTCAAGATCCAAAATTTCCTTCCACTTTCTGTTATCTTTCCCAGTTTCCCTGCAACAAACCAACCATGCAGAAGCAGAAACAGAAGCAGCAAGAACAAAGGGGGCGAAGGGCATTAGGGTAAATTTAACTTACTCAAATGAGTGAGAGAAGGACCATTTAGATTGAATAGGGAGCGTGAAGCCATAGATGGAGACGGTGCTGGACTGTTGGGATGTTACCATGAAGGACACAGCCGCAACAGAGGTCACCAAGCACAACACCCTGAGCAACACGTTCATAACTTCAGCTTTCCGGCCAAAAGGCCTCAAACCAGCTGCCGCTCCCCCTCCTGAAGCACCTCCAAAGGGCCCACTTATGCTCCCGGCCACCATCTTTGACTCAGGCAGCTGCACTGCCACCTCTGCTGCTGCCTTTTTTTGGCCATTCATCATCATGTTCTTAGGGGCTTTTTTCTTCAAGCTTCTTCGAGTTTTCAAAACCTTTTTTTTATGTAAAATTGTAATAGATAGGAGGCAGTTAGGCAATAGACGATCTAGAGAGGGGGGAGGTTTTTATAGGCAACAGAAGGAGGCAGGGTACTTACTGGTCTCACTATGCGGTTTCTTGTACAGTGTGAGCTAAAAATTTGTTCATAAATAAACATTTTAAAAAGTACTTGTGATTAATATAATAGAGCATTACATTACATTTTGCGGAAATTCTGCTGCAACCTTCCCCTGCCACCACCCTCCATTGACATTAACACAAAAAACCAAAACACTTCTTGTTCAACTACGCCCTGATTACTAAATTCATTCATTATACAGTGGTTTTCTTATAATATTGCAATGGTGTAGAAAAATTGAATAAGAAGAGCAATAAATCCATATTTGATTACTTTATAAAAGTACTTTCAGTCTTACATCTAATAAAAAATTGAGAGAATATTGTTGGTGTTCAGAAAATGGAGAATTTTTGAGATCTTTGAACTCAAAATTTGGTCCTGTTGTTGTGGCAGTAAAACAGTCAAAAGATATAGAAGAGATGACAATGGAAGAGCTCATGGTTGGTTCTCTTTACACCCATGAGCGAAAAATTGATAAAAAAAAATATCAAGCCTACATCAGTTGGTGGTAGCAGGTATTTTCTCATCTTTACAGATGATTACATAATAAAACTTGGGAACTTGGGTTTATTTGCTAAAAGAAAAGAAATCATTAGTAGATTTAAAGGGTCTAAGAATCTAGTTAAGAAGCAAAGTGATGTCATTTGAAATGCTTAAGAACACAAAGGGGTGGAGAGTATAACTCACACAAGTTTAATGATTTTTTGCAAGGAAAATGGTATTGTGCTTAGAGTATTTGATATTGTTGAATATGTTATATATGTGTGTAGATGTGAAAAGTCATAATCATATCATTAAAAAAATAGTGATGTCAAGGGATGTTTAGTTTAATGAAGAGTAGTTGTATAATTGGAGTAACGTAAACACAACAGCTTGTTTTAGAATAAGAATGAAGAAGAAAACGGAATGTGTTAACATCATTTTCTTAAAGATGATATTCAACTTTTTTCAGATGGTACTGTTAGTTTAGCTCCAAGAAATATAAAGATCATATCAAGAAGATATATGATACCAAACAAGTAATTGATTTTGATAATTTTATCATGATGTTTTTTTAAAAGGTTACGATCCAATGACATTTAAAGTGTTAAAGAACTATCTCACCTAAAAGCTCAAGCTTTAGGTGAGGCCCCATAATATGATTTATATTATTCTCTAACACACCCCCTCAAGTGAAAATTCTTTGGGCTTGAAACTTGCATACAAGTCCATTCTACCTTGTGTTTGATTTTTATCAAATAGAATGGGGGTGGTGAGATTCGAACTCGTGACCGCTGGGTCAACAAGGCTCTGATACCATGTTAAGGAACCATCTCACCTAAAAACTTAAGCTTTTAGGTGAGACCCCATAATATGATTTATATTATTCTCTAACATAAAGAAGCTTTTCAAGAAGCATAATAGCTTGCTAAAATAGCTTTTTCCATTGTAATACCACACGAGAAAAAAATAAAAAGAACATAAATGTCACTATTTAAAATGTTGTAATAATTATTTGGCTTCTTTAAATGGAAATAGTCATTGGAGATGCCCTTACAGGTAATAATTCTTCTATGACTGAAGATCTTAAGTAATTATGGTGAGAAAGTTTTAAATGATAGATTTGAGACTCGTGACTTATTCTTAGGAATTGAAGTAAAGGAAATATGCAAAAGAAGTTTTCTATAAATTATTATCAACCAATTAATACTCCAGTTAAGTATGGCATTAAGCTAATAAAAAAGCCATGATCATTAGTGAATCCAACATATTACAAGTCTTGTTAGGTGTTTATGTTAGTTAACTTGCCCCAATTTTGATTGATTTTTTCAAGATTTACTTTAATTTATCCCTCAATACAATTAAAAACAATCCTCTAATATTAGCGCCTTTTACAGTCTGATCCATGACTTTCAATTTGTGCATTTTCAGTAAAATCGCCTAAAACTCTCATTTTCCCTCTTCAATTAAACCCCTGATTACATTAAAATAACCCAAACATTTTAACATCACTTCCATTTTGATCCTTCATCCTTTAATTCTTTCCTTTTTCATCAAATTGACTAAATTTCAAGTTTTTCTCTTTAGTTTAAGCCCTTGGTTGAATTAATGACACCTTCAAAAAAAAAATTCATCGCTTTTCATCTTGTTTTTTCATCCTGTAATTCATGTAATTTAGCCATTTTCCCTTAAATTCTAATATTTATCGTCAATTACATCCCCCGCTGAATGAATTGAATTTCCACGCTTTCTTATATTTTCCATTTTGATCTTTGGTCTTTCAATTACAACCAGCTTCAACACTTTGTTTTTTTCAATTTCACTTTAATTAAATCTCAAGCTGCATGTGTAATATCCTTAGCTTTTAGATGCAATTTCTAATTAATTCTTTTAATTATATCAAAAACAATTTGTTTTTTCTTAAAAAAAATCCTTTCTGCCAGAATTTCAGTAGAGTTTTTCCATAAATTCAAGACACCAAGTTATGAACATTGTGATCTGTAGTATAATACTAAAAAATCTCAGGGAAATTCCAACCTTCTTGGACCTTATCCTTTTTATGCTGTCAAACCAACCTCGTTCTTCTCTTTCACATCATCATAATAAAAAATAAAAAAATAATAATAGAATTATAGAATTTGAGTCATATTACACTATCATGCATCATCACGTAATTTAAAGAAACAAAAAAAAAGAAGGAAATACGTGTAATAACTAAAGACTTGCTACTATGTTTAAGCTAATTCCGATTGCTGCCTAGTTACAGAGCCTGTCTGAAATCACAGTTTAGTTTTCCCACACCAGTCCAACCTGTGTATATAAACGGAGTTTGCTGCTACTTTAAAAATTATAGTATTTATAGCAACAGGAAAATAATTGCTTCCAGATCAACCTAACAAAATAAGAAAATTGGTTTCTATTATCTTCCAGATTCATCATAGCAACACATTTCATTTTTCAACATTTGAGTAAATATCATGCGGCAGATGTCTAACTACAGTTTTTTTTGTTTCTTTTTTCAAATAGGAGTCTTAGTACAATTTTCAAGACAGGGAATATAACAAATATCTCCCATGGGAAACACAATGAAACATAAGAAACTTAACTCTGTTATATTCTAGTTGCCGAGAAAAAAATACTCTAGCAAGATATAAAAAAGGCTTTTAGATCAACACAAAACCTAAATGCCAAACATAACATCAAAGACTTTGGATATCATGGACCTTGCTGGGGAAGCAATGGCACCTCCTGACGGCCGGGCACTGCTGCTGCCATTTTGAAGAGAGTGGGGGTGAGGAGAGGCTCTAAATGTGTTTGAATCTGGGGTTCTAGTAAATGATGGTGGGGGTAAGGTCATGAATCCCTGATTGTTAATTCTTTCATTCAAAGCCTGGCGTTGCATTGGATCCACTAGCTTCACACCAATGATCAGTACTCCATTCATTTGGACCCCATTCTTGCTAAGAGCCTTCTGAGCATCAGCTCGACTCTACACAGCAAAAGGACAGACCACTAAATAAACTTTGACATGGAGCAGGCTCATAATCATGTAACACCTTGATACCATGGGCTAAGAGTATCAGAAAAAGTTGTGCACAATTTCTGATGCAAAGAAGCAAATAGAAAAAGGTTCCAGAAAACTTCTGGATAAAGCATATAGGTATAAAGCACAATGACCAAAATAGATGGACAGATAAGATTTTCAACAATGCATATAATAATAGTAGATATATAACACACAATTCTTGGTGAAAAAAGATGAAGAAAATGTGAGACAATAAGCCAAGAAATAAAAGCAAGAGGAAGAACATAAGCCAGACAGCAGCAGCTTATTTTTATGGAATCAAATTAGGGTATGAGGACTGATAAGAACCCAGGTCACCTGTTGATCTGAGAAACGATGCCTGAATATCAGGTGAACATTCTGTAGCGACCATATTTATGCAAATAATCTAGCATATTGGTTGATAGCAAAAATCTACAGAAGAACTTGGTTGATTAGAAGTCATCATGGAACAGCCAAACAGGTATACATGAATACTTCCATACTCCCACTAAACACAGAATTGAGGAAATGTTAAGCCTCCTTAAAGTTCCAAATTCTCTCATGTATATCACCACCTTTGTAAACTTTTAAGCTCACTTAGCATATGTTTCTGAGATGCAATTGTTCATTCATATCGAAAAACCATAAAAGCGCAAAACTCCAAGAGAAAATTTGCAACGAGGACATGAAAAAACAACAAAAGAACAGCCTCTAAACAATGATAAACAGAAAACGAGTAGAACCTGATAGAGAATGTGCATCCAGTTAGCTTCCCTTGGACCAGGAATATGTTTCAAGATCATGCCGCATTTTTCAAACTCCCGTAACACTAAATTGGTATCGCCAGGAGCAAATCTGACAAATAAATATTTCCAATAAGTGGTATAGATCTAGAATGTAAGGAAACAACATGGAGAAATGGAGGACATTTCTCAACTCGTGAAATAGATTAATAAAGAATAATAATAGACAAGCCTCCAAGGCTTCAGATTCCTGGCTGCATGCTTCTAAGAACTTCAGTTACCATCAAACCACTAGAAATAACTATAGCAACAAATAATTGCAATCATTGTTGGTTTGACTTAAAACACTCCATCATAGAAGTGAAACATTTTTTTCAATTAAATTTGAAAAGGGATTTTATGAACCAATTCTCACATTCTGCACCACACCTCATTAACTCGTCTTTCTATAAACTAACCAATCATTGGTCGAAATCTCCATCTCGTTTTGTTTTTGTGATTACACAAAGCATCTCATGTCATCTTCTTCTTTAGATGGATTGAAGCTTTATAATCAGAAATTGCAAGATTTTTCTAAAAGAATAGAAGAAAATACATGTTTGTAGGAATATTGGTTGAGAACTTCTTCGGCGTCAGATAATCAACCTTGCATGAGCAGATTATACAGAGGATATTACTGGCAAGGCTTAAATACCAAAGAAGGGGTTTCTCTATGACTCTCATAGTGGCAGCATTAGCAATTTAACAGTAATAAATTGACTTTGCTCATCACATCCAGCATAAAAATTAAAAAATAAAATTATTTGTGTTATGTGAACTTAAATTAGCATATTTTCTTTTGTATTTGTCACAGAGAAAACAATAATCTGGAATTCTGTCCAAAAGATCAATCATATATAGGATGGCTGAAACAATTACATTGCATCCTGCTAACTCCTTTACACAGATAACAAACACAAAAAACAATTTCAAAATCAGTTTTAATAAAGAATGGTAACTTATTATGTGTTATTGTTTAGTGGTTGGAAGCGGCTTTTATGTCAAAAATTTAACTCATGATGATGCAGAAACATCCATACTTGTAATAACTTTTGAGAAAGAGTTAGAGATCTACATAGATAGATTTAAAATACTCGTCTGATACAGTTACAAAAATTTTGAGGTGCACCTCAATGCCCAGACACAATATCATAAAGTTAAATGATATGATTATGAAAATTATTTAGCCATCTACATGCAACATACTAGCATTTAGATTAAACTCGTCTACTAGGCATAGACAACAAAAAGAGAATCAGAATTGTTTGTTTAATTAAATTTTACACTTGAATCAAAGTACTTCCATCCTAATATTGATAAGATCTTCCCTCCCTCAGTCTAATTCAAATTGAGAAGGTTCTACACCAGAAAGTTCAGTTAAAAAAAAATCAAATTTGGATTTAATGATATAGATTACAGGTTCAATGCTATCATATCTTTGACTAATTCCCAGTGAATATATTTCATCAACTCTATTCATTTTCAACCTAATGATTGTACAAGAGATAATCACAAATCATAAACTAGGCATTAACAGTTTTGATACTATGATTTCTCTTAACATAAGTAACCTCTAAGGCTCTAACTTTGACAGGACATTAGAAAGGAAGCAGCATTGTAGAGATCTTCCAATAGTTTTGACAAGCGTTCTAGGCATATCAAGGAAGAACTTAGGCATGGAAAGCTATTTGCACAGCAACCATATTTGCACAGCAACCATATTTGTCCCCAGGGGGGCGGCTGAGCGGCAACAGGCCCCTCTCTCACTCTTGAGAGCAGGGGTTCGAGCCTGCCCGGCCTCTCTATCCCAAACCTGTAAGAGCCTGGGACAGCCGGGGGTTTACACATGTCCTGGGCCCACAAAGTGCGCTTTCCGGGTCATGTGGTTCCCACGTCATCCAAAAAAAAAAAAAAAAAAAAAATATTTCATCGCTATCATAGCCAGACCGGCCCCAACTAGTTTGGTGCTGAGGTTTAGTTATGGTTGTTATTATTTAGTACATAGAGCCACCAATCTAAAACAACACTACAAAAAGCAGCCCTAATTCAACGTTATCTGTACCTGTGAAAATCTGAAAATCTAAATGCCCAGTACATATTTTCAAGCTAAAGTAAATATCCATTTGAAAGTACAGAAACAAGATAGCAAGGAAAAAGAGGTGACATCATACTATATGACAAAATGCTAAGAGAGGAAAACAAGAAATAACAAATCAATGGGTGCATATAATAAGGGAGATGAAATAATACCCATAAACAGTAACCCATTCTTCCTCGTCAAGGTTCCCTGCAGGCAAGCAGTTTCTATGCTTCTCCGGTCTTGCAACTTCTCGAGGCGGTGGAAGTGTGATTAAGGCACCAGGCTGGACCACACCCTCAACTGGAGAACCTTTACCTTTGTCTTCGTGTTCGCTGCTTCTAGCTTTTGATGGTGACCACCAAGTGGAAATCGGAGAACCCTGTTGAGTATTCTGCCCACTGATCAAAGCAAAGGAAGTACTAGCCTCGGATTTGTTTTTTGGGGGTGTACCAAACTCCCTCCCAGAAGACTGAAATGGAGATGTTGTAGGGTGGGATTTGATGTCAGGAGATAAGGGATAATCAGGAATCCCAGACTCGGGAGAGATTTCCGAACGGTCCTCCAAGGTGTAAAAGGGAGGAGGAGGAAGATCGGAACTCCCAAAATTGTCACGCCAAAGAGCAGATACAGCAGCAGCCTGAGCTGGAGTCGAGAACTTCCCTTTACCAGAAGAAACAGGTGATGCCAAATCTTGGAAAAACAAGGATTGCCTCCCAGATGATTTATTTACTAAACTGCTCATCTTTTTAGTGGTCTTCTTCTTCTTCTAACAGCGCACCTTAAGCAAAGCAAATGAAAACCTCTCCTCTCCTCTCCTCTCCTCTCCTCTCTACTACAGCCTAAAGCAACACAGTAACCAATCAGCACAACATTTTTGGAAAACAAATGAAATTTCTGAAGAGAAAAAGGGAGAGAATACCTGTGAGTTTAGGGATTTTTTCCCTCCTAAAAGCAAGCAAGCTGAGAAGAGAGCTATGGCCGTGTCTGGGGTTTAAATTGTAATGAAGCCCTAATACCCCGATTCTGTCGATTCAAATCATTTTTTAGTTTTTTATTTGTTGAGGGATGGAAATACCCCCGCTCCCTTCTCTTTCTTCGGCGTCTTATATGAGGGCACTTTTGTAATTTCGTTCTCTTTTCTTTTGTTTTCAAATAAATTTCTCTCTCACCTCCCAAACTCAAACTCAAAAACTAAAAATAAATAAAATAACTTTTTAGATCAAAAATACAAGTTATTAATAATTAAATATTGATCACAAAATATATTCATGTTTTATATTGCGGTTCTCTCCCTTTTAATTTTGTTTTCCCCCTCCAACTTGAAATTTTATCTCATGAAATTAAATTATAAAAAAATTAAAATAAAAACAATAAAAAATGTTATGATAAAATTAAAAAATGAAATAAAACAAGGAAAGATATGAACATTGAAGCCCCTGATAAACCTCAAATATTTTAATGTTTTAGATAATAGTAGTATCCTACTAGTCCACATTTTGGGTTGAATAAAAAAATAAACCAAAAAAATGTTCATATTATAGAGAACACTATAGCATTGTTATTAAACTTAACTCATCAACTCAACTTTAAAAATTCTTGTTGCAACTTCTTGCCTAGTCAACTTGATGAGTATAAAAATAGTATGAACAACTAGTAAAAAATATGGACCTGCTTTTAAGTTTTTTTCAATATGATTTTATACACACACACACACACACACACACACACACTAAGATAATAACATATTAGATATATTCAAGCTTCAGAACTTAAATTATAAAACGCACGAACCAGATCATAGACTTCATTAAGTTTAACAACTTTGTTTATTTTAATTATTTTTTACTTAATAATATATTAACGAAAATAAATACTCACAAAATTGAGCATCAACCAAATATCGTGACTTTTGTTTGAGATTATAATAACCTCATAGAAAATAAACCAAAACAATTTGTAAATGTCAATTAAGAACAATAAAAAAGGGTGAAAAACACCATCCCAATCCATAGTATTTTTCTCACAATCTACAATGTTGTCCTGATCTCTCTCTCTTTTTAATGCCTATATGACTTACTCACAAGTCATAAGCATTTGAGAAATGCTTGTTTAGAAGATAAAAAATGAAGATTTCTTATATGCTTGCATTGTAAATGGATGCCAAACAATCGTGGAGGACAATATTCCATAAAAAAAATAAAATTGGAGAGGATTAAATTTCTTATGATTATAGAATTCTAATTTCTCACAAGTCATAAGCATTTGAGAAATGCTTGTTTAGAAGATCTGTGTATTATATACTTATATAACTCATGTTGTAAGGATTTAGAATTAATTTCTTATGATTATAGAATTCTAATTTCATGATATAAATATCTTTATTAGCTGGTTTGATGAGGATTGTATATATATTATACACTTCTCATTCTCTTAACAAAAAAATAGAAGATTTTTTTATGTTGAAAATGCTTTAAAGCTAAATTTTTGGAATCCTTGATTTTTCTTTATTATTGTATTTTTTTTCCTTTTTTAAGTCTTTGAGTCTTGAAAAAAACATCGAATCATTCTCTCTTTGATATATTAAGGGAAATGTATTGTGTCTGTATGTGATTATAATTAAAAAACAATATCCAAGAAACTCTTAACTTCCTAAAATAGTAATTTAAAAAGGTACATTCAATTTTGATCAAATATTTTTATTGAAGTTGTCCATGGATAAACTTTTATAGACACATTCAAGACACAAGGTTCTATAATCTAAATGGTTAAGACTGTATTTAAAGAAACCTAATTAGTGTTTTTTGCCCATGAATAATAATCATAATTTTATAATTCACACAAAAAGGAAGAAAACAATTATATATAAGTTATATTATGATTGATTTGGGAATCTTGAAATACACACACACACACAAAGAGAGAGAGATCTCATTGACATAGATGATAAGAAGATCACAAGAACTTCATCTATTTTTCCAATCTCGCTAAGCCAAACATTATTATGAAATGATGGATAAAATGAAGAAAATGATATAACTTAACATTAAATTACCAATGAAGAGGAAACACTTACTTTTTATTGTCTATTATGATGTGATAGATGAGAAGAAGGGATCATAGAGAATTTTTTCTTAAATTAAGAAAAAAGTATTCAAAAGGGAATGAAACCAATTTGAAAAGAATCAAAGACCATAGAATGGTAAGAGTAGTTTTAACTCTATTTGTAAGGTTATTATAACCATGATTGATGATGGGCATCTCATTTCATTATCTACAACTTCAAAATTCTTTTGTGTTTTACTATAAGATGAAAGATGTAGTTAATTGATCACTTTAAGGCATATTAGATTGCCACAAAAACAACTTATTGAACTAGGCTCAACTGGTCTATAAGAATAATAATGATGTCGACAAGTCTACTTACAAATACAATCATTACAATAAGATGGGTCATACTTAAAAATCGAAGTTACGAGCTTAGTCACGACCTTATGAGATATCCATGATAATGAGATCATATTCATGAAGAAGAATTTCAAGAAGATCCTCACTATAACAATTGTTGAAGCAAAGATAAAAAAAAATGATGTTTCTGAAAAAATCTCGATATATCAATGATAGTAAAATTTTAAATATTTTTACATCTATTTTGGATAGTGTATGGATAATTAGTTCTAGGTTTACATATCAATGATATTTGATTCTGGACATTTCCCATCCTTTAACCCATCATTATAAAAATTTATTTCTACTACCATTGTTACTCCAACCCTAGTTATTAAAGAGGTTTTTTTTTCTTAACTTTACTAATACTTTGAATTTAGATATGTTCTAGTTGTTGCATCATTTGGTTATAACTTGATGTTAATTTCTTAAATAACTCTACCTTTATCTTGTTTGGTAATCTTTGAATATTGTGTGCTTAATGACATTTGAAACCAAATAGACAAGTAGTTGTGGTATTAAACAAGGAAAGTTGTTTTATTTGGATTTAGTTTCAAAGACTATGCAATCTTACATCAAGATTTAATAAAAGATTATTTTGAGGGGAAGAAAAAGACAATAAAATCTAGTTATGACATCAATATCTGGAGCATGTTTTTTGTGATTATGTTAAAATAATATTTTTGAGTTTATTTTAAAAAAAAAATGATGTTGCTTGTTGCTAATATGATGCTTGAGAACTACCAAAAATCCAACACACTTCCCTGTTTGACATTGTGTTTCAAAAGTGCTTTTGAAAATATTTTTTTTTATTTTTAACATTAAATTAAAAAAATAATGGTTTTAAATCATTTTCATGTGATGATGTTAAAAATAATTTTTTTTTTAAATATCATTTTAATGAATTTCTAAGCGAAAAACATTTTCAAAAACAACTCCAACTACACTCTCAAACAGATACAAATGTTTCTAGCAAATTTGACTAAAAGCCAAAATTATATATTATTATTATATAAGGTTTATTCTAAGTCACTACTTTGGATAAATCATATTGATAGAAGTGAATTTATTATTTTTATTGATGATAATACTACATAATGACCTAAGATAATTTCATAAAATTCAAAGGTAAAGTAAATTTGTAATTTCAAAATTTTATAAAACGGTTAAACCTCAATACAAGGCACAAGTTTAGGTTATGTGTAGTTATAATTAGAAATAATATCATACCTTTTGAACTTCAGATGTATTTAACTATTTATCAAATTACTTATTCCAATATTCCTTAATATAATGGGGTTGCTTAAAATAAAAATTAATGCATGTAAGAAGTTATTTGTGAATCACTAATAAAAAATCATATGTTGAGGGATTGATTTTTATTTTATATATATATATATATATATATATATATATATATATATATATATATATATATATATATATATATATATATGACATTGAATTCTTGAACCACAAAACAGCTTTTGACATGATTTTTTTATTAAAATATTTAAACTAAAATCATTAAAACCTTTGGAAAAGAATATATTTGAAAGTCCATAGATTCATATTACAACCTAAAGTCTAGGTACATGCCATAAATATAAAATTATTCCAACGAAGCGTTGCCACATAAATCGAATCCGAGAAGTAACTCCAAGTATACAAGTCGTTAATCGTCAAGCTAAACCACGAGGTTGATATAATTTGAAGTAAAAAACAAAATAAAGACTAGACACCTTAAAATAGCAGAATCAAAACGGGGCTGAGAGCGGTTCCTTAAGATCCAAATGATGATCCAGGGATTCTTTGTCTTTAGGGTTACATGAGCATTGACAAGGTCTGTCAATAATCTCAGCAGTCTTCTCCTCGCACTCGGCAACTTTGTGATCATCTCGATCTCCATTTCCCTCAACCTCACTCATCTCCTTGATTGAAACAACAGGTCTCAGTCCCTGCAAATACAAGTTACAAACAGCAAATTAAGCTCATTTTCATGCCAAATGTAGTGTTTTTCTTCTTCTTCATGAGAGATTAGACGTGGAAATTTACATTTATGAATACAGCAGATGCTTCTTTTGGTCCCATCTTCTGAGCTACATCCGCAGCCACTTCCTGGAAGAAAGAAACATTAAAGGCTCAAAAAGCTTTCGACACTGAGTGTTTGGTTACATTTTTTTCTTTTGGATTCGAGGAAACCCCATCCCTGGAAAGCATATTTTGTGGGCCAGGTGATTAAGTAAAATCTCAGTTATCCCAGACTTTTACAAAAGATGCACGTTCTGACTTAAACTCGTCACTTACTATGCAGATTTCTAACTTTTTGTCATCATGGCACGTTCTCACCTTGAGAACGGTTACATCTTTCTAACACAAGTATTTGGAACAAAACTTTAATATCTATATCTATATCTATATATAAAAGAGAGAATGTATCCCAAATTTACAAGTGATAATATATAATGCCGCTCTAAATTGATATAAGTACACCCCATTAGCTTGTACATAGTGAAATGAAAAATAATGATTTGGTTATTAGAGAACTTTTCTTTTTCTTTGATAAATCATACAATTTCATTAAAGGTCAAAAGAGAAACCTGTTGCAGAGGAGATTGAGAAGAAGGTGATCAGTCAAAGGATATAATACTCACTGATCAGCAATCTAGATAAATAGCCAAGGCAATATCACTATAGAGACTTTTGTAAACCCTAATTAAGTTTATAAACGAGGAGAAGATGTCATCACTTACCCTGGCATGGCTGAGTTGTCCTTCACTTAAGGTCCTAGGCTCCATCTCGATGGAGCAACAAATGTTAGCCATAAGAAACCCAGAAGCCAAAACCTTTGATGCAGAAAAGTTGGGCTGTATCCCATCACCTCCGAGGCTAGCTCCGATGTTCTTACCAGTTGCTTCACGCACAGACTTGTATCTTTATATAGATAAGATATTTGACTGTACTCACGGGATCTTGTAGCTTGCATTGGCTAAAAATTGAGGTTATAATTCAAATCCCGTGCCATAACTGTGAAGTACACGGGATCATTTTTTCATTTTCTTTTTTAATTTCTCTTTTCATTTTATGGTCGATATGATGAAAAATAATGCACATAAATAGTGACCAAGTTTATTTTCCTATGAGTTTGTGTGAGCCTGAACATTTAATGACAACATCAACAAGAGAGATTTTTTGTTCTACGTGTAAGAGTACTGCCTTGTTTTTTTTTTTTTTTTTTCCGATAATAATCGGGATGGATATATTATATTAAATTGAATAAGTTATAGTATACCCAATTAGGTCATAATATGATTCAAATCTTAGAACTAGCATTAAATATAATTTATTTTCTTGAATGCGTTGAATTGATGCACTTGTAAAATTTTACTAAAAAAATAATAATTTCATTTGATACAAAGTATTCTAAGAGTATTTTTTTTTTTGGATTTGAGGAAACCACACTCTTCGAAAAATGTATTTTATAGGCCCAAGTTAGTGAATAAAATTCCGGCTGTCCAAGACTCTTACAATAAGTGCACTCCCTGACTTGAACTCGAGACCTGCTGTGCAGATCTCAAATCTTTTACCACCACGCCACACCTCTTGGGGACTAGTCTAAGAATACTCATTCCCATAAAATGAAAAATAATTGCTTGCATATAACAAATCTGAGAAACTTAGCTTATTTTCTTATATACTCTATTTTATACACACACACACACAATCAATTAAGGAATTTAACAATTTTATTATGAAATAATTCAACAAATATATAGAGGACATGGTCCGATATTAGTTATCAAGTATATCATCATCCTTTCACTATAAATATTAATCTCTCAGCAAGTTAAATGGGGATTCCTATTTCTATAATTTAGTACCCTTTACACAAAACAACATTTAAAGCTTTGCTTGCTTGGACTTTGGCCATCCTCTCGCTTTCATTTTGCTAGTGTTTGCTGTGTATGTGTTCTTATAGGTCACAACACCAGCTCTTGATACTTTGACTAGTCTGCTGACCTTTTGTTGACCCATTCTCAAAAACCTCCCACGCAATTATTAAGATACACAAGTGATTTTAGTTTTTATTCTTCTATTTATCCAAATATCTTATGCATGTTAATTGGAACAAAGGTTTTTTAGTGTATATTTGAGAGTGTGATTGCTGTTGTTTTTTAAAATACTTTTAGTTCAGAAAATCATCAAAATAATTCTTTTTAAAAAAAAATATTTTTGACATCAGTATATAAAAAAACTATCTAAAAACACCAAAAATAATTAATTTAAAATAGCTGACTTACGCACAGGTTACAGGGCTACACCGGTAATTGGCCATGCTTTTTTTTTCTTTTTACTGTCGGCGCGTGAGTCACACGCGGCCGACAATATTCCGCCTCACGCCCTCTTTGAGTGACGCGTGCGTGGTGATGGAGTTGCCGGAGATGCGCTACCAGCGTCGCGGTCGATGCGCCTCCTCATGGTCTTCCTCCCGGTGCGACGCGTTTTGTAAGTAGACTTCCGTGGACGCGGCGGTGGCCGGTTAAAGCTGTTGCAGCCGTTTCTCTCTCTCCTGCACGTCAAAGTGCAGGGGAGTCCCCCGATTTTCATTCCTTTTCAATTCGGTCCTTGTACTCTTACTTTTGTTTATGGTCCTGATTTTTGTTATATAAGTTTTGATTTAGTTCGATTGGGTCATTCGATTGAAATTAATTGAATGTTTAAATTTCACTTCGATCCTCCGTCTTTTAATTTCTAGATTGGGTTTAAATAACTCAATCAATTTGGTACAGTAGTTTCAATGTTTGCAATTTTGTCCTTTGATTGAAATTGATAATAAATTTGATTTTCATTTTGGTCCTTATACTTTTAATTTTGGATTTTAATCCCTTAATATTTGATTTTCCTTTCGAGCCTTATACTTTTAATGTTTTTTTTTAATCCCTTGATTTCTTTTTATGATTTAAATTTTCTTAAAGTTTTTATGGTTTTTTTTGTCTTTCATTTATTTTATTTTTTTCATTATTAACACAATAATAATAATAACAACAACAACAACAACAATAATAATAATTTAATTGTTTTTCTTGCTTACTCTTTTGTTAATTTTTTTGAGGGTTTTTTTTCCTCGGGATAATTTGATAATTTTTATTATTTTGGCAGTGATAGCAACGATAATTTTTGTTTTTGTTTTATTCTTTTGTTTAAGTTTTTAGGATTTTTTTTCTTCCATTTTTTTCCCTTTCATTATTAACACAAAAATAAAATAAATAAATGATAATAATAATAATAATAATAATAATAATAATAATAATAATAATAATTTAATTATTTTTCTTGCTTACTCTTTTGTTAATGTTTTTGAGGGTTTTTTTTCCTCAGGATAATTTGATAATTTTTATTGTTTTGGCAGTGATAGCAACGATAATTTTTGTTTTTGTTTTATTCTTTTGTTTGATCTTTTGTTTAAGTTTTTAGGATTTTTTTTTCTTCCATTTTTTCCCTTTCATTATTAACACAAAAATAAAATAAATAAATGATAATAATAATAATAATAATAATAATAATAATAATAATAATAATAATTTAATTGTTTTTCTTGCTTACTCTTTTGTTAATGTTTTTTAGGGTTTTTTTTTCCCTCAGAACAATTTGATAGTTTTTATTGTGTTGACAGTGATAACAATGATAATTTTTAGTTTTTATTGTATTTTTTTGTTTGATCTTTTTTTGTAGTTTTTACAATTTTTTTAATCTTTCATTCATTCATTTATTCTTTCATGATAATAATAATAATAATAATAATAATAATAATAATAATAATAATAATAATTTTTTAATTGTTTTTCTTGCTTGCTATTTTGTTCATGCTTTTTATTTTTTTCCCTCGGTATAATTTAATAATTTTTTTGTTTTTATTCTGGCGGCAATAATAATTTTAGATATTAAGACTCCGATGTTGCTATTGTGATAATATTTTAAATTAATATTGCTTTCTTTTCCGTTTTTGTTTTTATTTGCTTTGTCTATTAATTGATTTTTATAATTTTATTATCTGTACAATAATGATTTCAGTAATTTGTTTTTTTTATTCAAATATTTTGCTCTTTTTTGTAATGTTAGTGCGCGCTCTTTTGTGATAGTTTATGACGCAATACCTATATTCTAAAAAATGTAATCTATGTTTACATGACAAACTCAACTCAAAATTTTAAACATTTTATCTTTTAATCTATAATTTTTATTTACTTATATCATATAAATTTATCGTTGTAAATTTAATTATGTTAAATTATATACAAAAAAATACCCGCGGCAACGCGCAGGCAATTATCTAGTATATATATATATAATGTTGAGATTCATTGAGAAGAAAAAAGGTGGAGACAAAAGAAATAGTCACAAACCCACTAATATAGAGCTTGTGTTGGGCATTAAAACGAGCACTAAAACACCAATTTTATATCTCATAGAAGTGAAAGAAATTAAACAGTGAATGGTGCTGGGAGGGGACAATATACATCTTATCAACATAGTGAGAGTAACATGGAAATATCCCTGGACATTATAGACAATGGGCGACAAATACAATCTGGATATTTGGAGGGTACTTAGATTCACTTTGGAAGAATTTATTTTTTTATATTTTGAAAATATATTTATATTTAGGTGTTACTAATGTTTTTTTAGTAGGAAAACAATTTAAACCATGTGGGGATATACTCAATGTAACTAGGATGATATGGCAAGTTTAAAAACCATATGAATGATAACTAAAAACATAGTTTGACTCCAATTAATATTCAATATGAGATTTTCTTTCATAAATTTTGAGATGATAACATATTGAATTGATTCGGATCAACTTGAGTTAACTTGTCAATTTGCATGTCAAGTTATAAGATTATGATAACCTTATGAAAACAAATAAAAAATAATTATGAAACCTAATTACTGATAAAACTCATGTTGAATAATCAAATTTTAAAACAATCAACAAAAAAAAAAAAAACTTGTGTCAATTCAGGTTAACTTGTCAAACTTAGAACCCAGATCATGATACCAAGATAACCCAATAGAAAACAAATAAAATAAATTATAAAGCTTGATTCACAATCAATCCAATGCTAAAAGATAGTATTGAAAAATTGCTTAGAAAAAGACATTAAAAATGACTCGAGTCAACTTGCAAAACCATTGATTGAGAGTTATGAAATGGAGATAACCTCATAAAAATCAAACAAAAAAATAATTAATCAAGCCTAATTCTCAATCAAACAAATGTTGAAGAATGACATTTAGAAAAGAAAAATTAAGCAGGAAAAATGAAAAAAACTTAAGTCAATCTAGTTAACCCTTCAACCCTGCAATCTGAATAATGAGATTAATATAACCTTATAAAAAACAAATTTAAAAAAATAATGAAGCTCACTTCTCAATAAACTTAATGTTAAACTGTAAAATTAAAATTGAAAAAATATATAAAAAAAATGAAAAACAAAACATTCTTAGTTAATAGTGTTTTGTGGGGAGGGGTACAATAAAAACTCCTTCTATTTTAGCTTTTTATTAAACTAGATAGGCGACCCTTAGTTTGGTGTTGCGAAGTTGAATTTTTTTTAGTGTATAAAAGCATTACTCTAGTGTTGTTAATGTATTTAAAAAATAAAAAATAAAAAATCCATGACTCGCATCATAGAAAAAAAATGAAGAAATAATGATTTTCTTTCTGTGAGAATCTACATGTAAAAGAATAAAATCAGTTAACAAAAAAAGCCTAAAAAAAATCAAAGAACTACCAAACAAGTAAGGTTGTCAAAACTCGTAAGAAAAATCAAGCATTAACCCGATAAAAAACAAAAGAGGAAAAAAAAATACAATTTTTAATCTTAAAATAATTGAATTTTGAAGGAACAATTTGAAAAGGATAAAAAATGGACCTAAACAAAATTGAAGCCACCTAACCACACTTTCTACCGAGATTATGAGAAATGGATAGGTTAATAACAAAATTTATTTTAAAATCAAATAAATTTAAAGGATATAATTAAGAAAAATCCGATGTCAACCAGTATTAACTTTTCAAACTTATCACCCTAGCTAATGACTAAATCACAAGCATCCCAGATGGAAAACTACTATTTTAAAACTTAGCTTAATCTCGGATTGATCGGTTACCCAAGTTACCCGAGGCTTAAGTGGGGTCGAGATTTAAGAGAAAATAGAGGAGAATCCAATATAAAACGATCAAAAGTCAGGTTCACCTATAACTTGGTCACCCCAGGGCAAACCTATTCGTAATTAGGTCAAACCCATTGTCTATTTTTTTTCAAAATGATATCAATTTTACTTATTTTATAAAATAAATATTTTTGATGAACTTAGATTAACTCAGGTCAACTCACTCGACTCTCGATCTGATACTTGCCCCAAATAGACTCTCGGGTTGGGTCTTATAGGAAAAAACCATGGACACCTATTTTTAATAGATTAAATATCAAATAATGAAATAAAAAATATTTATACATTTAAAATTGTATTTATTAACTCTTTTCATTTATATGAGCATTTTGTCAATGAACTACAAGTCAATTGTTATCTAAAAATATCATTTATTCCGTGTAATCTAAAAGATAAGTTTGAATTATTATAGTGATTTGCTTTCCCACAGTTTTGAAATCTTTTTAATTTTTTTATAATAGTGATTTGCTTTCCACCTTCTCTCCAATTTGTTTATCTTTTATGAAATTCACAAATTCAAAAATCTTATCTTCTATGAAAGAATATTAGAGATTTAACTCATATAATTATCATAGAAGATCAAGGCTCAAGTGGGCAGTTACATATCTCCCCAAATTTTTATAATTTAAATTAATAACTCTCACATGGTCTCGTGCATCACTTTGTAAACTAATAAGTAATAACCCACTCTCTCTCTCTCTCACACAGTAGATTCCAAGGGGGTGGTACGTGCAGAAGACGATGCTCATCCCATTTGATTATTCTTCACTGAAATCCATGCCGAGTAATTGAAGGTCATCGCTGCAAATTGTCAAATCAAAGACTATGAGTTTGCCAGCGAACTCTTCGGTCCTGTGGCCCATAAGGTTTCACAAAAGGGTGGCATCCTTTGATTGATTCCACAAAAATGTCACTGCATATTCTTTCCTCTTTAACTTGCTGGCTTTTATGGAAAGAGAATATAGTGCTTGTTTCTTTTTCTTTTCTTTTTTTTTAAAAAAGGTTTTTTTTTATGGGATCTCCCTTTTTTTTCTATATATTATTATTATAATTTTGTTTGTGAACAAAGTTGGAATTTTTGGGATGAATGAAGATCGCAGAGGATTCTCGATATGGTAATTCTAACCCGTATAGCATGGTGTCATTTATCGTTAGACTAATCTCTTGTTGACGATCAACTTGATTGCAAGTTATTAAAGAGGGTGTTTGACATTGTATTTTAAAAGTGTTTTTGAAAAAAAAATTATTATTTTTTATTTTAAATTAAAAAAATTGATGTTTTTAAATCATTTTAATGTGTTGATGTCATAAATAATTTTAAAAAATAAAAAATATTATTTTGATGTATTTATAAATAAAAATACTTTTAAAAATAACTGCAACCACGTTTCTAAACTCTAACTAATAGTGCTAGGGATTTTATCAATTCGCTTTGACCAGTCATATGAAAATAAATAATTGTTTAGTTCCTTTTTAGAAGGGAAACATATAATTAATTCTAAATTTTGCCAATTAAGAGTACATTAGAGAGTGGAAAATTCTCTCCCTCCCCTAATTATATAGTTTTTTATTTTTATTTTTATTTTTATGGGTGCCTGAAAAGAAATAAACTAAAAACTCAAATCTGAGAACTAAAAAATATTACTTGCAATTAAGTACCGGCATCCTACTCAGAGACCCGCTAAATCATGTGCCCGTGATTGGACCCACTATGATGACGCATCAAGAAATCATCTCCACCGTTTGATGCGCCAAAAATCGAGCTTTGACTTAGGAACTGGTGCTGCTGCGCTCCTTGCATTTCCTTCTGCCTCTGAAGCTCCAAAACCTTCCTGTGAGAATTAGAATGCTTTGCTGAGACAAAGGTTGGACTTGCTGCGGGTCGGTACTCGGGCACTAACCGACCCGACTTGTACCGGACTCCACATGCATTGCACAGCGTTTTCGGGCCCTTCGGCCCAGTCCGCCATTGTGGAGTTTTCTCTGCTCCGCAATGGAGGCATTTGCGGACCATGGTGTTGGAGTCCGGGTTTGGGTCGGGTCTCTCCGCTTCTTGCTTTTAGATGACATTTTAGTGGCGGATGGGACATGAAGGAGGCGGGTGGACCAATCGCACGGTGCAGCCCGAGAGCGTTTGGAGCGGGCCTTGCCAGGTAGTGGAGTTTCAGGCTGGAATGTCGGGTTGCTGGTTAATGGTTCAGGGTGGGTTTCGGATGCGGAGGATTCGGGTGTGGGTCGTTTGGACCCGGATAGGATGTAAATGTTGGTTTGGAGGCTTTGATCAGTTGAAAATGACTCTTCCACAAAATTTGAGAGCCATTCTAGCTCAGCCATGTCATCATTCTGCAGCCAAAAGAAAAAAAATCAAATTCACGTACGCATTATAATTAATTAATAGAAAATCGTTTACACTAATAACTCCATTTTAGGAAAATAATTATCATTAACATGAACGTGCCTAATAAATTACCAGAAAGCAAAGCTCATTGGAGAACTGAGAATCGGCAAAGGTCCGACCATAATCGACGGAGGCGGAGCTGAAGCTGTCAGTAGTGGTGACGGAATGATTAGTGGTGGCGCAGTTTTTTGTAGTGGCATTAATACTATCAATATCACTGAGAAAACCATCCGCCATTATATCATCATCATTAGGGAAATCCAAGAGGTCTTCAACCGTGAAATGTTGGTCTGCTTTCTGCTCGGAGCTTTTCTTCTCCGCAAAGAACTCGGTGGCTCCACAGTCATTGTACCCGCCGATAAAGAATTCTGGCCTCTCCATTAATTCCTGAAATAATAGCTAGCTTGCTAGTATTATACATCTGTGTATATACAAAGAGATAAATAGTAAAAGCGGAACTTAATTTATCAAGAAAAATATACTATACATATACATATATATATATACATATACATATATATAAATGGAGAGAGAAAGCAATGAAGCTTCAGAGGAGAAGATGTAAACCTTAAGCCCTTGGAGAAAGGAAGAGAGTGGGGTGTGTGAGAGAGAGTGGAGATCTGGTGGGTGGTGGTGGTGGTGGCCTGGTGGGGTTTTGAGGAGTGAAGGGAAGGACCAAAATGAAAATTTGAGAGCATCTTTAATTAACATGGCAGAGGTGATGAATAAAATAATGGGGTGGCGAGTGGTGCCTTCTTACTTCTGCAAAGACTATTGCTATTCCTAAAACTCGAAATTTCTTTTTGGTTAATTTCTATAATTACTTCAAATTAACTTTACAAATAAGCAACATAACCAGTGATGCTCTTCAAAACAGTACGTAAGAGGATCGAAATATGTATTAAATACTCAATTAATTATAATGAATGGCATGCAAACAAATTTGTCATGCAAATAATTATTCATTTTTATGAATAATAAACAATTTAAATTCATATCCACGTTTATGGCAGGTCTTGTCGCAGTGACTTCTCCATTAGTGTCCAAGTTTACAACTCCGATAGAGATGTAATCTTCTTTCTCTATGATTGTTAATTGTTTATAGCAACTTGCATCGATTGTGCTTTTTACTCTAATTTGGCTAACATGTTGTTATATTCCCTATCCACGTTTAAGCACAATGCTTACAACTCATCTAAATCCATGTGGCTTGTCTTGTCTTACTTTCACATAGCTTAAATCATTGTTGTCAAAATCCCATTTGATTTTATGAGTCAAAAGAACAAACCTGGTAAAATTAGGATAAAAAAATCAGACCCTATTAAAATCATAAAATTGGATCGGATCAGTCTGATTTTACGATCCTAGGCTACAATAGAATCACTTATAATTCATGCAAATCTTCCCAGCTGCAAGACGCCAACTACCCCCCCCCCCCCCCCCCCCCCCTCTCCTGATTTTAGATTATTTTCATATGCTGATGTCGAAATAATTTGTTGAAGTTGGAACGAGTACTAGCAATGTCGGTGTTGGTACCAGTAGTGGAACTAATAATCCTTTTAATAGTAATGTTTTTGATGAATGTATTAGAAATAACGAGGAAGATGACGGTAATAAGGCGGCTGATTTTAGTTTACATAGCACGCCAGCAGAATATTTGTTTCAAATTTGTTAGTTTTTACCTAATAAAATTCTATGGACATAATTATTTTGTAATGTATTTTTAAGTTATTTTAAATCATGTATGAACCTTAACTAATGAAGTTTTATGACCATAATTATGTTGTATTGTATTCGGGAATATTTCACTTATGATTTTATGATTTTTCTACGTACACGATTTTAGCTGCGATTTTATGATTTTTGTACAAAAATATTTTACGTACGATTTTACGATCCAAGTTCAAAAATCAATTTTGTGTCGTGTCAAAATCACAATTTTGACAACCTTGGGTTGAACACAAAAGGCTAATGTAATGATTTAACTTCAAACTCTTTTTATAACAATTCATAAGTAATTTATGTGATCGGTAGTAAATTGTAAAATGTTTTTTTTATTGAATTGAAAATGAAAATTATAAGAAAGAACAATCTATTTCAAGTTTGTTCCTAACTACTTGACATGAAAAAAAAAAAACTATCAAAATTCAATTCAGCAAAGATACACAAATGGAGTATTGACTTTACGTATATTACAAATAGGTTATATCCCATATACTAGCTTTTTGATCATATCTCAAAATTCTACTGCCCATAATGTTTTTGCTACTTATTTTTGTTAAGGTTAGTGGTTGTTTGAATGTTTTGTATTTGAACCCTTTGTTCCTTCATTGTCATTTTCAAACCTTCCCAACATTGATTAGTTATGTCCATAACTAATTACATTCCTTAATGTAAAGGTAAGTTTTCTTCATTCACTATTCCCCCACTCACATAACATCTTCTCTACTTTAACCTTCTCAACAATTAAACAACTATTTTTTTATCCTTTATAATTTTACACTTTCCTGTAGGCCTACAATCTTTTGGTCCATGTTAGGGATTTTCTTCCCAATCAAAGGTTTGTGGCTTTAAAATTGCTAGGTTCTTTTTACCTATTCTTTTCATATGCAATATTAGATAGACTCAAACCTAAATGGTTAGAAAGCCCTCCAATATTTTTCTGTATTTTGAAAAACATATATTATACAAATACAAGTTTTTAGTTTCTTCTTTATTATGGTTAATGTTTAAGGTAAACCAATCCCTTCCATCAAATTCTAGCTCTTTTCAATGTCAATTAGCTTGTGCTTTTTATCCATCTTAATCTCTATATAAAGTAGCTTTGATTGCTTACAATAACTCATCAATGTTCTTTAAATAGTATTTTGTTATATGTTATTCCTAATACATAATGTGTGATTTTAGACCTCATAAATAGTGTATGAGACCATATGGAGGGTAACCATATAGTACTTCAAATGGAGTATCTAAAGGTTGAGAAGTGATAATTAATGTTGTTATACTATTTAGCTATATATAACTATTTGGGCTACTTTTTAGAATTATCACTTATGAAACAAAACAAAATAATCCTTAATGATTTTATAGAAAAATTATGTTTAACAATTTGATTATGGATGGTATGTAGAAGATAAATGTATTTGGATCATTGAGCATAAAAGAGCACCTAACAAAATTTGCTAGTAAAAATGAGGTCACTATTAGTCACAATATATTTTAACAACCCATGTAATTTCATCAATTCATGTATAGTCAAATAAGCAACCTTAAAAGCTATGTAGGGGTAAGTTAAGGCCATAAACTAAGCATACTTAGATAGAATATCAACCATCATGAGTATCATTACATATCAATTAGATGGGGATAACCCTTCAATAAAGTTATGAAAATAAAAGACAATATTATTTATTGAATTTGTAGGGGTTGTAAAAGTTATGAAGGCTTAATATTCTTCATCGTAGCTAAATAACAAAACATCATAACATCTTATATAATCCTTGTATCAGATTTAAAAAACCTTTTTGGGCTCTTCTTTATATATTTTTTTTCATAGCCTAAGAATCCAATCATTGGATTCTCATGTATATACTACACGATGATTGGTTTGAAGGTACAATATTTGCTTTAGTAAATATGATCCTTGTAGACCAATACTTTATTTTGGATTTTAAATCTTAAGGATCCAAAAGACTCCCTTTTAATTGTTGCAAGATTGTCCAAATTCTTAATCTATTACATAACTTCCTCTCAGTTTTTCAACCCAACTAACAAGTGGTAAAGTGATTGATGAGAGCTTTCTCATTTCCCTTCTAGAAAGTGTATTAACCATATTATTCTCTCTTCTAATATTGTATTTTGATGTGAAATCATAACCAAATGGCTTAATAATATTATTTTATTGAGTTAAAGTGTTGTTAAAAGTTCTAAAAGGTATTGAAGACTTTGTTGGTTAATCTTAATAAATAAAAAAAGACTTTCGTGAAAAATATGGCCTCAATTCTTGAACCATTATTACTATAACTAGTAATTCAATTCAAAACCTTATTAAAATAGGAAATAATTTCCCTTCATGTATTAAAACAACCTTATTGATTTTTCTAATGTATCTCACTCCACCATAAAAATCTTTATAAAATTAGGTAGGTCAAAACTAATGGATTAGTGATTGTTTTTCCTAAGATCTCAAAGACTTCCTTTATTGTTTCACCCTATTCAAATCTTCCATTCTTTACAAAATCAGTTAAAAGACCTTTAATGGTTTCATAACTTGTAATAAACTTTTGGTAATAGCTTATTGACCCTAAGAACCCATAAAGTGATTTGATATTGTTAGGTTGCGACTACTTGAGCATGACTTTAATATTTCATGGATTAGTTTTAACTCAATCTCTATAACAATATAATCCAAATACTCCACCTCTTTGCAAGATAACTTGCACTTAAATATTTTGAAAAATAATTATTTTTGTAATTAAATAGATAACACTAACCTTAAATGTTTTATGTTGTCGTGACAATGTTTTTCGGTCTTCCCTAGATGGGAATATACGAAAAAAGAATTATGAGTAATCATAAATTATTATTATAATTTTTAAGAGTCACCAACTAATATTAAAAGATCACTAGGAAATCTAATGGTCTATAAGAGTCTAGATAAGGGGACTCGCTGTACAAGGAAAAGATATATCACCCCTAGTACAGCCTGTTTAAGGTAAGCTGCATTATTATTTTTCTAAGTCAAATATTTATCCATTGATCTTTTAAGGTTTAAAGTATATCTCTCTTTTCATGAGGTAATCTCTGTCTTATTTGGTCAAATCCTAAACGTTCTAAAGTCTTAATTTTTTGCATTGTATTTTTTTATCTTTAATACCTGATAGTATACTCTACAGTGTAATTTTACAACCCCCCCCCCCCCCCCCCAAAAAAAAAATAATAATAATAATAATAATAATAAAGTCTATAGTTAAATGTAAGATAAAAATGAACAAAATAATTGGTGAATGATTTTTAACATTTTAGCCAAACCCTAATGGATGATCATAGATTGGTTATCATATCCATTTTTTCATTTCAAAACATGAAAAAAAATGCAATTTTGTTTTTGTGTTTTATAAAAATATGCTTGAAAATATTTTAGGATTTGGTTGTATACACGAAAACAAAATATTTTATTTTTGAAATAATTTTTTTTATTTTTCTTGATTGTTTGAAATTTTGGAATAAATAAGAAATTTTGTATTGATTTTGTATCTTACATTATAATTCTATGACCCAATATTGAACAAAAGTAGTAGAAAAATAAGCTATAAATTAGAAATACTTTGGAATAAACCTTAAAATGTTGTGTTGAATTTTTTTAAGTCTAGGAGAAAACTAAGTATTTTTAATATACTAATATTATAACTTACAATGTAAGTCTAAGGTCTGATATTATGCAAAAAGTACTGGGAAAATATGTAATAAAATCACAAATATTTTGAAATGGCCATTTGAATGTTTTTGGAGTTTTTTTTTTAAATATTTATTATTATAATATTGATATTTGGTTTGTGTCTGACCCAATCAAATGGACCAACCCAACCATGTTTGGCCGAAGTGACCCAATAATTTTAAAAAAAAAACACATTATTAAGTCGGACCCGACTTAGCTAACTAGGCTAGGCTGAAACGGGTCAAACCCAAAACTAAACCACTATTCACCATATAAACAGTAGAAGAGTGAATTATTACAGTCTTTAGTGTTAACGTTTATTATATGAACAATTAATAGTGATTTTTCACTCGTTATTATTCACAATGAATGGGAATAATGATGATGCAAAAAAGAGAAAAGAAAGTCTCTAAAGTGAAGGTGGTGGCTACTATGATGAGAAGATTCAACTGGTAGTTGGCCACGAGCTGATAGAGGGAATGGTGGTCAGTGTTGGTTGCATGAGAAAGAGGAAAATATTGCAATGGGAGAGAGTTGTTGCTAATGAAAAAGAAGAAGAAAGTTATTGCTGCTACCTGTGGAGAAGAAAATCTATGAAGGAGAAAGGTTGTTGTTGCTACTACTATAAGTGCTCCTAAATGGAGAAGAAAAAGGTTATAATTGCTAAGAAAAAGATGAAGTTGTAGTTGCTAAAAAGAACTAACAATTATCTATGATGGATAAGATGTTTTGTAGTTGGTGAGGGGAAAAAAGACAAAGTTATAGTTGTTCCTAGAGTTGGTAATGGAGAAGACGTATTGTTGTTGATAAAGAGAATAAGATGGAAGTCAATGTTGAGGGGTTGCTGCTTAGGTTAGCTGGGGTGTTAACGTTGTTGTTGTGTTACTTTTCCCCTTTGTTATTATGTTTATATCCTCCCCTCTCTCATTTTATTCTCTTCTTTCCAACACATAGGCCAACACATAGGCACTTATAGGAGAAGAAAGACTCTTCAACTAATTATTGTGTGCATATGTGGTAGCTTTTGCAGCCAAACTCTTCCTCTTCTAATAATAACATGGATGTATAATCTTTTCATACAAAGGTTCTCTATTTTCAACCTCAATTATTGTCTTATTTGTATTTCAAGAATTGATAATTATATGTTACTAAATATAATTGCTCGATGATGGTTATTGGTATTAGCTCTAATTCTCACAGTTCTTGGGTTAGAATTGTCCATCGTAACATTAAATATGATTTCACGTCGAATCCTAGTTTCATAGGATAAATATAAGTTGATCGAGTTAACCACTTTTTTTTTATTTCATCCTATCTGTCATCATACTTAAAACATAACTCTATCTTTGTTTTTTTCTTCACATGGGCTGTTAAATTAGGCTTTGAAGTGTTCTTAGTTCGCATTTAAGGTAATGCTTTGGGTTGTAACCACTAATAATAGACTTTTATCCTTTCAACTTGCAATTCTCCTTTACATTCTTGCAAGCCCATAAACAGAGACGAAACTTCATGGATTCAACATTCTTATCCCTAAAAAATGAATTTGAAACTCCTTGAGTCGATTGAATATAATTTAAAACTCAACTTATAACTCTCCACAATTATAATTTATTTCAAATTAGTCAATTTCTCTATAAGATCATCAATAAGTGCCTATGTGTTGGCCTATGGTCTATAGATAAAAGGGATCTATAAGACTTTCATAAAGACCACATAACTAATAATTACTCATGTCAATTCCATTTTTTGAAATCATATTATGGTCTTTCCTTCCATATGACAACTTACCATAAATATTTGATGTTATAGATTAGTGATGTGGTAATTAAGGAATTAATTGGCTTGATATAACTAACCAACCATATTATTCCTATTAAAATAGGGGAAAATCAATTTCATATATTGAAGTTGGATATGGTTATCTTTATTAACGTCTATTTTTTCAAAGTGCTTCTTATTACTATTTGTCAAGCCTAATATACTCTAAGATAGGGAATCTAATAGTTTTTTTCCCTACACACATCTTTGCACATTTTCGGTCGTTGGAGTTGTCACCTAGTTGTTTGCTTCAGGGTCGTCAAGAAAACCCGAGTGTATAGGTCTTGTTAGAGATTTAAGGATAAGGAATTGGTTGTGGCTACAAAAAGTATTGCACTGCTAGCACACCCTACTTAGATAAAGATGCATTGTGCAATTTGATATGTGTTTAATGGTTTAAATAGGTAATATTCATTCATTGAATAAATCTAGTTTTTTGAATTTTTATTATGAGCTCGTGTGTCCAAAATAGATTTTTAGAAGAAAAAAATCCATATAAATGTCCTACCAAGGTTCATTAATCTTAGAAAGTGAATAGTTTCCCGCAACTCACGCATCGTGGTGAGAAAATACTTTTATTTAAAATTGGAAAAAATTAATAATAATTCTAATAATTTTTTGTTCAGTTCTAAATATTTAAATATTTGTATACTTATAGATCCAATATCTATATAAGAATTTTTACCATTAATTATCATGAATTAAAATTGTGAATTATTGAAATATTAGCTAAATTCTCATAGATTTAATAAATTAATTACTAAATATTAAAACACATGCAAACACTTTTTTTTGGGATTTTTTTATGAAAATACTAAACATTATTTTTCTGTATTTTTGGAAGGCTTGGCCATATACAATTAAAACATTAGAACTTTTTATCTTCTTTTTTTTATCAAGTTTTTGAAAGAAAAAAAACAACAACACATATTTGTTTTTACACAATTAAAAAAAATCACACATTTTTACATAACACCAAAAGCTAATAAAAATATAAATACACAAATCAATATATAAATTACAAAATAATCCTTCCAAAATGTCAAAAAAATATTTTGTACAAGCTTCTGAACGGTATAGCTAGCTTCTAGGAACTGCAGGACAGTGGCAGCGCGTATATCTCACATACTAGCGCTACTGGTACCACGTGGAACCACACACCATCGCGATGATGACTAGAAACCGAGTGGAACTAGAGCGGTTCCTTTTCCCCTTTCTCCTTGTGCCGACGATGAGTGTCTCCGCTGCATGTCTGCGAAAACCAACAAAAACACAAAACAATTTTGTTCTTATTTTCTTCTCTCTACTGATTCATATGTGGTCAATTTAAACAGTGGGTGAGAGATGAAAATATCGGTCAAGAGAGATCCAGTGCAATCGCTGGATTTCTTATGTGCCTGCTGCTGGAGGAGGAAACGCCGTTGTTGTGGAGGAAGTCGTCGGGTCATGACGGAACATGTGGTGGGATATGTTGATGCTCACTGTGGTGGAGCTGCTGGTAGAGAGACAATCACGGGAGATTGAATTTTTTGTTGAGGGGTATGACGGGCTGAAGCTCAGAAAAAAAGGGGTTGTTAAGGGGCTGTTAAATGTCTGTAATGGGAGGGAGAAGAAAGACAAATCCCCCTTTCTTCTTGTGTGGACATGTGTATATGGTGGTATAAAATTTAATTTGTGGTCCCTTGTTTCTATTCTTTTCAATTTAGTCCTTCTATCCAGATATTTTTAACTTTTTTTATTTTTCTGTTCTTTCTTAAAACAAAAATCACTAACATCAAGTCTAAGAAAAAAAATCAACAATTTTAAAAATTACACCTTGAAAAGTTGATAAAAGTTGAAATCTCGAGACAACATTGAAAATACTAAAAACAACGCAAGAACATAAGAATATATTTTTTTGTTTTTTTTTTTTGTTTTTCACTATTTTTTTAATATTCTATAAAATAATTCAAAAGTATAGTAAAAATAATTGATAAACTCCACAGAGCATTCAAAATGAACCTAATTAGCCTTATATTTACTTGTTAAAGTTTATTCCTAACTTTAGCGTCAAAGACATGAAAATTGAGTGCTTATGAAAAAATTTGAATTTTTTATTTTATTTTTTATTTTAAATTAAAAAAAAATTAGTGTTTTTAGATTATTTTGATGTACTGATGTCAAAAATAATTTTTAAAAAATAAAAAAATATCATTTTGATATATTTCTAAATGAAAAACACTTTCAAAAGCAACCACAATCACACTCCCAAACAGGCACTATGAACTCAAGACATATAGCTCTTGAACTCAAACTTTAGATAGACAAATGAAGATAGGCCTCTTGGGTTATAGCCCATTGACCAGCCCTTTGACCAAAACTTATAATTCTACCACCTGTAATCTCTTACATCTTCTATCTGTTCAAGTTCTTATTTTTCGTTGCCATTCTCTCACCTTCACAGCCAAGATTAATGGGGTCCATGACTAAGTTACAATATACAATTTCTTAAAATCTCAAATAAATTATAATATGTACAAATTATATATTCATTCAACAGGTTTCTATAAAAAAAAAATTATAAAACAAGTAAACACATAAATAAACTATATATCATCTATCAAAATACCATATAAATTAACTTTTAAAAAACAAAATGAGTAGTTTTACTTACTTAATTTAGAGAGTCCTAAGAATAACTGAGCTGGAACATGCATGTTGATAAATAAAGTACTGGGGTGGTCAGATTTGTGATTATTCTTATTCTTTTTTTATTCTTTTATGTAATTTATATTCTTTTTTCAAGCTGATCATTAAATAGTTAATTGGTTGATAATTAAGTCTCATGGTTTTTTCAAATAAAATACTTCCTGTATAATATCTTGGATCATAAGTTTGAAAATTTAAAAGTTTAACATTGTCTTTCTTTCTTTCTTTTACTTATTTTCTTTCAAGCTTTGTGATTTTTTATGTTGATTTTATACAGAGTTATCTTGATTTTATGACATGAATCTTGAATTTAATGGTTTAACTCGGGTTAACTCACCTTCTTATCCCCCGAGTTACATATTTATTCTTGAGCCAATTTCTTAGTCTTTTTTTTTTTTAACTCTATTCCTTTCTTCTGTACTTAATAAAAATGATATTTTTTCAAGTTATCGTTATTATCTTCCTTTAAATTTGACTCATTTACTATTATTATTATTATTATTATTATTATTATTATTATTATTATTATTAAATATAAGCAACTAATCAGAAAAATTAATTCAATCTAGATATGTATTATTTATGGGCTGGAAAAAAATAATTCTCCAATTAAATATATATCAAAGTCCAATCCAAGTGAGCGCACGGGCATGGTTTAAGTTCAAAACCCACTTAGTCTAGGGTTTATCCCCTCTAAAAGCTATATATTTCAATATGTGGTTGAGATTTTTAAGTTTGTAATGAAATATAACTATGAAGTTTTTTTAGATTAATTTACACATAATTAGTTTTAAACATGTTAATGTTTTAGTGTAAAGTAATTGTGTTGGAAAGCAATTTCCAACAATCATAACCAAAATTTCGAATAAACTCTATAATTTAAATTATCTTAAATGTGCTTAGTAATTATATTTTAAATCAACTCTTTCTAACAATCCCTTATATGAATGAAAATCTTATAACCAATATATAAAGAGTTAACGGTTCACATTCAAGTCTTTGTATAGAGAAAATGAATTGGTAGATCACTATATAATGATAAATATGTTTTGCCTTCGAGTATTTCTTAGTAAAGTACTATCAGAGTTACTGGACTAATTAGAAAGCATGATATCTTGAACTGTTCAATCTTTTTATTTAAACAAATTTTACTAACAATCATCTATATGAATGAAAATGTTCTAACCAATGCTCGTATAACTCTTAACCTAGAGTTTTTTTTTTCCAATTCTCATGGTTGTATGCTTAAACAAGCTCTATTTTATGAGTGTTTATAAAATTCAACCTTTTTTAAAAAAATTCAAATAAATTATTTCATTTGTCACTCATTTAGGTGAACTATAATTAGAAGTATTATGTCATATTCAACTTAATAAACCAAGATATGAAAATCATTAAAAAAAAAAAAACAATCTACCTTTATCACACTACAACTAACACCCTTTTCAGCATAGAATTAGACAAGAAATTATTATTTTTAAGTGTCATTAAGAATAACAAATGAATTAGTTTTTCTTTTTAACCTAAATCCTCGGATCTCTAGTCAATTAGGTAGGGTTAACATTCTTTCATTTTTAAAGACTTTAAACCTATTTCATTTGATGAACTATTCACAAGGTCTTTCATTAAGCCTTTAATAAGAACTTAACATTATTTTCCTTCGACTTAATATTATAAATGGAAATAATTTAAGTCTAGAGTGAGTGTTTAATCTTATATCTATGATCTATATGTCTAGACTTAATATTATACATATTATTTTGTGCCTTTTCAATTGTTGGTCGATTTCAATTGTTGGTCGATTATCCATTGTGTTTGGCTAACATGAAATATCCTTTAAGAAATTTTGAAGTCACCCGACTTCCTCTTTACCTTTATCAAGAGCTATAACTTTGATTCCATCATGAATTTTACGATACATGTTTGCATAGAATACCTATAAGATAGATTATTTTTTTTGTGCATGGAAATATATCCATTAGTGGATTTTGAATCTTTAATATTGATTATCCATTTTGCATCATTATGACATTCTAGTATCATTAGATGTCTAATATATTATAACTTATGTTCTAAGTTGCTCCATAAATATTTTAATACCCTCTTTATTATAACTTATGTCTAATAATTTTTATTCAACCACAATTTATTTCAAATATGTTAATATTTCATATTAAAGTACTTAGGTTGGAGAATAATTTTCAACACAATTTTTACCCAAATCATGTGTAGACCTTTAGGTAAATTGATCTCAAATGTATCTATTAACCATGTTTGAACTAGTTTTATCAACCCCAGAGGGCACGGTGTGGGTGGTTCGGCGCCCTCATCCCTTAAGCAAGAGCAGGGTTCGACCCTGCATCTTGTGTATGGAGACACTCTCTTGGGGAGCACTTTACCCTTATATGGGCCGACCCGGTGCGAGCGTGGATTAGTCTGGGCCAGCGTCCAGGACACCGCGTGGTTTATACCAAAAAAAAAAAACTAGTTTTATCAACACACATGAGGTATCATAGGAAAACATTACATAGTACTTGATTTATTGTATGAAACTAATGTCACTATTAGAATTAGAATTAAAATGCTAACCCATTGCATGTGTATCAATGTATAAGAATGGAATTATATTTTACTACTAATTAGATTTTATCTTTCTTGAGAAATTGATTATATAAAATTGAATTCATTCCATACAAACTTCGTATGCTCATGTTCAAAAGGGACAGATCATTCAAGAAAATAAACTGGCCCATCCTTTTCTCATCCTCTTTTTTTTTTTTTTTTTTTTTTGTTAGGATTAATTTAGCATCTATCCCTTTCTAAAAAGGCAATATATTTACAGATAGTCTGTCACATTAGATCCATGCAAAGAGTCTAGCCAGTGGGCGCCAATGCATGTCTCTATATCACCATGTAATGTGGGCACGTAAAAGCTAAAACTATAAAGTTGCTGTCCATTAATAAAAGCCACACATTTAAAACCCTAATTTTCTGTCTTTCAACTGTGAATCTGCAAAATACTTTATTAATCACCACTAGCGTTTTCTCGCACCTAACTTCAACCACCTCTCACGCTCTCAAAAGAGTGATTACTGATTAGTGCGGGTGCTCGTGAAGTCATTGTGTGGTTGTGAGAACGCTATACTGTTTGTTTGACTCTGTATTTTAAAAATATATAATTTTAATGTATTTATGAACCAAAATACTTTGAAAAACAACCGCAACTGCACTCATAAACAGTGCGACTCATTTCTCAGCATATCATATCAGAAGAGATATTGCTGAAGTCATAAATGTGTGGTCGTAACATGCCCACATGTGAACATTCATCTGTATTGCTTCTTTCAAATGGGCAAAAGAATGGAAACTGCCATGCACAGAATTATTTTATTTAGCATTTTCACGTCTAATTATTTTAGTTTGCAAGTTCGCTGTGTGAGCTAAAATAGACATTTAATTATATATGTGAAAGAGTTGTGACGATTTCAGTATTTCCCCCCTTTTTTCTATAAGAAATCTCATCGTCATCGCTGTGTGGGCATGTATCTATGAATTCTTTCGAGTCTTCACGACTAATCCTCCATAATTAGTGACAGATTGCGCCACGTTGCTTCAGTTTTTTGATTGATGAGAACCCATCTTGTGTTTTTTCAAGGCAGGCTCTCCCATGGCTGACAAGAATTTGCTATCCAAGTGCCGAAATTAGTTGAAGTTATTTTTAAAAGTGTTTTTTTGTTTAAAATTATATTAAAATGATATTTTTATTTATTTTTTAAAAATTAATTTTAACATCAGCATATTAAAATAATATAAAAATACTAATTTTTTTGAAAAACTCTTTACAATCGTAATCCTAAATACCCCTGAGAGAGGGACTTCAACTCAAGATATCCCCGTATTTTAATTCAAGTGTTTTACGGCATGTGGCTGACAAAAATCTCATTTCGAACAAAAGAAGCTTCAGTGCCAATAAGTGATTCGACCACTATATATCAGATTAACTTCCATAGGGTGTTTTCTTGTCACCTTATTTTATAAATGTTTTTAAAAAATGTTTTTTTTATTTATTTCTAAATCGTTTTGATGTGATAGAGGAACACCCGCGCCTCTCATACGATATTAGCTATCAAAAATACAGTTGGAAAATACAAAATATCCTCATTTTGCATGAAATGACAATGATGATCCTTACATATAGCTATGAACCATCTTTTTATTTTCGAAACTTTCTTGAAAAGTCCGGCATATGATCATGACTACTCACGATTTTGCTCTGATAATTGACATGTGACTCACCAAGATCCACATAAACTCACTGCGCTGAGTTCCCAAGAAGAAAAGTGAACCATTATAAATATATACGGTGCCTGTACTCACCCCGTATCTGCCACATTTGAGATCATAATCCAAGTTCTTCTACTACGTAAACCTAGATAGGTTTCTTCACTTACAACTCAGTTGTTTTCTACAAAGCTCCGAGCCAACTTCTCATTAGGGTTTTGTTGTTTTTCTTGTAAATAAGTTTACTGTAACGTGTACAGCACTGTGAATCGATATGGCGCCACATGGGGAGGCTATTGCTAGCGCTTACAGTAGGACAAACGCCTTCTCCAAGCCACCAAGACTCTCAAATGGCAATCTTCATCGAGCAAAATCCGATCTCACTTTTGAACTAAGCAAAGAAACAGCTGATATCAATCTCCCACCGATATCCGAGGTTGAAGATGCCAAATGTGAGTGCTGTGGGATGAGTGAAGAGTGCACCCCTGAGTATATCGATCGTGTTCGGAACAAGTTCCTCGGGAAGTGGGTTTGTGGGTTGTGTTCTGAGGCGGTGAAAGAGGAGATGGAGAAAAATGGAGGCCACAAAGAGGAGGCTTTGAATGAACATATGAGTGCCTGTGCGAGGTTTAACAAGTTTGGTAGGGCTTTTCCAGTTTTGTCTCAAGCTGAGGCCATGAGAGCGATCTTGAAGAAAAGCGCGATAAGGGCCAAATCCATCAGTCCTAAAGGTGCTCAAAAGATGGGCGGGATTGCGAGGAGTTCAAGCTGCATCGCAGCAATTACCAGAGACATGAATCATCTAAAGTTGAAAAAGTGATCGCCACCCATCTCTTTCAACTGGCCCTTGAACTCTTTACGATCCTGTTTTTTCTTCCTCTTTTAAGCCTTTTCAGTAGCAGTTTTTCTGGAATTACAATTCTAGTCTCCACTTCAGGATTTTTACCAGCTTATGCTGTGTGAACCAACCTCACGAGCTGTTGATCCAAATCTGTTTCATCCTTCTGAACCAAGGGGTGTTTTTCTTCCCTTGGCTATTTTTTATCCACCTTCAGTTAATTTACCCTCTAGGGTTTCTCTTGGTGGCCGGATGATCAGATTATCCTACCTCTTATGCCCTTTATTAATTATGGTCATTTAATGACTTCCATCAAAACTTCTTATCATGGTTTTTGAGGATTGTTCCAAATCCTCTCTTCCATTCTTCTTCCTGCCACTTGTGTTAGCTATGTTGAAGATTGAAGACTGATTTCAAGTCTACAACAAGTGTTAGAATTAGACTAGCTTTCAGTTATTATGTTTCCTAAATAAGATCACCTTGTTTGATCAAGTTTCTAGTTTCATTAGAAGTCAAGTATTTTCCTATTTAGTTTACAGAAGAAGAAGTTGTAATCAAATTAGGAAATCCTATTTGAATGTAACTCTTCAAGTTTTAACTATAAATAAAGAAGAGGGATAGCAGTAATCATACACCTTGAATTCTGCTCATTCTTGTTGTTCTTTAAGATTCTTCAATGTTCTTTATTTCGGCACAATTTCAGTTTTGAATTGTGTTGACTTTTGTTTCTTTGATTTCCAACCAGCTAACCACATGATCTGAATCGCTGGTTATTATCTGGCTATAAATGCCACTCTGGCTAGTTATAATTACAAGGGTAACATAATTTGTTGCCATCTGTATGAAACAATTGGGTTTAGTTGGCTTGTTGAGGACTGCCACTATATATTTCTAACAGCAAGATGTAAAACCCAGTTGCATGTAGTAAAATTTACGAGTAGAATAAACTGTTACTTTACATCTATGTATTGGCCCTATTCTTCAGTCAATAAACTAAGAAAACCAGGTGCATTATTGCACTCGAGAAATAGCGGTTTCTGCTGTTAAGTCGGTTAATTATCTATTATCTAATGTCAGTCTCCTCTCAGACATGAACTCCATCAGAGGTTTGCCACGCACGCAACTAAAAAATAGTGTTACCTTTCGCTGCAATGAACACTCGTCTGAATTGACTCAAAAACTGAGTTAATTTTCAGGAGGCAATTAGAATTATTAAGCGAACAACCTCAGCAGTATATTTATTGGCACATAAGGCGTTCATGATTCAGTGGACTTATGGAAATAATCCATCCACCTGTTAATGAAAGCATCGTATCCCCCACCTTGAAACTTGAGTTTTTTTTGTATGAAACTTAACTTCAACTCCACTATCAAATTCAATGAAACCGTTAAGTGAATGACTAATCGCCAATCTAAGCTTCCTATGCCAAAGAATGATCCATGGTGAAAAACTTCAATAAACCAAAACATGAGTGCTGTAACCAGTATTTACAACACCCTTTCCCGTCCCTTCTAACATTCCATCCCTCTGCAACCAAAAATAATCTGATGCCAATGGTATGACCTCCCAATGCGCCACTGAAAATATATCTAAAAGTGGAACTGCTATCTTTCTAACAAATAAACATCCCAACCAAGGATGAAAGAACCTGGAAATAACTTATTCCAACAGAACAATCCATATATGCAACACAAGACAAACCGGGCTTTGACACACTACCTCTACTTGGACATGTTTCAGTTGCAGTTAAGTAGAGCACAAGACCAAACCAGCCACAAACAAACTGATCCCCAGCAACTATATTGTCTCATTGATACATCCATCATCTCTAGGATGATGAACCCCACAAGCAAATGAAGTTGAGAACATAGCAAATGAACCAAGTACTCCACGGTTTTACCTTGTCATAGATAAAAGAACAAGCCAGCAAAATAAGACGACCAAGAGTTCTCTCTCTTAGCTTGCCACACCAATAGATTCTGGTTCAAGTCTCAAACAAAAGACCAATTTATAAACATAAAGCAGATGCAATGCGCATTTTCTTCTTCATTCAACACTTTCCAGGACACAGCTCTCTCATACGAGACTGGTCTGCCCATGCTTGACATACAGATACCACCTTGTAGACAAGTAAATCCCTGGCAAGAGAGATATGAAGTCACATAAGGTGATGCATATAGAATCTGCCAAACCAAGCTACCCACCAAAGTATCTTATAGGGTCCAAATTGCCTAAAGAAAATGAAACGTTTTTTTGGCATAATATCCTGTGCAGCTCTAAAAATCAGATTATCAAAGTTTGTAACTCACATTTTTCCATCATTTACTTTTTGAGAACTATAGTAAGAAATACAGTTTTATTTTTAATGTCTCCGTTAAGGCTGATGGTTTACTTCTGGAGGATAACTAGTCTATTCACCAAGGCATTCCTGCAATACTATATTTTTCAGACTACTGCATGTTCTTCTATGACAGAATAACTTTTACACAACTATTATGGTGTGTGTGTGTAAGCACTAAAAAATGTGTATTTAGAGAGGGCAACCCAAATTGGCCAGGGAGAGTTAAGTCAGGCACAAAATCTCTAGAAAAAAAAGGAAACCAAAAAAATAAAGGGGGGGTATAAACATAAAATCTAAGGCTTGTCACGAAGCATTGTAAGGCATTCATAAATATAAATTTCCCAACTTAACCTGAGACCATTTTTCCTTCAATCAGATTTAAGAGAGAAGTGTAAACCTGTTGCATAATCTGTGGGAATTCTGAGCAGAGAGCTTTCCTTCCATGATCATCAAATATCTTTTCCAAAGTTATGTCTTGCAGTGCAACCAAGGTTGTCTCGAGCATGTCAAGTCCTGCTTGGTTTGCAAAAGTGAAGACTGGCAGCGCCTACAAAAACCACCCAAGTTTCAGACCAAATTGCTATGAATGCAAAAGGAACCTATAGAACTGTGGTAACACTTCAGAATAATAATCACATTTTTGTTCAGGTCTGAATGCAAAATAGTACTGAATGTTAAACACAAAGGAGCTAACAATATTTATTTGACTTTCATTATGTGCATGAGAAATTGACTGTTGGATTAGAACAACGATTATAATATTCTGTAGGTACAAATCATTTTCCAGCCTTTATAAACATGACAGCAAGATATATCCAGAACAAATCGTTTAGAGAAGACTCCAATAACATCGCTTTATTCAGACATCTATCTGCTGTATTTTAGAAGCATCATGTTGATACAATTGCTTTGTATCATTATAAGGTAGTGGGAGCATTCATGAGCAGATATAACTTTGTTCAATTTAATACAGTCTTCATGTAGAATTCATATCACTAACGGTAAAAGGAAAGTAGGGTATTGTGTTGTGTTCACCTTCAGTGAGCAGCACATGATTGCATCTGAATGGTGCCACAAGGTTTTCAGAATAGATTCACTTCCTTCACTGCTGGATTTGAGTAGCTCCACACCCAAATAGCTCCTGGAAAGTTGTGATAATGTGTTCAGTCAACGAAACATTTCTACTGTCCAAGTTTGGATACATTTTCATGAGAATGTACTCGCCATAATAGATTATACAAAAGCTTTAAAATCTGCATGAAAATCCTTGAACTTATCCTATTGACCAAAAAAAAACAGCAATTCTTTTTAGCTCCGCGTATATTTTCAACTGTTGTTTTTGAAACGAGAAAATCCTCTTAGAATCCACAAAAGATTTTCTTGAGATACTCAAATTCATTATCACTTTAAAATCATGTAAAAATGAGAGAATGCAGTGACAGCAACTAAACTTATTTCTTGCGGGAGAAGATGTGCATTAGAATGACTCAATCATCACGCAACATCTCTCAGTTAATGAAATTGACTTGTTAAGCTGAATGAGGTGGATTATCACCCAGGTCACAAACTGACATTCTGATTCAGATAACATCCATGGAAAGGAGCACATGACGCACCTGTAGCTCTGGCAGATCCAACGAGCAAGTGTCTGTGCTTCAGGAGTACCCAGTGGTGACCGTAGACCAGCCTGTGAACCCAGATGAGAAGGAGATAGTGCTAGTGCCACCCTCTGAACTGAAGATATAATGCTGCGGATATATTGCCGAGCCATTGATGCCACATGCTCTTGCATGTTGCTCTCAAATGCAAATTCAAATGCGATTGTCATTACAGATCTTGTGCAGCCAGAATTAGCAGAAAAACCACTGGATGCTCTGTTTCCAGCTCCAACTTCAAGAGCAGAAGCAAGGTCCAAGGTACGATTTGGACTGGAGGCTTCCTGCATCATTTTTTCAATGCATTAATAAAGAGGTTAATAAATAGGCATGGAGAAATGAACTTCAGAAACAATTAGCTTACCTTCCCAGAATCAAGGGGAATGATGCGAAAACCAGAAGGCAAAAGAGGTGCATCATCAGCAAAAGTAGCATCAATGGGAGCAAATATAAGTTCAGCACATGTGCCCACAGCATTCTCATCCATTCCACAGCAGAGCTGCCAGAAAAGAATAAATGGAGAAAATATGAAAGAGAACCAAGTAGAAAAATGTCATCAAGTGATAATAGTACGAAAAGAATCAAACCATGCAATCCCAGACTAGATAATTAAGGATGCTTATAACACACCCAGCCTGGTGACTGGCAATCCAGCTCTTCAAAATGATATTTTGGAAGAGAAAAGGTTGAAAACAGGAAGGCAAAAATTTATTTTCATTTTACACTTCTACCCAATAAACTTGTTCTTGCTTTGAAATCATTGTCATCTTTCAACACAAGGAAAAGCAGATTTCCACAGATTTCTATCTGAGCACAAATGATGAATGGGAGAGATTTGTACAGTTATTTATGTTTTTCATATTCTGTGGTCCATTCCAAACCAGAACTACATTGTGGGTCCATTTCAAGAGTGTGAGAATTCTCAGTGATTTCCTTCTCTCCATAGCCTTATTTAAAACTTACCTGCCAACTAGGGACAAGAAAAAAAAAGCTTATCCTCTTACCTAATAAACAACCTGTTGATGTATTTGGATGCAAGAGAAAAACACAGAAAGTAATGAAAAGAAAGGTCTCACTTGCAAAAGAAACACATCTCTGGGCATTATTGCATCTTCAGGAGAATGGCAAACCCCTTCTAGTTTTATGACCTCCAGGAACTAATAAACACGTTAAGTTTATCAGATGCAAAATGAAAGAGAAATACAAAAGATAACAGCATGCTCAATATCTGATATAAGGCATTGTCCAACAGCTGCAAAAGTAAGATCAAATCACTCACCTCTTCGTGCTCAATGGTGTGAGCAAGTGGAAGTATAACTTGACCGCCAAAATTTCCAACTCTCGACCCTTGTAAACTACAAGGACCGACTTTAACCGCTGCAGCAGCATAGGCATCAATATTGTTATCGGCCCACTCTGACCTATGCTCCCGCAAGAACCTGAGAAGGATTGCGGGAGGGACATTCTGCAAATGGAAAGTGCACAAAACAAGGAAAAGATGATAAACGACTCAGTATAAGGCCATGAATAAAGAAGGGAAGAATTCCAACAATGAATTCCCTATATGAAAAACATAATTCCCTATTGCAAGAACCTAACCGTTGAAAGTTACAGCAAAGACAAACATATCTCTTAGAAGTAGCAAATGCTCTACATCAACTAAACACATAGCACACAAGTTACCAAGTGTTGTAAAGAAACTAAACAATTTTGTATCCCTGCCTGTAAAAGCATTGATGCTTTAGCACACAGAACTGCACTGCTAACAGCTGGAAATCCATTAGAGAAGGGAAGATTTAAACCCATCAATTTGTCAGGAGAAGAGTTCACGAGGATAGTAACATCATCCATGCCATCATTTCCAATCATTGACCATCCCTCATCACTAAATCCATTGAGAGCCTCATTAAATCCCCTGCGAGGTTTACATTAGATTCTAAATGGCAGATGACCATTAAAGGACTGAATCAGATACTATCAAACAACAGAAGATATCTACCTGCTCAACCTCTGGCTCAACGCTCGTAAAGCTGCAGGTCGTCTGCCCCAGTTGGTCACATTAGACTGAGAAGCTTCCTGAGCTATTTGCCTCAGCTGGCGTAGAGCCTGATTGGAATTGATATACATTATTGAAAATGAGAAGTTACAAATGCATCACCCTTACCCATGTAAGTGCTTCAGACATCCTTTAAATGTTCATGACATCAAAGATAGAAAAATTGCTTACCGCCATGGTTGTCTTTTGAGCAAGTACAGTTGAGGATTCATAAAGCGGGCGTAACACTTCAGGCACACTCCAAGGCTAGTTGAAGAATCAGAAACCAAATTATATCCGGGTCAAATAATATTTTTAGATTATACAGCCAAAGAATAACATAATATCAGCACATCCTACCTCCAAATCCATGTGGTCAACTATGTGTATGATTGAACCACCACCTTCACAAGGCCGTACCAGATACCCACTTGGTAGCATTTCTGCTCTCACGAAATGCTGCACTGGTGGCATGCTTGGGCCATTTTGAGTATTTTTCAAAGATCTCTCACATACCTGAATATCGCATGAGTATGACAATGACCACAGAAAAACCAAGTCTACTAAATTTCCTAAAATAGGAATGACAAATTCTAAAATTTGGGAGCTGGGAGCCTACCACAAGGCTTCCATCTTCTAAAACAGAGGTATATCGCAACAACCAGAAGTCACGACCAGGTGCCAATGTTGTTGGCGCATAGAGCTACATCATCAATTAAAGCCAGATGTAATTATATAATTGTGGCTGGAGTGCTCCAAGAGAAATGAGAAGTGCATAATGATTTTCTTACCTGCATGTAAAGCAGCTCGATCGTTCCACCATTAGCAGTGGGCAGCACATTTAGCACATCCACAGCTCGGCAATCACGAAACCACGATGGCCGATCCTTGAGGATTTCTGCAACCTGCAAGGAAAATGATATAATACATAACGTGGACAGCTATTAGTATGAAAATGTTATGGAAAACTACGTACACTTACCCTTGTAGGTTCAAGACCCACCAGGCCGCAGGCTCGTGCTCCCACACCAGTACAACCATGAGAAATAGCAACGATTCCATTGGAATCCGGACCAGGCTATACAAAAGTGCAATGAAGAAACAGGTTAGTAAAAACAAACTAGGTGAAAAGCAATGGGTGGAATTCAAGCATAATGCTTAAACAAGGACAAAGAATAACGTGTGTACTATCAGATCAAGAAAATCATATTAAACCCTCGTATAGGAAAAAAATCAATAGAAAGTTCTAAAATTCAGTAGCTTATCATCATAGATTCTTGTGATAAGGAGAGCAACTTAATTCTATCTTTGCCGATATTAATATTCTTCTTTCAATTTGAAAAATAACAATAAAATAATTTAGATTTGCATTATTTTATAGGAGATACCTTCATTCCAGGCATTTGGACCCACTCTACAGCAGTTCCAGTGGCCTTTGAAAGAAACTCTGTTAAAGTCTCTTCTGCAATGGACAAAAGCCTGGAAAAAATACAAAGCATGAATTCAATATTCCACAGTAACACACCCAACAAAGTGGTCACAAAGCACGATAAAAGAAAAGGACCTAGCAACCATAACCCCACTAACCCTGCAGGACTAGCATCCCTTGGCGGATGCTGAGGTGTCAGGTGGTGTTGACCGCTCGTCACCACTGATTCACAGCTTGTATCTTTGGAAGCAAGCGCTGTCTGTAAGAAAACAACCCAGCCCCTCTTTTATCTCATTTTCCACAAATTTGAATAATAAAAGAAAAACGCATTCTTTTTCTAACAAAAAGAAAGACATTTACATAACAACCCTTGATTGCTGACAAGTTAAAGGCATTTTCTTGAATCTTATCAGCAATTCCAAATTTTCAATTTCTTTTTCCCTTGCAAATTTTCAATAACCAGACATGTTAGGGTGCGGAGCAGGAAAAAAAAGAGGTACAGATTCTCACATTCTGGGTATGTTGGCGAAAGTAGCCATTTTCATACACCAGCTGCGACACCTGCTTCTGCAACCTATCATTTTCTTCCATTAGAAGCTTGTTCATTGCAGTCAGCTTCCTATTCACCGCTTGGAGGCGCGACGCCTCTTTCCTTTGCTTCTCTCGGCACCTGTAGCATATAACAAGCATGGCAGGAGATTTTATCAATAAAATTATGGATAGATAACAAATCCAAAAATCACACTGTCCATAAAGAGAGCATCAAGCCATGGTACAATAGAGAAAATGCCTTTCCATTTCTTTTCTTTTATGCAAGAAAGCATGAAAATTTGACATGTTAAGCAAATAAAAAACACAGTTAATGAAACGAAAATAAGATTTCTTGGCTGTGAAACCAATATTTTATTACCATACCTTCTATTTTGGAACCAAACTTTGATTTGTTTGGGCTCAATGTTGGAGAGAATTGGGCACTCCCTAATGAGCTGCTGGCGGCGAATGGAGCTGGGTTTGGGGCAATCATGATAGAGCCTTTCCAGTGCCTCGACCTGCTCAGGCGTGTACCGGACATACTTGCCATTGTCCATGTTAATAAGATTCTTACCATCCTTGCAGGACATTGCCATCCTCAAAATTAAACTTCACAAATACCCACCAAAGATATATTTGCAACCCAACAATCACCCAAAGAAGGGTCCTTTTCCCTTCAAGCTCCTAAATTTCTAATCCCCGACAAGATTCCAGACCCAGGTAACTCTTTCTTCTAACACAGGTAACTTGTTGTACTTAAGTTATCATACCTTGAACCTACTTTGTGCAGCTCTAAACCCACCAGAGTAAACTCTCTTGATCATAGATTACAACACTTTCCTGCAGCTTCTAGAAAGAAAAGAAAGCCAAGGGCATAAACAAACAGACGCACACAGCCGGGGGAGATCACTTGCTAAAAACCAAACAGCCGACATAAAATAAACCAAACCCAGCTACTTTCTCGTCCTTAACCAGGGTTTGAACTACTAAAGAGAACAAAAAAGGTTGTCTTTTCGGGTTTTTAATGGTTGTTGTTTGTGAAATGTAGAGAAAGAGAAAAACCCACAAGGGACAGCGATATCCAGAAAGGATACATCGTTATCCTCCTCCTTGTATCTTGTCTATTTATGCGACAGTCCCCAAACACAAGAAAAGCATAAACCTTTCGAGATCAGAGCTCCACACCAAACGATCTGTCTCATCCACAAAACCTAAAAAAAAACTTCACCACCCAGAGATCGCTTCTTCTACGGCACCGGATCCCCGATCCAAACTTGAAAAGTAATCGTCCCTAACCGCTGAAACATCTTCCTTTGTTTTTTTTCTCACCCTTTCCCCCTTTCTATGGACTATTATTCACAGCAGAAAGAAAGCAAGGAAACAATCAGAAATAGTGTCGTTTTTTCTAGAAAAAGGTAAATGGTTTTTGCCTTTGAAACATGTAATGATAAGTGGAGGTTTATTTTATTCTTTTCTTTTATTATTTTTCCTGGAAATTTTTACTGTTGAGGAGGAAGGAGAAGACGAGAGACAACCTTAGTCGTTGAAGTAAAAATTGGAAGGAACACTGTAGTACTTAGTTGTAGGAGTACTAGTGCTAGTGTGCAGTGGCTTTTGAGGTTCTTGCTGTGTTGTCTGTAAATATATGCGTGGGGGTTTTTCATTGGTTTGTCACTTAGTGTTTATTTTTTAAAATATTATATATTTAAAGATTTATTAAAATAATATTTCTTTTATTTTTAATATTAACACTGTTTGCAAAAAAAAAAAAAAAATTCACTGTGCGGGAAAATGGGAAGTTCTTTCTTTTTATTTTTCAAATTGGTGGCAGACATGCCCTTCAGGTGAGAGGGAGAGATTCAAAAAAATAGTTTAATTTGGTGAAGGTTGTTAACCTGTTTGGAGTGGTGTTGTCGATCGTTTTTTTAAATATTTTTTATTTAGAAATATATTAAAATAATAAAATTTTATTTTTTAAAATTTATTTTTGATATCAATTAAAAATAATTTAAAAATACTAAAAATATTTTTATTTTAAAAAAATACCTTCAAAACATAATGTCAAACACTCTACGATGACAAAATCTTCTTCTTCGAGGGTGTTTAGGAGTGCTTTTCAAAAGTATTTTTGAAAAAATTTGAAAATTTTTTATTTTTATTTTTATTTTCAAGTTTAAATTAACAAAATTTGTTATTTTTTGATAATTTTGATGTGCTGATGTCAAAAATAATTTTTAAAAAATAAAAAATATAATTTTAATACATTTTTTTACAAAAAAACACATTTAAAAGCAACTGCAACTATACTCTCAAACACTTTCTTCTTCTGCTTACTGGCCTTGGCTGCGTTACAATCATGCATGGCTATGTGAAGATCGTAGCATGCATTTTGCAATTTATTTTTATTATTAATGGACTTCATGTGTGCATTTTAAGCAAATAGATTATACTTTTGGTTAGAAAGAAGAAACTTTGCATTAATGCGTTAATTATGACTCTTAATAATTTATCTTAATAATTAAGTCTGGTGTTAATCCTAACTCTACAAGTGTAATCACATCCGATTTGTTTATATATGATTATGAAATCATTTTTTTATCTATCATTATATCAAATATTTCTATCTAAGAACTTGGAAACACCTTTGAGTGAAAAACCCTAACTCTTCATAATTAAAAACATACAAGCCTTATAATTTTTTCAAAAAAAAAATTCAATTAATCAAATTGAAATTGAGTCACGCATGCATGAAAGTATTTCTATTGATGTAAAAGAAAATTAAATTAAATTTGTATGGATCATGGAAACGAAACCTAAATAAGATAAATTAATTTAGAAAGCCTCGAAGAAAATTGTGTTTTTCATCTCATCTCGTCGTAGTCAGCCATGACAATTGTTTAAACTCCAAATCTCACTATGTTTTTACTGACACTAATGGTAGCAAATACAAGAAACCGTTGTTTAGGTTTCGCACACTATATTAAAAGTATTTTTGAAAAAAAAACTGTTATTTTATTTTTTTATTTAAAAAATTGGTATTTTTATATCATTTTCATATATTAATGTCAAAAATCATATTTAAAAATAAAAAATATTATTTCAATACATAAAATATTTTCAAAAATAACATCAACCATACTCACAAACAGACACATTGTTATTTTTCTTGTGGTTTTAAGTTTGAGTATTTTGATTATTAATATAATAATTACTAAAAACTTATATAATTGTTAATTTTAAATTCATAAAATTAGTCAAGATATACACAAATTTACTTGGATATTTATATTAATAAAAAAATAAAAGAAACAATAAGCTCAAGTAATAAATGGCATATAGGAAATTAGCAGGAGAGAGAGAGAGAGAGGCTGGCGTGGGACACAGAGGACACCATGATGTTTTTTTTGCATGCGTCTCGATTTAAAAAAAAAAAAAGAAACAAAAGGGTAAGATAACATTGAAAAAATATCCAGAATGGTTTTACAGGTCGTAAATATTATTTACAATTTTATTGTTTAAATCTACAAATAATAACAATAATAATACGACGTCATCTTGAAGCATAAGATGGAAGGACATGAAAAGGGAAGGGAAGGGAGTGAGATGACATTTGAGTGCGATGGGAATTAAAAAGGACAGATTGGTGGGTGGTTGATGAGATGGGTGCTGTTAGCCTTCGCGCAGAGAGGACATCGCTCGTCATTTTCTGTGAAATGTTGAACAAGTTCACATGATGAGTCACCAAATTATAAGTCGGGTACCTTCCCAGCCAGCTATTTTCTTTGCATTATTTTAAATTATTTTTGATATGATAATTTAAGAAATAATTATTTTAAAAAATAAAAAATATATTATATTTATATATATTCAAGTAAAAAATATTTTAAAAAACTACGGTTACAGGATATTTATCATTGCATTTCAAAAACATTTAAAAAAAAATTATTTTTAACTGGGATGTTAACTTGGTATCACAATTTTATTATTTTAATTCCAACCTTATTAACCAAATTATTCATCAATTTATTAGAGAATGAATAAATTTGACCAGAAAACTGATAAGGTGACATTACAAAAAAGATAAAAGGCGTGGGATTGTGTACTGTGCACCTCCTCAGTAAACACTGTGGATTGCGACAGTGCACGGGCGAGAATGGCCCTCGGGCGCGCGGCGTAAGGGGCTGGCAGGCGGGGCTATTCTCGGCTTTTCCCTTTTTTTTTTTTTTAATATTCGGATGGGAACAGTGCAATGACGATTTCGTCCCCGGTAATGGGACAAAATAAGGCATCCGGGCGAGGGACACGCGCGTAATTGCGTGCGGCCGGACCGGTCCGGTCCGGTCCGCCGCAACTTTTTCTTTTTTTATTATTTTCGGAATTGGCAAAAGACTGTTCTAGCCCCTAATAAGACAAAAAACATGAATTGGGTTCAGGGGTGGAACGGTAATTGGCCCTATTTTCCGAATTTTTTATTCGGCGTGAGGCGCACGCGCCAGGCGGTTTGCCGCCTCACGCCCTGTTCAGGCGGCGCGTGCGGCCTACTCCGGTGGCCGGAAATTGTATCCCGGAGGCCAGAACGATGCGCCGCCGCGTGGACGTCCTCCCGCGGTGGTGCGTGTCACCACCACATGTCCGGACGCGGCGGAGGTCGGTTGAAGCCGGCGGCGACATTTCTCTCTCTCCTGCACGTCAATGTGCAGGAGAGTCCCCCATATATTTAAACGTTGCACTTCGGTCCCTCGACTTTGAATTTCGTTTTTGGTCCTCATTTCTGTTATATAAGTTTTGATTTTGTGCGATTGGGTCCTCCGATTTGAATTGATTGAATGTCAAAGTTTCACTTCGGTCCTTCTACTTTCAATTCTCCGGATTGGCTGTATGTCAGTCAATCAATTCGGTACAAAAGTTCCGATTTTTGCAATTTTGCCCTCTGATTTCAATTAAGAATAAATGTAATTTGCATGTCAGCCCTTTGACTTTTAATTTTTTAATTTCAGCCCTTTATATTTGATTTTCATTTAAGTCCTTATACTTGGATTTTTTTATATTTATACAATAATCCCTACTTTTGTCCATGTTTATATAAAAGTGTATTTAACACAATAATAATAATAATGATAATAATAATAATAATACTAATAATATTAATAATAATAATAATAATAGTAATAGTAATAGTAATAGTAATACTAATAATAGTAATAGTAATACTAATACTAATAGTAATAATAATAATAATGATAATGACTTAATTATTTTTTGTTCTTACTCTTCTGTGTTTTTTTTCTTCCTCCCGATAATTTGATAATATATTTTTTTCCGGTTATAGCAATAATAATTGTTTTTGTTTTTTTTATCTTTTGTTAAAATTTCTTGCATGTTTTTAGTCTTTCATTGTTTTTTCCTTTCATTATTAACATAATAATAATAATATCAATAATAATAATAATAATAATAATAATAATAATAATAATAATAATAATTAAATTGTTTTGCGTGCTTGCTCTTTCTTTAATGTTCTTTTTCCCTCCTGATAATTTCATAATTTTTTTTTTGACAGTAATAGCAATAATAGTTTTTTTTTTTTTTATCTTCTGTTAAAGTTTATAAGATGTTTTTAGGCTTTCATTTATTTTTGTTTCTTTCATTATTAACATAATAATAATAATTATAATAATAATAATTATTATTATTATTATTAATATTATAATAATAGTGATTATGTATTCTATTATTATAATAATAGTTATTATTTATTCTTTCAGAATAATAATAATAGTAATAGTAATAATAATTTTTTAATTTGTTTTTCTTGCTTGCTGTTTTGTTCATGCTTTTTATTTTTTTCCCTCGGTATAATTTAATATTTTTTGTTGTTTTTATTCTGGCGGCAATAATAATTTTAAATATTAAGACTCCGATGTTGCTATTTCCCTATTTTTACTCTGTCTATTAATTGATTTTTTGAATTTTATTATCTGCACAATAATGATTTCAGTCATTTATTTTTTTTCTTATTCAAATATGTTGCTCTTTTTTTTAATGTTAATGCGTGCCCTTTTGTGATTGTTTATGACGCAATACCTATATTCTAAAAAATATAATCTATGCTTACGTGACAAACTTAACTCAAAATTTGAAACATTTTATCTTTTAATCTATAATTTTTATTTACTTATATCATATAAATTTATCGTTGTACATTTAATTATGTTAAATTATATACAAAAAAATATCCGCGGCAACGCGCGGGCAATTATCTACTCTCATTATCAATCTGTGCTGGAAAAAATTGTGTTTAGTCCATCTCTTTATATTTTTTAATAGTATAGTTTTTTATTTGGTTTTTGAGTAAGATTATAATTTTTTTCTCATATTTGTAGGGGAGGTTTTGTGCAACATTTATTTTTTTTCCTTTAACTTTATTAAACAAATTCTTCATTATCATGTAATTAAATGAAGACTTGAGTCCAAGAAAAAAAACTACTAAAATCAATCAAGTCAATAGCATGTGTGGTGAGATCAAGTATCCTCATCTGTATATATCTATTAACTTTTAGTTTGGTTTTAGTTAGAATTAACAACTTTTTTTGCAATTATTAGGATGCAATTATTAGGATGCATTAGTTTAGTATCCTCATCTGTATATATCTTTCTTAAACTTATATCAAAGCTCAAATCTTTGGCCTACATATTTTAATTTCAGCACAGTGACTCGCTCAATTATCTTAGTTTAGGATCACAGTGAAAAGAAATCTCATGCTTCAAAAATCAATTGTTATTTGTCTTTGCAGCTTTTAAATTTTTTAACCTTCTTAAGAACCCATTCAATATTCACTATTTTAAAAGAATAAATATTTCCATCTTTACAATCTTCAACCTCGATAAAGAGTACAACCACATTCTTAATCAAGAAAACTATCTTTTTAGTCTTGATAATTATCAATATTTTGTTAATAATATATTTCAAGCATTTCTGTAGTGAGGAGGCTATAACTAACATGGATTCATGGTCTTTCGAATTTAAACTCAAGATCTGAGTCATAATAATAAAATAATTTTGTAAAAAGCAAATAAAAAATTATAATGTTCTATTTACAATAAATCAAATATTGAAGGTTAAAATAAATAAATAAAAACTAAATCCATGAGATTGGGATTACTTTATAGTTAAAAAAATTACAAGGTCCAATTCCTAAACAGCTTAATATTAAAGGATAAAATCAAAACCCTATTATTTTATCAAACTCACAATCCAATTCATGAGATTTAGATAATCATATATAAAAAAATATAAAAAATATAAAACCCAATTTCAAATTTGAATAATAAAATAAAAAGAATACATTAAAATTTTTAACCTGAAACCCAAGTCAATCTGAGTTCACTTGTTAAACTTGTGGCTTGGGTCACGAGATTGATATAAATATATAGAACATAAATAAACAATATAATTATAACGCTTTATTTCCCATATATCTAGTTTTAAAAGTTGAAATCGAGGGAAAAAAAGTTAAATCCATGAGATCATATATAGCCTAATAAAAAGAAAATTAAAACAACAATAAAGATACATAATTCTAAAACAACCGAAAGATAAATTATATATATATATATATATATATATATATATATATTATAAAACTATCTAAAAGAGATCAGCATTTCCCTGTAGTGTGCGAGTGTAAACACTGTGGACTAGACATTTGCTAATTGTGCTTCGCGCGCGTACGTTTATCTTTTTTTTTCTCCTTATATGAACAGTGGAATAACGTTTTTGTCCCTAGAAAAGGATAAAAAACGGTTCCACGCTGGAGGGGTGCGGAGGTAATTGCGTGCGTACGGACCGGTCCGGTCCGCCGCACTTTGTTTTTTTAATATTTTTTGAAAATGGCTACATACGGATATAGTCCATAATAAGACAAAATTGATGAATTGGGCACAGGAGTAGACCGGTAATTGACCAACATTTTTTTTTTTTTTGAAATATTGTCGGCACGTGTGGGAAACGCGACCGCCAGTATTCCGCCTCACGCCCTGTTCAAGTGGCGTGTGATGACTTATATCGTCGCCGGAAATGGGCTACCAGTGTATCTATCGATGCGCCTCCGCGTGGTCTTCCTCCCGGTACGGCGCGTTTCATCACCCTGTGTCCGTGTATGCGGCGGTGGCCGGTTAAAGCCGTTTGTTCCGTTTCTCTCTCTCCTGCACGCAAAAGTACAGGACAGCCCCCCATGTTTGTTGACCTTTCACTTCGGTCCCTGCACTTTTAATTGAGTCCTTCAATTGAAATTAATTAAATGTTAATGTTTCACTTCGGTCCTCCTTCTTGTAATTTCCGGATTGGGTTTAAAAACCTTAATATATTCGGTATGGAAGTTTTGATTTTTTCAATTTTGTCCTTTGGTTAAAATTGATAATATTTTTTATTTTCATTTCGGCCCTTATACTTTTAATTTTTGATTTTAATCCCTATATTTTTTTATATTTCTAGAATAGTCTTTATTTTTGTCAATGTATATATAAATATGCCCTTAGCTTTAGTTTTTAATTTTATTTTGTGTTTATAATCATTTGAAAATTGATATTTCAGTTTTTTTTCTACCTTTGCTCTTGAATATTTTTCACCTGATAATTTTTGTTTCTATTTTATTTTTTTGTTTGATCTTTTGTTAAAGTTTTTAGGATTTTTTTAGTCTTTCATTTATTTTTGTTTCTTTCATTATTAACATAATAATAATAATAATAATAATAATAATAATAATAATAATAATAATAATAATAATAATAATAATAATAATTTAATTATTTTTCTTGCTTACTCTTATGTTAATGTTTTTTAGTTAATAATAATAATTATAAGAATTTAATTTTTTTTCTTGCTTACTCTTTTGTTAATGTTTTTTAGTTTTTTTTTCTCGGGATAATTTAAGAATTTTTATTTTGTTGACAGTAATAGCAATGATAAATTTTTTTTATTTAAGTTTTTTTGTTTGATCTTTTGTTAAAGTTTTTAAGATTTTTTTAGTCTTTCATTTAGTTTTGTTTCTTTCATTATTAACACAATGATAATAATAATAATAATAATAATAATAATAATAATAATAATAATAATAATAATAATAATAATTTAATTTTTTTTCTTGCTTACTCTTATGTTAATGTTTTTTAGTTAATAATAATAATAATAATAATAATAATTTAATTATTTTTCTTGCTTGCTCTTTGGTTAATGTTTTTGAGTGTTTTTTTCATGATATTTTGATAATTTCTATTGTTTTAATAGTAATAGCAATGATAATTTTAGATTTTAAGACTTTGATGTTGTTATTGTTATAATAGAGTGTGTTGATCTATTTTATTATATTAAATTTTGCATATATAAATATTATATTTTAATTTTGATCCAGCAAATCCTATAAAAATTGTTTCCTCAGCCCGCAACGTAGAACATATATTTTTTTTTAATTTTTAAATTAAATGATTTTTTTCAGCTAATAATTTTTATTTTTGTTTTATCATCTATTATATTTTTTTATTTGCTCTTTCTTTTATTTTTTTATTTCCTCTTTTGTTAATGTTTTTAGACTTCTTTTAGTCTTTGATTTAATTTATTTTTTTGTTATTAACGCAATAGTTATATTAATATTAATAATAATAATAATAATAATAATAATAATAATAATAATAATAATAATAATAATAATTTTAGTTTTTGTTCTTACTTGCTTTTTTTTTTCTTTTTTTTGTGTTTTTTTTCTCTAAGTAGTTTAATAATTTTTATTGTTTTGACAGTAATAGTGATGATAATTTTAGAAGTTAACGCTTCGATGTTACTGTTTTATGATCGGGTATTTTGATCTGTTTCATTATATCAAACTTTACATGTTAAAATATTATATTTTAATCTGAACAGTTGTAAAAATTATTTGCTCCGCCCGCAACAAAGTGGGGGCCATCAAACTAGTATTAACTAAAAGATAAACCGCATGCCATTTTTACTGTAGATAACGGTACTGTTCACACAGACACATATTATTGTTCGTTGTGACAGTAATAAAAGTACCTTACTATTAATATATATTGTCGTTAACAATTAACGGGATGTTTAGGTAACCGAGTTGGCACAGGCGCGCGAGATTAATATAAAGGGCGTGGGTTCGAATACCACTCTCAGCAGTTTCTGATTTTGCATCCACAGTAAACTGTAGTTTTAATATATATTGTCGTTAACAATTAACAAAATGTTTAGGTAGCCGAGATGGCTAAGGCGCGCGAGATTAATAGAAAGGGCGTGGGTTCGAATCCCACTCTCGGCAGCTTCTGATTTTGCTTTAAAATAATTTTTATTTTGCATGGAAATGTGATTGATTTTTTAAAAAAAAATATTTTTTGTTTAGAAATATATTAAAATGATAATTATTTTTTTAAAATTATTTTTAACATCAGCACATGAAAATGATATAAAAACCATTAAAAATACAATGTTTGGACAATGTTTGTTTTCTGTCTGTATTTACTCATTTATGCTTTTAGATTATTATTTTTTTCAATTCATTTTTTATCGGGGTTTTATTTTTATTTGGTTCCTTTCTGAAATTTTAATTTATGTTGGTGATAATTTTAAAATTAATATTGCTCATTTTTTTATCTTTTTTTTTTGTGTTTCTGTTATTTTATCTGTTTTTTAGATTATATAATTTTATGATTTTATTGTTTACGCAATAATAATGATAATTTTAGTGATTATTTTTTTTATTGTTTTATTTTTAAAATGTTTTGATTTTTTTTATTTTTCAAGGTAATTTAATGATTTTAATTGTTTGGGCAGTAATGTTGATAATAATTTGAACTGTTATAGTAATGAAAATGACCGTAACATAGGGATGAATTTTCAATTTATGTTTTCATCTTTTGTGGATAAAAATTAACTATTTATATATGTTTTTTAAATGTGATTTAAATTGAATTATAAAATGAACTATTCTAAATACAATGAATTCAATAGTTCATATATCCGAATATTCTTGCTTTTTTAATGATGATGATAATTTTATGCTGGTTATTTCGTTAAAACCTACTAAACAGATAAATTTATATCGATTTAAAATTCATATGTTTTATAGAAAACTTGCACCTCACAAGAATTCTGCACAAATTTATTATTTAGAAGAAATTTATATTATAACAAAAAAAGTACATAAAATTAATATTTTTTTATATTAAAAAAATATGGTGCAGCCTGTGACGAGGCACGGGGCATTGACTAGTATATATATAAACTAGGTTGTTGAATTGAGAATTAAAATAACTAATAAAAAAACAAAAACTTCACTCAAAATACTATTTTGTATATTTTTTTTTATATAACGTGGGAACCACATGACCCGGAAAGCGCACTTTGTGGGCCCAGGGCATGCGTAAACCACCGGCTGTCCCAGGCTCTTACAGGTTTGGGATAGGGCGCTAGGATGGCTCGAACCTCGCTCCCGTGTTTGAGAGCGAGGCCTGTTACCGCCATGCTGCCCCCCTGGGGACTCTATTTTGTATATTGATCACTAAGCTTTTGGATTTGTTTTTTTTTCTTCGTTAAATAATTTTATTTATTTTATTTTAAAATACAAATTGTAACATTTTTTTTTATTATATAAAATTTATAATAAAAAAAACTCAAAGACCAAATTGAGAGATATTTATTATTGTTGAAGTTTAATTTTGAAACACGAATTATAGAATTGATTGCATTTAATAATTTTGTATTTTAAAATGAATTTTTTTATTTAATAAAATAATAATAAAAAAAACACGTATAAAAAAGCAATTGAATAAATCAAAGTAGAAAAAAAATTCAAGCAGAGCTAAAAAAATAAAATTTTCCTAATATATATATATATATATATATATAAAGATGATTAAATGTTTTTTTTTCATACAAACAAGTATAAATTAAAACATATTTTTATCAATGTACATCATAAAAATGTTAAAATCCTAAAAAAATATTTAAAAAATAATAATTATTAATGCTAAAACCCAAGTAATAAATACACATAAAAATATTATATCTTTTGATGCTGAATGTTGTTTAAAATCTTCTTTTATTTGATTACCCATCCGCTTTAAATATTGTTTATTAATGTTAATTGAAAATGATATCCCATACAAACTTTAAGTTTAATAATTAATACCACTCATGTTTTGAATACAGAATGATCTTTTGACTCCTCTTAAAATTTCATCGTAATCTAACAATCGGATTAAGAGATATAATTGATATTGTAAAATTATTCATTATTAAAAAAAAACACTATTTGGCCGAAACAGAACAGGCAGAACAAAACCAGAACGTTTCGGCCGGTATTTGACTGAAAAATCCAGAACAATCAAGAATTTAAATTGAGATAAAAAAACACCATTTTATGTTATTTTTTAAACTGATACAAAATATTTTAGCTGTTTCAACTAAATCAAAACGAAATATACACCGCTGTCCAGATCAGCTCAAATAACCTTCCAACGCAATTAAAATATCTAGAACTGTGACTTTTGTCGCCAAAAATTGCTTGAAATTCTCAAAGACAGATCTGGAGACAAGAATGTTTCTACTGTCGAGGTTGTCATGACACAATTGTTTTAATGGCAAAGAGAAGATAGTAATTAGTGTTGATGTTTGACAATATATATTGATGTAAGAACGATTCTGATACTGCAAAATCTTTATCTGGCTCTGTTTCTTTCAAAATATTTCCGAGCATGCACTATTGCTATAATATAGGCTGTCGGTCCAACTCTTGAGAACTGGGATTCAACAGGTAGAGGGAAAGGTTGCAGAAATCAATCATTACAGCGGTCAATTTGTCCTCTGTCATATCGAAAACATGAGAGATCATCGAACAACAAACAAGAAACTTATTCATAATGTATCAGAAAAGTCTTGAATTTTATATCAGCACAATAGATGGAGAATATCTACATCCCTATCTTACTTTGCAGAGGATTAATTTGTAAGATATATTTGCAGGATGAAATTTCTCTAAGAAACGTGAGATCTAGGAGCCCCAGCAACCATTTTCTTTCTTGAAACCAGTCTTTCACCAGTGAATGAGAACCTCTCTGGCAAGCCAACGAATAACTTGTGCCAGCTTTGACACAAATTGGACCTTCGAATTTCAGCTTTGACTTGCAAAGGTACTCTACAGAGATAAACATTGGCATATGATTCACTTGTTTAGCATTTAGAACTTATAGTCCCCGAAAGAAGTGACGTGATGGCAAAAAAATTGTGATATGTACAATAGGTCTCAAGTTCGAGTCAGGACATGTATCATTTATAAAAATCTAAGACAACCGGGGTTTTACTCGCTCACCTAGACCCCTAAAATATGTTTTTTGGGAGTGAGGTTCCTCGCATCCAAAAATTTAGAGCCTACATAAGCAAGATATTTCTCAAGAATGTATGAGATATAAATATATCAAGCCTACAGATCCACTGGGACTGCAGAATTTGTCGCCACCTCATGACATCTCATGAATGCTAAAGAATCAACAGAGTTATGCAAAGAATCAACACCACCTTTGGCTCCTTTTCATTGGAGACAGTAGCTGAAATTTGCAGAGGAGAAAGAAGAGCCCCCCATTGTTTCTCCCTTCCTCTTTGGTCCCAACACTCTTAATAACAAGTTCACCAACAGGATTGGTTAGTCTACCATCTAATAGGCAGCATATTATCCAATATTGTGGAAGCTGGACCTCCAACTTTTCCATATCATTAATGGGAACAACATGAGCTACTCGAGACTCTCGAAATAAGAATTCAAATAGAACGAGAGTTGTAAGATTTGAATTTGTGATTGTTAAGTTAATAAGGCTCTGGTACTATGTTTAGTAACTATCTCACTTAAGAATTCAAGTTTGGTTGGTGAAACCCCATAATATAATTTAAGTGAAATGATTCTTTAACACGATATTCAAATCAGTTACGAGTTCAAATCTTACCACTCTATTCTATTTGAATTCTTATTTCCAGAACTTAGTATCCTCGGGACTGTCTTCAGTCGAATATTATTGCCAGCCCTTCCACTAAAAACAGAAAGCAAAATTCACCATCCACCTCAAAACCAAAGCAAAAGAAAAGGGCAGAGGATCAAAGACCGCAAGTTATAGATACCAACTGATATGGCTGGTAGAGGGTTCATATAATTAAAACCATCCAAATCTAGCCTCATGGAACCGACATACAACCATCAGATTTTCCAAATTTATAGAACTCAACTTATAAACATCTCAGCTTAACATATCAAGAGCATGAGACAAATCAAATCTCTACCTCTGTGGCGGATTCTCCAAACCTAGAATGCAGGCTAACATTATCCACAGCCTTCACCTCTGCAAGCTAAATATTTTGGGGGCTCACATCCACTTCAACTGTAATTATTTCGGATGAGGGGTTGACTAATTCCTAGAAATTGTTCTCTTTAGGATATAAAACTTCAGTCTTTTGATGGCTGATTACTCTAAACACTAGCTTGTTTAAGTAAAGGTGGACCCAATGGTTAACCCTTTTATTTGTTGTTAAGCTGATTGAAGAAACGAAACAGGGACTTTTCTTAATACGATGAGCATGCATACGGTTTCTCGAGATGCTGGAGGCTTTCTAGCTTCAGTATCTCTCCAGCAAGTGATGCATAACAAACACAACACCAGAAAAAGAAACACAGAATGGCCACATACTAACATCCCTCTGTCATGCCAGCAGCAAGCACAAACATTATTTTTTTGAATTTCCCCGAAAACGTATTTTATTTTTATTAGCTCAGTTGAGCGAGTAAAATCTTGATTGTTCTAGGCTTTTACAAAGAGTGCACTCGAACTCAAAACCTCTGTACAGATCACAAATCATTTGCCATCACACCATGCCTCTTGGGACAGTAAGCACGAACGTGTCTACAACTAACTTGAAAATTGGACACCAGATCTGACACTGCCTTTTCAATTCTATCTCTGCGATCTACAAGGAAAAGAAAAGGAAAAGAAACAGTGGCTAGCAAATAACAGCAAAAATTTTATGAAAACAAAGAGAGGCTCAATAACACTTTATATCACAATCATTTCCTAAAATACCTTGTGAGCAGCATGCCCGTTTCTAGGAGCACAAGGAAGCGAGCAATAGAAAAATGACGACTATAAAAAAAGGGCGTTCCAGTAAACCAAAGCAGTACAGTTGACACATATCTAAACTGGAAGCGAAGTAAAAACCAAGAACAAAAACACAGCAAGAAAATCAACAGCATTACTGAAAGAAAAAGAAAAAACTCAAAGTTTTCCCATTCTCCATTTGTGGTTTGTATTCCCTTACCACCACTATCTCCCGGGTTATGGTTTAATAGAATAATATAAATTATATTCTGGAGTCTCATATAATAATTTAAATTTTTAGATGAGATGGTTCTTTAATATGGTATCAGAACCTTGTTGACCCAGCGATCACGAATTCGAATCTCATCACCCCTATTCTATTTGATAAAAATAAAGCACAGAGTGACGTGGGTTTGTGCAAGTTTCAAGCTCAAATAGCTTTCACTTAAAAGAATATATTAAAGAATAATATAAATTATATTTTAAAACCTCATCTAATAACTTAAGCTTTTAGATGAAATGTTTTCTTAATTGACAATCTCCCTCAGCCATCATAGCAAAAAGCAACCTAAAAACCGAGAAAGGGAAGAAAATCTAACAGTGTTATTCATCTACTGCAACGACTTGTTTTATCTTCACTTGGCAAATAACCTGCACTTCTCCTATCTTTGCATGACAACCTTTCTTGTTATTTTTCTCATGTCCATCCTCTATTTCTCATTAAATTGCTTAATTAAATTGTTTCTTATTCGGTTTTGCATCATAGTCAAATTGAGCCCTATCTGCTCGGGCAAATTCCCTTTCTCTTTTTTAAAACAGCTCGCATTATACAAAGCATGCTTCTTTATACTCATTTCTTAATCATCGTATCTGTCGTTCACATCTTACTTACTACTTGCTTTCAATGGGTTGAATGCTACACAAAGTTACATGGAACCCTTGTTGGACAAAAAGGTTTTAATGGGCACGATTTTAATGGGTTTACTAAAAGTCTAAAAATACATTATAGTTTCTACAAAGCTACATCGTGCAAAATGCTTTTTCAAAACTTTTGAAATATATATATCTTTTATGCTATCTATTTTGGAAAGCTTTGCCATGCAAATTTTAAACTTTTTTTAATCTTTCTATCACTCCATTTAACACATGCTAAAATATAAAAATCATGGATCACAAACACACAAACTAGAAATGGGACGCAATAATATGGTTAGGTTCGGAAAGGGATGGATTAAGTAGTCTAGAAAAATAGTGAGAGGCTGGCTACAGGTCACGGTTGAAGGTTCTGTGAGGCTTCAGATGAGTTGGGGGATTTTTTAGTCAAAAATTATCAGTTTGAATGCAATATATCCTCGATCTTAGTGTTTGAGATGTCATAAATCCAAAAAAATTTATAGTCCATCGGGTGATTTAAGATCTAACCATAATTCTGGATCAAGTTTCAGATTGGTAAAAAGATTATCCTTGTATCTCTTCTACAATTAGAAGGTATATGTTTTCTGGAAGAAAACAAATAGGAAGCTAATTTTAAAAAAATAATAGTTTTGAGTAAAATTATTTAAACCCAACTTACCATGAACTTCTTAGCTTTATTATCCACAAATTGTTGTATACTTTTTTCATGGCCATCATTTCGCATTTGAGTTTCTATAAAAAGCTCAATCGATCTTGGATTGCATCTAAGAGCCATAGCCTACAAAAAAAAAAGATATTGCTAGTTAATTTTTTTTTTATAAAGTAACAATTTAAAAAAATGGATGTAATAAAAAAGAATCTTACCTAATGTTTTGCATCAGAAATGAATGTAATGGAATTGCTGGTGTGCGCGGTAAATGAATCATGAATCTTCTTGCTCCATTTGTCTGTACAGGATTGTGATTGTCATATGAAACACTTAGACATCACGTGTTAAATATAAGCTTCCTAAATAGTCTTTAAGATGAGAGAAGGTCTAAAATCCCTCGACACAATCATGTCTCTCTAACCTGGAAATCTTTTTTTTTTGCATACTGTTTTTGCTTTTTTTATGCCTCATGCCAGAAATCACGCAACCTATATGGTAAAAATAAATTATAGTTTAAAGTAATAAAAAAAATGTAACATTTTGAATTGAATTTTACCTAGTTGCATTGTGCTTCTCCCAAACTTTTATTTTTGCATCTTTTATATGGACATTTAATATCGTTTCCATTAATGTTTATCGGATTTGATATTGTGTAGTTAATAAAACACTGGATCCCATTGCAATAATCCATCATACGCAACTCTTGAGGTGATTCATGATATATCCAAGAATGATTCTCTATCACTTATATCAAACTTATATACAATAATCATGTATTAATTAAATACATTAACTAAAAAATACAATTTTATATAATATAAAACAAACCCTAACATGTACTCATCATAAATCCATACAATAAATTTATATAAAAAAATTATAAAACAAATATCAAACACCCAAACAAAATCAATATACTTCAAAAATATGCAGAAATAATTAACATGTTAAAATTATATTATAAAAAAACATGGTAGATTTGATTAATCTTATTAAAATATTAAAATTAAATTTAAAAAAACAAATTAAAATAGATAATCCTAAAAAAAATGAACTAGATTACGAATGCTCATAAACCTAGTATTGTGGTTGTTGAATTTGTTGTGTGAGGTTGAATTGTGATGACATTGGGGGAGAGGGTGGCTGTGAGTTGCCTTGAAAAATACATAAGGAAAAACACATAAGAAAAAAGAAGAAAGAGAGGAGGGACGATGAACAAGTCATAAATTAAAAAATTACCAATGAATTTACTGATGGACTATGGGTCTGTTTGGTATTGCGGTTGCTGTTGTGGTTGAGGTTGAAAAAAAGCAGTTTTATAAAAAGCACTTTTATTGCGGTTCAAAATAAGCAGTAAAGTGTTTGGTTAAAACTGTGGTTGAGTTTGAGGTTGATAAAAAACAGTTTCGTATGTTTGGTTATCATGCTTTTCATATTGCTATCAACTTGTGAAATTATTTTAAAGAACACACACACACACACACACACACACACACACACACATATATATATATATATATATATATATATATATATATTTTTTGTTTTTTAAATATTTAATAATTATAATAATAAAATATAATTAATAATTTAAGTAAATTAGACACTTGTTTTTATTCTTCCATCAAGCTACTTGTAATTTCATCACGAACTAAATCTATACGTGAAGGTCTCTGCGATCCCGGAACAATGGTACAAAATCATCTAATTTTTTTTTTAAATATTTAATAATTATAATAATAATATATAATTAATAATTCAAGTAAATTAGACACTTGTTTTATTTTTTCATCAAGCTACTTGTAATTTCATCCAAACTAAATCTATACGTAAAGGGTTCTTCGATCCCAAACACAATCGTAAAATATCATTTAAAATAAAATTAGAATTACGAGATAAAAATTATATTTTTTATTTATATATATATATATATATATATATATATATATATATATATATATATATATATATAGACCTGCTTTCCAGCAAAATGGTTTGCGGAAAGCAGCAAAATTCCTGCTTTCCGCAAACCATGGTTTGGAACTTTAGAATTGATGGGTCCCACCATCAATTCTAAAGTTACCAAACACATAGTATTGGGTGCAACCTGCGTTTTGTTGAAAACGCAGGTTGCACCTCAATACCAAACGGGCGCTATATCTATTGGTAACATTGTCGGTAATTCTACTGATAAAAATATCATGTCATCATACTTCATAGGTTTTTGAATTTCTACCCTAAATTTATTAGTGTTTACCAATGGAATTACCTACAAACTATATTCATTGGTAATTCTGTCGGAAAAAATATCAACTCATCATACTTCATAGGTTTTTTAATCTCACTATAATTCCTTCGATGTTTACTACCGGTATTTACCAACATAATTATTATATTGATAATGGTGTCTTTAAAAGACTAATAAAAATACCCGTCAATAAATATCAACGAAAACAAAAAAGAAAACTGGCCGGTTATAATGTTAACAACCAAATATCGACAAAAAAATCTCGTCGATATTTCTATATAAATTAATTGATTTTCTTGTAATTATATGTCAAACAGTCACTAGTACCATGAAAGTTTTTAGAATGCTACTGCAAAGGGTATACATATTGAGGTATAATAAGAATGTCTGAGGCCCTTGCTCTCTTCCCTCACCCATCCATACCAATTGAAGCTAAGCCAAGCCTTTTTCCATCCCCGAATAAACAAATCACTCGTCTTTCGGGCTCACGAGACCTTTACCACACTGGATTAGATCAAACCAATTATCAAGCAAACCCTAGATAATTCTACGTGTCATTTGGTTGTCTACATCAAAAAGTAAGGACTTTTGCTTGCTTCCAGCCCCCCCCCCCCCTTTTATATAACCCCTCACCTTGGCTTCTCCCACTTGTCCCAAAACAAATCTCCTCTCTATATCTCTCTCTCCCGCTCTCCTTCTCTCCCAATCCCAAAAACTCTATCGCTGAAGAACACAAAAAAGCACAAAAAACACCATGGATCAGAATCTACCAGTGATAGCCAAGAGAGCATGGAACATGGTACGTGTTATCTTCTTCATGCTAAGAAAGGGCTTCTCAAAGAGAAAACTCTTGGTCGATCTCAACATGATGCTTAAACGTGGCAACAAGATCGCAAGCAAAGCCATAGGTAACCTCATGTTCCACCACCACCACCACCACAATGACCACCGCAACGGCTCATTCAAACCCGCACCATGCGAGTACGAGTTCAGCTGTAGCAACACTCCCACATACTCGCACCCCTTCCATATCAACAAGCGCCGACACCACCACCACCACAATAACTTCCTTTCATGTGCATTCAACGAGCCACCAACTCAGGATGATCATGATTTGGTGACCATGAATGCTGTGAAGATGGCTTTGGAGTTACTGAACAACAACGAGTTCCCTGTTCCTGTGGAGGCATCCCCAATGTTGCCAGGGTTTGGAATGAGCCCAATGGTGAGGCAATTGAGGATAACAGACTCACCGTTTCCATTGAGAGGTGTTGACGATGATAATGGTTATGTGGACAAGAAAGCTGACGAGTTCATCGAGAAGTTCTACAAGGAACTGAGGAAGCAAAAAATGAGTGGCTAATTAAGACACAGGAGCTATTAATTTCTTGTTGCGAATTACTGCTATCGTTGTTGGTGATAGTTGATACAGCAATAAAATGTTTGCCTCATATCTGTTCATTTAAGGTTTGTTTTGTTTCTGGTTAATGTTATTGATGAAGAAGCTCGATCTGTGTAAGGAATGAGAAAGAGGTGTGTATATTTCAGGGAATTATATTAATGCTACCTTATTTTATCTTCTTCCTAGCTCGTAAGTATCTACTTTGTAATTGTGATATTGTTTCAAAAGACTGAAAATAAACCTAGTTTTGATATGGAAAAGAGGTGCAAAAACAAGTAGAAAGTGTTTTTTTTCTCTTTCATGAATCAAAATTCTCATATATGATAATAAAAAAATATGTTTCTTAATTATTTCTGATCCAATTTGCTCGCCATGCATGAATTAATTATTAATTCTTAGCTCCATCAATATTCTTAGAGGGCCTGCGCAGCTTTCACTGCCTGCTACATCTCAAATGCACTAATTACTTGTCCTGATATGATTCCACTATGTTAAGATAAAAGCACCCTAATAGTGGCCCCTCCAAATTAAAGTGTCAACCTTTATTTATTTTTTTATTTTTCAACTTTTCAACTTTTCCTTTTTCTCTTTAGTTCCTCCACTTTGAAGATCTATATGAAACTTCCCTTGTGTCAGTTTTTAAAGATGGTTACTTTGGGGGGTTGAATTCAGAGTCAGATCTGAGAACAGTATTATTGAGCAGGAATGCACTGTGAATTGTAAAGGGTTTTGTTGATCAATTGATTTTTTTTCATTTGATAAAGGATCTTGTATAAAAAAAATGAGTGTTTTTGGATTAAAGAAAGAAATAATTTTTGGAAGTACAGCGGGTTGTAAAAGTTATTAACTGTTGATTGATTGATTTTTTGCATTAATTTGATAGATGATCTTGCATCAGAATTAGCTTGGGTAGTTTTGAATGATGTACTGGCTATTTTTGTTGGAATTATCGATTTGAATTGATTTTTGTGAAACTTATCCTTGTAAAGTTTATTTTATAAATTTAAATAAATAAATAAAATATTGATTATTCCATTTTTTTATAAAAAATACATATCTTAACTTATATCATAAGGTTTTTTTTTTTATCGCAGTCATGACCGGACATTTAACCTTGACTTGTAATTGCAATAATATGTTCTTTGTGCCAACAGGGTCTTGACCTGATGGTCAAGAAGAGCTTCTCTCTTTCTCTCACTTCAGGTTCAAGCCTTATTAGGCACGCCTGTCATCCCCGTGGTGCCTTACATGCTCATTGGGTTTGTCAAATGTTCAGTGGACTCGGGGATTAATTGTGGTGCACGCAAGCTTGCCCGGACATCCCGGTTATCAAATAATAATAATAATAATAATAATCTGTTCTCTGTAGTCTGAAATAAATTATTGACTACTTGTGATGGACATATCATACTTTAAGAGATCCAATCAGGATAGACCACGTCTCAAGCTTGGCAAAACTTTAAAAGATGAAGAAATTGGCATGCACATATCCCCTTATGGTCCGATTAATTTAATTAAAATTATTTGCGCCACTGTAATTGGCATTTTATGGACCTCACCAGGCATTAAATATTTAATTTTAAATAAAAAAAAATATTGGATAAATTAACCATCATTGAAGAAACTGCCTCCATCAACAAGAGTCGGTTTGGTCCTGATCAAGCTAAAAACAAATAAATTAGAACATTTATACGTATAATCACAGAGTAATCATTCCATTGCGAATTTACTTGGAAGTTATGAAGAACCTGCCGCCGGAAACTGACCGGAGAATAGAAAGCTTCCCCGAAGACAGGGCAATTGAGCTGAGTTTAATTGCTTGTGGGCAAAGATGTTTGTGTTTTCCAGCGAAGATCTACTAATAATCTTGCCCTAACTTTCTGTCATGCATGCTATTGAAATATTGTGGGTGGCACTAAAAAGTCCCCCCCATAAAGCCAAGTGTTTAGGTAAAATGTTAGGTGATTCATGTGTGAAATTAAGGGTGAGATGCTGGACACGTGTCACCTTATGAACTTCGTGCCGTTGCCTTCTCTCTGACATGCTTCACGTTTTGATAAATTTATGAGTGTTGTTTTTGTCCAGAAAGCTGCTGCCTTTATTAAGGTCGGCAACAGTATGGTCAACAATTACAATGTGTGTTGACCTTCTGGCTCCTCGTTATTTTTCATGTACAAATGTATACGTTATTATTTGTAAGTATTTATTTTTAAAAATATTTTTTATTTAAAAATATATCAAAATAATATTTTTTATTTTATAATAAATATTGACCTTCTGACTACTCATTGTTTTTCATGGAAGAATCGTTGATTAACTTACAATGGCTACTTATTAGTGTAATTATGGTTATTTTTTAAAATGATTTTTGTTTAAAAATATATCAAAATAATATATTTTATTTTATAATTACTGTTGACCTTCTTACTACTCATTGTTTTTTATGGAAGAATTGTTGATTAACTTACAGTGGCTATGTGATTATGATTGTTTTTTAAATTAATTTGTTTAAAAATATATTAAAATAATATTTTTTTTATTTTACTAGAGATTACATACAATATAAATAGAAAAAACTCGCATCTTTGTTTAAAAATATATTAAAATAATATTTTTTTATTTTACTAGAGATTACATATAATATAAATAGAAAAAAACTCGCATCTTTGTTTAAAAATATATTAAAATAATATTTTTTTATTTTACTAGAGATTACATATAATATAAATAGAAAAAATTCGCATCTTTGTTTAAAAATATATTAAAATAATTTTTTTTTTAATTTTACTAGAGATTACATATAATATAAATAGAAAAACTCGCATCTAATAGCTCAGATTCTATGGGATCTCTAACATGGCGAGAGGGCTTCATAACACGTTCTTACAAATCAAAACTGTCGTGATTTTAATATTAATTTATCTCACCTTAAAAAAAAAAGAAAAGGGGTGGCAATTATTTGTGTCCTAGCATAGTACTTGAAAGAAAACAAGAATCCCCGCTGTGCTCGCCAGATTGCAGCCTCCAAATATACCATGAGCTCGGAAGCTTGATGGAAGCATGTGGGGATGGAAGGTGGCCGAATGAAGGAAGCTTTGTGAAAAGGTCAATTTCTTTCATGCTAAGTAAAGGAGGAGGGTTTTGCAATATATTAAATACATGTAGATATGATTGGGCAGCACATAAATTTATTTTACTAGCCTCGGATGGTATGTAGATTATTTCGATACATTTTTTTATATAAATAATTTGAATCTTATCCAAGTATTTAATATAATAAATTGATAATTATCTGTGTAAATAAAAAAAAATGAGAGATAGATATTTAGTCTTACAACATGGGATGTTTATTGGGTTGTGTTTACTATGTTTGTTTATTAAAATCATTTTTTATTGAATAAAACAATAATATAAACAAACTCACACATGAAATTGATTAAATAAAAATATATATTATTCAATGTAGAACATATCACAATATTATTTTCAAAAGTTAAATACACCTATACCATTTTTTTTTTAAAAAGAAATTATACAAAAAGGTATTCAAAACCTATGGTTTAGGTCATGAGACCGAAAAAACATTGATAAAAAAGAAATTGAAGATTACTTCAGGGTAAACGCAATTTCTAGGCTATTGATTAATAATTGATGGATGATCAAATTCTAATTGTCTTTTACCTTTTTCTCTTGCTACTTCTTCTATTTTTATATAATATATGTCATGGGAGTGCTCCCACAATCTAAATGAGTAGCTATCATTGAAATCCAAGTTTATCAATTAAAATTTTATATGAAGACAATGAGATCAACGTACGTATCCATAATATTATTTGAGATACATATGCGTGCATCTTATTAATTATCTACTAATCACTTGTACTCCAATGTGGAAACAATTGCATGATAGAATAAAGATTAGACATTCAATATTGCCAATATTAATGCATAATTGAAATGCAACTCAGACTGTTTGGGTGTGTAATTGCGGTTGTTTTTCAAAATATTTTTTTATTTTTAAAAAATTATTTTTGACATCAACATATGAAAATGATCTAAAAACGCCAAATTTTTTAATTTAAAGTAAAAAATAAAGATAAAAAAATTTCAATTTTTTTCAAAAGTATTTTTGAAATGTAATATCAAGCATAAGGGTGTTTGAGAGTATATAATTATAATTGCTTTTCAAAGTGTTTTTTTACTTAGAACTGTATTAAAATAATATTTAAAAAAACTATTTTTAAAATCAGCACATCAAAATGATCTAAAAACACCAGAAAAGTTTTTATTAAATCATAAAAAAATCATATATTCTTTAAAAGCATTTTTTAGAGTGATTCTCAGTCAACCCTTGATAAAGACATCCAAATTAGATGCATTTAAATTAAATATATAAACGAAAATAATTACCATATATGGTTTTTATTTGACAAAAAAAAAAATTGTCTTGTAGTTTATAAGTGTGGTTGATGTTGTTTTGAAACTGTTTTTCATTGGAATTGTATTAAAATGATATTTTTTATTTTTTAAAATTATTTTTGACATAAACACATGAAAACAATCTAATAAAAATAAAAAATAAATTAAATGTAAAAATATAAATATATTTTTTTCCATAAATACTTTTAAAATCCAATGTAAAAATAAAAAAAACCCGAGAGAGACTTTAATTTATGTTGCAATTAGATTTGGACTAAAATAATCTACTTCTGTTGACCACAAGTAAAGAGTAGTGGGTGAAAAGCTGCCAATGGTAGTGCTCCATAATTGAACCCTTTACTTGTGCACTAATCTCTCTCTCTCTCATGTAAGATGGCAAGAACACTTCCTATGATCTTTTGGTTTTTGGAATCTTTTGAATATTCTAGATCTAAGTTAGTTGTTGAAATTGAAATAGGCCATGAAGTGTTTTATTTTATTAATTAAAATAAAATGATGAAATTCAAAAAGTCAAAAAGTCAAAAAGTCAAATAAGAAAGGAAGTTCACATCTGTACATAAACTCTTGGAAGTGTAAAATTAAGTCCGTCTTTATGGTTGGACTCACAGAATATGACACGTGGTGAAGGGCGAATTTTCGAAAAAACAATGATATATTTCAAAGCAAAAAGGTTTATAATTCGGAATAAATAAATAATTAACGAAAAAGAAGAAGGTGGTTTGTAATTCGACCACTAGGTTACCCTAACAGGGAAACAAATCATTGACTAGAAAAAAACGATAATAAATTATAAAAAAGAAGAAGTATAGATTAAGGTCAAACTCTTTTTACTGTTTAGTAGTGTTAATGAAGTTGGTTTTGAAAATATTTATTTGTTCAGGAATGCATCAAAATAATATTTTTATTTTATTTTTTAAAAATTATTTTTGATATTGGTATATGAAAATAATCTAAAAATATCATATTTTTATAAATTTAAAGTAAAAAATATGAATAAAAATCCAATTTTTTTCAAAAATATTTTTAGAACGTAATGCCAAATACCACAAAGAATTAATTTAAATCAGCTTTGGTTGCACTCTAAAAACGTGTTTGCTTAACACTATGTTTTAAAAGAAAATTTTAAAATACTATTTTTTATTTTAAATTATTTTTGTGTGTTTTTAAAATAATAATAATAATAATAATAATAATATATATTTAAAAGAAAAATTATTTGTATTCATTTCTAAAAACTACTTAAAAAATAACATTAAAACTTCTAAAGATGCATGTGGTTGCTAAGGAAACGCATTGTTTGGGTGTGATAAATTATTGGGATATATAATTAGAAAAGTCGTATCTCTTTACTTGTTTCAATCCGTCCATCCATCCATTAAAGTTGAAATTAAAGCTCTTGCTTTTTTGGAATAAAGTTTAGAATTAGTTGTTGTCTTCTTGCCTAAAGCCGTCGTTAACTTATGGAAGTCTAAAGTCTCGTGCTCGTCCAAAGGGATGAAGCTTTTCTTTTGGGCATTAAGCAACTATGGTGGGATAGTGGTGGTCAAGATCCCACATCAAGTAAACTCATTTCTATCTACGCATATTGACTCAAAAATATCTCATCTAACCATCTAGAAAGTAGCTCAATAATACAAGTTTGAGACTAAAAAAATTGCTTTTCATGTGATTATTAATATGATGATCGCTGAAAACTTATATAATCGTTTACTTCAAAAGCCACAAGAAATTAATTTATGTGATTTTAATTTTTGACAAATTCAACCATGTGCTTTGGGCGAATAAGATAGGTCAAGACAATTTTTCCTTAATTTTAACTTGAGAAATTAATTGGGGGGTTCAAAAATTAAGAAAGAATTTATATTTATAGTTTAAAGAAAAATAAGTTATTAATCTTATTAGAGTTCATTACCTAGTTTATAAGTTTAATATTTTGACCCGAGTTACCTGATTGAGAGTTTGACGAGTTTACTCGTCAAATCTGGTAATATTTTTTTTTAAGTTTCATCATATTTTTATCATTTATCTATGTTGTTTTTTGACCCATCAGATTAATTCATTCATTTTAGATCAACTCTTAAATGATTTCATTAGAAACTCGAACTAGACATGAAACCGAATTAAAAAAAATCAAAATCAAATATGGAAAACAAATCAAAGCTTGTTTTTAGCATATCCATGGAAAGAGTAATTTGTTGCATGTTAAAGAAAAAAGTTCGTGTATTTTGAGCCACACACCATTTCTTTCTTGCTTTCTGTTGCTGGCTTGCTGCTGGTGTATTGCTAAGAAAAATTGCCCTTTAATTTTCTTCTTTTTGCTTCTCATGCTTCTTATTTCGAAAAGTATACATTTCTTATGCACAAAAGACTAATGCATTAGATTAGTGCTTTAAAATAAACATTGGTTAGGTTTTAAAAACATATAGGGACGAGGAAGATGTTCGATTGCCAGATAGGATTTGTGGATTAGAGCAAACTTGTTCCTATCCACATGGAGAGGGAGGGGTATCTTCAGACATTGATTTACTCCCATTTAAAATTGTTTTGCAAATGGGAGACAACGATTTAAAAATCTTTAGACAAGCAATTGAAATTTCATCTTTGCAAGTTTGCCCTTTCAAGTTTGTATTAATTCGTTTAATACCATCTAAAAATACTTAATTTCGATTGAAACCTGAGCTGACTCAAAGGTATTTTAAGTTTTAACTATAAATAGTTAATTTGTGATAGAAAAAGGGTTTTCATTGATTTATCATATTTTTATTTCTTGGAATTTGGAAATCTTAGTGGTCATCGAAGAACCCATCCACACTTCATCATCAGTCCAACAAGTCAAATTAAGATCACGACCATTAATTCATTGACTTTTATACTGACTTCAATACTCCACATCTTGGTTCAAAATCAGCTGTATGATGCGGCATCATGATGAACGAGCAAGGAAATAACAAAGTGAGGAGAAGAATTCGACGGCAAAGATACTGTCACTGTACGTCAAAAGACTTTTTTGTGCAAGGAAATCCTACTATATGCATGTTTTGCGGTCATCGAAAAACCAATAAAATTTCAGTTATTTTAGATTCTTATAAATTAAATATATTCTAATTTGAATTTAAAACCTGTGATACAGAATTTAAATTTTTTGTCGTTACGCTACGTTACTTGGAGACTTTAAAAGACTTGAATGAGTATCAAACAACACCTAAAAATCACTTTAATCCTGTATCTGAGTTTTGCATTGTGTTTCAAAAATGTTTTTTTAAAAAATGTTTTTTTATTATTTTTATTATAATTTTTTTATTTTGGTTTTTTATATCATTTTATGTGCAGTTTTTAAAAAATAATTTAAAAAAAATAAAAAATATATTTTTAAATTAAAAATTACTTTTAAAAACAAGTTTTCTGTTTACACCTATGGCAAGGTTTTTTTTTTTATATATATATATATATATATATATATATATATATATATAGGGTCATTTGGGTCATTTGGGACCATGGGAGTCTGGTCCAGTCCCTCAAAATATCTGGAAATGATCATTGTGAGGTCCTTCCTGGCTAGCTGTGTCCCATGTGTTAGAGAATAATATAAATCATATTATGGGGCCTCACTTATAAGCTTGAGTTTTTAGGTGAGATGATTCCTTAACATGGTATCAGAACCTTGTTGACCCAGCGGTCACGAGTTCGAATCTCACCATCCCCATTCTATTTGATAAAAAACCAAGCACAAGGTGATGTGAGTCTGTGCAAGCTTCAAGCCCAAAAGGCTTTCACTTGAAGGGGTATGTTAGAGAATAATATAAATCATATTATGGGGCCTCACTTACAAGCTTAAGCTTTTAGGTGAGATGGTTTCTTAACACCATGAATTCGGACAAAAGCAATGGAGCATGGTTTCTGATTTGGCTAGCAATTATTGGACAATTGCAGCCCAGAACACATGGAGGTTTCTGGACCAATGAGACTACTGTCATTGAAAACCCAGAATCTTGATCTCTCAATCTGGGCCTTCTAAATTAGTTTCTGAACTAATTCGCAAACTATTTCTAGGCTACCAAATAATTTCTGGATTAATCTTGTTGCATGAAAAAACAGAAATAAATAAATAAATAAACCCATTTAAGATGCCTTTTCTTTGTTTTGGTTTAAAAAAAGGCAGCAAAAATTGCATGATCAAGCCGGCCCGATGGCTGAAAATAGCTGAAGCGGTTAAACAAATCACTTGATCAAATTCTTGACCTGTGTGTTAAACCTTACTGTGATCATGAAACTGCATGCATAACTACATGTTTAGAAAGTGGTCGATGACTAATAACACGTTTGTTTTTGGTGTTTCAAAGATACTTTGAAAGCAAATAATTATTTTTATTTTTAAATTATCTTTTATGAGTCTTTTTAAATTATTTTGATGTGTTAATATTAAAAATAAATTATATATATTATTTCGATGAAATTCCAAACATATACATAAGCTTGAAAAGATGAGGCTTAAAAAAATCATGACGAGTTGAAAATGATGAATGGAAAGAATTTTTTTATCATAGAATGTTAATCTTGTTACCTAAAGCTTTTGGTCATTTTTATAGCTACAAGGTATGTTAAGTTGCATGGTAGAAAATTTTATTTTGTCATCAATAATCTTACAAACTTATTATGAAATAAGTGTCTTTTAGTACCATAAAATTGACAAATAGAAAAAGAAACACCAACAATATTTTTCCATTGGTAGATTATGTTAAATTTTACCAACATAATAGTCTCTCATTGTATTAATCAGTATATACTAACAAAATATTTTTGTCAACATATACTGAGGGAATAAGAATGGGGGAAATGAATGAAAAATGTCAAAATATACAATGACTTGTCATTTATATAAATGAGGATACCGATGAAATTAACTTGTCGATGAAATTAACTTGTAATGTCGTTGGTAATATCTAATTTATGAACTAGCAAGCAACCATCTCTTTCTTCTTATTCTTCATCCTAGCTCTCTAACATTCCCTTACATCAAGTAAGCAAGACTACCAATTTTTTGCTTGAAATCAATTTTAAAATATTAATTTTTATTGCATAATTTTGTAGTATATGTATTTTGTTTGGGTGATTACTTGTTTTATAGCCCCCCCTAGATTGTATTTTGTGACTTAGGTGTTTTATAATGAAATAAATAATGGCTTATTTATCATGTTCGATTTATATTTGTCAGTTTTATTGTTCAATTGAATTTTTTGGTAAATGTATAAAAATTTGAATTTATATAGATAATTCAAATTGATTTAAAGTATTAATAAAATAAATTGAATAAATTTCTAGTTCTAGTAATGTGCATGGAATTGTAGATGATAATAGTAAGCCTTATAAGAATATGATTATAATTTCGATGGCAATGAATCATGGTTATATAAGTGAATGTTCAATTATAGATGAAGAACCTATACATATACGATCATGTTTTTTGATATGTTGAAAGATTTTGATGAACCGTTATAGGATGAGTGCATAAATTATAATAAATTATCGGTTATTGTACAAGTGTTCACCATTAACTCAGATTATGAGTTTAATGAGACTGGTTACGATAGAATTATCAAATGAGCAAGAAGCATTTTACCTGAATGGAAGAGGCTGAAAAAGGACTTTTATGTGTCTAAATTCATGATGAAACCTCTTAGCCTAGGATACCAAAAAATTAACATGTGTCAAAACTTATGCATGTTGTACTATCTTGAAAAATAAAGAATTGACTGAGTACAAAAGAAAAAGACAATGCCAAAGATGAAACTGGGAATAACATAATTCTAACTAATTTTGCACAACAAAAATGTTTAATGAAATTAATTATAATATAATATTTATAGATGAAATTAACTTTAATGTAATAACAATGAAATGAGTGTTTATTTCATAACAAGGAAAAAATTATTATTTTTGATTTTATTATTATACATAGAACTGGTGTTATTGTGTTATGTGTGTTACTCTAATTTTAAATACTTACAGGATAGATACACAAAGAATATAGATATAATATATAATATAGTCATAAAATTGTGTTATATCGATGAAATTACACAAACTATAAAAAACCAATAGATACACCAACAATTATTGTCCATTGGTATTTTCTTGAGAGCCTTGGAACAATTTTCTTATTGACACTATTCACTTCTTATTGGCACTGTTAATTACAATTCATTCCAAGAGCTTTGGAACTATTCCTTTCTCAATTTAGTATTAATTATTGTTCATTACAAGTGGAGTCATCAATCAGTTCTAAAAGCTATGGAATTGTAAAAAAATTTCAATGCGCTATTAACTATTGTTCATTGTAGATAGAATCATTAAAAATTAATGTACATCGGTATTTTCCTAAGAGCTTTGAATCTATTCATTTCTCAATGGTAAGAAGACAATTATTGTTCATTGCAAATGAAATCACCGACAATTAATGTGTATAACATTAATATTGCTTTAAATTAGTTAGTATTCAACATAAAGATATATTTGTGACAAAAGTCCTAATATAAACAAATTTGTGTATATGCTTAAGGGGGGATTAGAAGCGCATTGTATGAACATGATCTTTTGCTAGTTCTTCTAACAATGTTTTCTATTAATATAAGTCATTAGATGTCAACCATAAACAAACATTTAAAGGACATCCAACCACTCTCAACATAGGCTTGTCAAGTGTGATAATGCTACACCAATGAAAGGATCCTTCAAAACATGATCCATTTACTACAAAGTATCATGTCTAGTGGAAGCCCAATCACTTTATGTAACTTTGTTTTTCCTTTCATGCATTATAAAAAAAATAAAGAACAGTTAATAGTTTTTAAGAAATTAATTTCAATTAATGAGTGAAATTTCAGATTTACATATATTGATGATCTTTAAATAATAACAAAGATGATGAAATCATTAATAGAAGTTTTATTGTTTCAATTAAATCATAAAAAACCTTAATGGAAATCCATGATTAAAACATCATTTACAAATATTTAAAGGTTCCTTTCTTTACCTCTTGGCCCTCTTAGCTCCCCTTCACCATCATTTTAGCATAGACCCAACCAACAATTCCCTCTCCTCCATACTCAATTGTTCAATAAAAACGTATTTGTTTTCTCAGATAGATGAACCTTGTTAGGGCATGTATATGAATCTCTTCTCTAAAAAAATATTTTTTGACACACAAATCCATAAATAAAGTTTTAAAAACTATATTTATTCACATGAATAAATATTACCCATCAAAACCTTTAAATGACATCAAATTATAGAATGCAGTCTACTCAAGTAGAGTGCACTACGAGCGCTAATATCTTCGCTACCCTTTACTTTTGAATATTTGACAATGCTAGTATATCCGAGTTTTTCTAGCGATTGTAAATCAAATCACTAGTATGGTGAGTCTGATGATAGTCTTTCTAAAAAAAATATTGGATGAAGTTTTGTGTATTTTATTGTGGTTTATCTGTTTTATTATGTTTAAATTTTTACATGTGGCTTGTATTATTTTATTCATGTTTTAGCATATTTTTTAATCTGACTCATGTGTATGTTTTCATGCACCGTTCGTTAATTTAAGTTACATTGTTCCGGGTTATAAAATCACTTTTTACTATTCCAATTAAAAACATAAATCTCTCTCTTGGTTCACTGTAAGTGTCAACAGCATCCCTAATTGAAAAAAGAATCCCTAATTCCTCTTACGTTCATTCGATTCGATTATGCGATTCTCAATATTTCGATCAATTCTAGCAACTCATTCACGACGTCATTTTGATTCTTGATTGTGATTCTTACTCTTTTTTTTTAAAATGTGGATGAGAATGGGAATCAAATAATGAAAAATGCCGGTGCTGCGTGGTCGAGTGCGCAGAGGTCGAGGAGGAGCAGCAACACCGCGTCCAGAAAAGAAACAGCAGGAGCAGAAGAAGAATCCAGTTGAAGTGGTGGAACCGATTGCGAAGAGGACAAGGAGAAGGAGGGCAGCAGCGGAGGCGGGACTTGCAACGCCTAAAACTAACGATAAGGAACAGAAAACGGACAATGAGAGGGTAGGAGTGGGTGATGCTGTTTCAGGTGCGGTGAAAGAAGAGGAGGGGAACAGGGATTTAGAGGTTGCTAGAGAGAAGAAGGGAGTGTTGGGAGAAAAGAAGCAGATGGACGTGTTAGATAGTGGTGGAAAAAGTAATAAGAAGCCGCTTGCTGTTTGTGGTGACGATGAGGGAACCGCTGCCCCTGTACCCGACCAGGTTTTTTTTTTCTTTCTGAATTTTAATTTTAAGCTAAATTTGCTAATTTGAAAGTTGCTTGATGGTGATCGCTATTGTCATTGTAATAAAAATAAAAAAACAATCCTTTTTCCTTAAAACTCTCGATTCTTGAAGTTGTGATCCAGTATATTTTCTGTGGTTATATTATTCTCTACTTCTGACTGAACAATCAGGTAATCATAGTTAATTTGATCATATTTTTTTTAAGATTCTGTCGATTGCATATGAGACTGAGACCGTTATAAAAACCTTTTTGTTTCTGGAATGCTACTTGCTCAATCCTAAAATTCCTTTTTTTTTTTTGCCAAATCTTGAAATCAGTTGTGCCAAGACAGAATCTTTGTAGTTTGTGAATTATTTTTGTTACGAGGGTTGCAGATTTTTTCTAGTTTTGTTAAAGGTTTCTTGAAGAACTATAAAAGTGTTGGAAAGCTTAACAATAATTTTCTTTTTCACTTTGAAAAAGGGCTCTATCTGGTCTCAAGTACTGTTGTTTTTCTCTGTCGTGGAATTGATATTTGGTAATTGTGTTTTATTTATTTATTTATTTTAATGAAAAAAAAAAAGGATTATGAAAATAGATCAGAGGAATGCAGAAGAAAGTGAAAACTACTTCGCAAAAGTAGGCACACTGCACCCTGTAGCCCTTTTACTGAAGGACTATGCCTAAACTATTATGTCCATATACAGTACTGTTTGTCATAAATGGAATTCTCTGTTGGATTGATGGGGTGGTCATTGCACTGTTGGATGGCAGATTATAAGAAAGTTTATGATTCAAAACTGGAATATTTAGTATGATTTTCTAAGGTTTGAGATGGAAAAAAGTACCCCTGGTGCAGTGCACGTGCCTCACTTAAAAATGGGACCTATAATGATAACTCTGCAGGTTCCATGTTTTAGCGAGGAGCATTGTGCCGGGAGCACTAATAATATCTATTTGAGACGAATGAAAGAAAATTAGGGAAAGATGCTGTAGTATGTTGTCTCCATTTGTAAGATAGAAAGCAGCAATTGAATGTACCACTTGTCATATTGACTAGCTTGTTTAGTCAGATGTAAGATTCAGATGTCTTTATATTTCTTGGCTAGATACTACCTGCACATAAAATTATAGTTTCTGAATATTTCTGTCTAATCTAAATAAGATTTATGGTTGCTAACAGATGGACAAGAATATAATCACATTTAAACAATGAAATACCAATCAACTAGCAAAGAAAATCAAGGGTTATTAGGAAACAATCATTGGCAAAGTTTTTGGTGAAAGTTTATTCAGCTATCCATGGGTCATTAAAAGCTCCACCTAATCTGAGTACCTTGATCATTCTGACTAATTAACTTTTTTATGTAGTCAAAATTGTTATACCATAGTCAAGAATTTGCTTGAGTCAGAGAGCTATTATAACAACTTTGGTGCATAACTCTGCTGCAATTAATCATTAGTCCTGATTATGAAACTTCTTGTATTTTTCACCTGTCAGAAAGGAGTAAAGACCTTGTTTTGTGGGATTATTTCAAAAATTCATGTTTGTCTTTAATGAATGCAAATCTTTGTGAATGTTCATGTTTCTTTCGTAGAACTGATTCCTCGTTTGATTCTGCATTTCACTATTTCTACAAGGGCTTTAGTGTAGAAAGAATGCTTTCTTTTTTCTACCATTGATGGCAAGCATAATTTTCAGCTGTTCTTGTTGGCAGATTATTCTCTGTTTTGACCAAATACATTTCTAGTGTTTTTTCTGTCTCTGTAGCAAGTCTCTAGGTTCCTCCTTGACTCTTTTTTGTCATTGCTAATGCACTCAGCTTGATAAAAAAAAGAAATTTTAATTCTTTTTAACACATTGCTATTACATCGTGCCTGTTTTTCTCATTGAAAATATAAGATTATTTTCTAAATCACCTCATTATTTTTCACGTTGTATATTTGCTAAAAGTCAAAAGTTCTTTGGTTTGCTTGGAAGCACCTCGTCACTTCTTTTTCTACTCCATTTGTGATCTTCTTTCTTAAAAAAAAAATTGAATCTTCTGGAATGATGATCAGTTCACTAAAATTAATGTGTTAATTTAGGAGGCAATATGAAGAATTTACAGTGCTGACTGTTCATGATGCCATTGATCAATTATCTAAATTTGGAATCTTCCTTGAAATTACATTTGTAGAGCTTAAAAAGGTAACATGTTTAGACATGTAGAGAAAGAAATGATATGACCATTTTGTGCAGGCAGCAGCTGCTGAACCATGGCAGTATTTTTATCCGCACTCCCCTTTACTTTTTTTTTCTCTGAATCTTGCAGATGAATGTAATTTCTTGGCTATGGTGCTGCAGGTTCAGTTTGAGGATTCCCCTGTGTACAAAGTAGAAAGAAAGTTGGGAAAGGGTGGCTTTGGTCAAGTGTATGTTGGTCGACGTGTGTCTGCTGTAAATACAAATGATAAATCTGGTGCAGGAGCTCTAGAGGTAAAGTTGTTTTATTTTTATACACGTGTGATGAATGAGTGTGATCTGATCAGTGATCGTACTGCTTTATACTATCACCTCTGAACTTTGGATTTTAGGTGGCACTAAAATTCGAGCACAGAAGTAGTAAAGGATGTAATTATGGACCACCGCATGAATGGCAAGTTTATGAGTGAGTATTAGATTATATCTATCATGCTTTCTTATGACTGTTGCATATTAATAATACATATCCGAATCCCTATCCTTAAGTTTCTGGAGCAATAATTTTGAATCCATCACTTTTTGTCCCTTGCACAGCACTCTTGGTGGCAGTCATGGTGTACCACTAGTACACTATAAGGGTCAGCAAGGTGATTATTATGTCATGGTATGCTATCTTTGCTTTTGTTTCTGGCTTGAGATTGGTGAATCCCTATAGCTGTATTTTCATCTGGTTTTGGAATTGTTTTTAACAGCAAACCCTTATACTTGTAGGTTATGGATATGTTGGGTCCAAGCCTGTGGGATGTTTGGAATAACAATATTAACTCAAACTTGTGAGTTCACTTTTGCTCAATTGTTTTGTTGCTTATTAGCTTATCTCTTTTGCATAAGTTTGCTAAATTAAGTCTTGGACTTGTTGGCAGAATGTCCACTGAAATGGTTGCATGTATTGCCGTTGAAGCTATATCCATATTGGAAAAGATGCACCTTAGAGGGTAAAAGTTCTTTGCATATGTTATATTGCTCTTTAATTTTAGTCTTGATAAGATGAATTGGATTGGTTTGGTCTGGCATGTGGAATGGGTGATGTAAACTTCTATTTGTGGAACTGCTAGTTGGCTATTTATGTTATGTGATTGATCTGTGAATTTTTAATATCATATTTAATTGAAAAAACATGTGATTCTCTACACAAACTTTGCAGTTATGTCCATGGAGATGTAAAGCCCGAGAATTTTCTGCTTGGCATTCCAGGAACCCCTGATGAGAAAAAATTATTTCTTGTTGATCTTGGATTGGGTAATTACAAAAATGCCATTCTCATCTTTTAGATTAACTTTAAACTGCTGATTTTTGGGTTTTCTGACTGTCTCCATTGAACCACAATTTTCTGAATTGTTCTGGCCATTCAGCTACTAGATGGCAAGATAGTTCAACTGGTTTGCATGTTGAGTATGACCAAAAGCCAGATGTTTTCAGGTTAGATGTCTGATTCTATCTTTTTTTTATATTAAGAAATTAATTGAAAACCAGATGTTTTCAGGTTGAATATTTTTACTTTCATTAGATTTGTTTTATTTAAAAAAAAATTGGTTGTTGGCGTTGTGATTGTTTTGTTTGGACAGGGGAACAGTGCGTTACGCTAGTGTGCATGCTCATTTAGGGAGAACTGGTAGCAGGAGGGATGATTTGGAATCTCTTGCTTACACGCTTATTTTTCTTCTCCGTGGTCGTTTACCTTGGCAAGGGTACCAGGCAGGTCCTTTCTTTTACATGTTTTGGGAACATGTTTGTCACTTTTGGTTCACTTGTGCATAAACAATTAACAGAAAGTTCACTTTTTTTGCTTATACTTTCAACATTATTGTGTTCTTAGGGAGAAAACAAGGGGTTTGTTGTTTGCAAGAAGAAGATGGCAATAACCTCTGAGGCTCTTTGTTGCTTCTGTCCACAGCCTTTCAAACAGTTTGTTGAATATGTAGCGAACTTAAAGTTTGATGAAGAACCCAATTATGCAAAATGCATTTCCCTCTTTGATGGAGTTATTGGTACAAATCCAGATATGAGACCACTTAACACGGAAGGTGCCCAGAAGGTTCACAGGCTGTTCCTTTTTTTGGGAGTTATTAGTTGTTTTCTCTTAAGTTGGACTTATTGAGCTATTAACTTCTTTTTTAATGAACCAGTGCTTCAAGTTTTGAATTTCAAATGTATCTAATCTATACTTATGGTCTTGTGAAGCTTATTTATCAGGTTGGTCACAAGAGAGGCCGTTTGACTATGGAGGAGGAAGATGATGAACAAACAAAGAAGAAGGTTCGCATGGGCATGCCAGCAACACAATGGATTAGTGTGTACAATGCACGCAGACCAATGAAACAAAGGTACGAAATATGCCTCAAGTCATTAGTCCTTGGCCTTTTTTCATATCGGCCACTGTTTTGAGTCTATTTTGCACTGTGGATGTTTTATTCATTTGAAATATTTTAAAGTTTCATGTTCTCATGCTTATTCAGTTTGATCTTTGTATCGTGTTGTTAGGACATTAGAGTGGTTAAATTAACTCAAATTAGGTGAGGTTGAGAACTTTATCATGCTTTCTTAGGTATCACTATAATGTGGCTGATGCAAGGCTTGGTCAGCACATCGAAAAAGGAAATGAAGATGGCTTATTTGTTAGCAGTGTAGCTTCATATCAAAATCTATGGGCCATTATTATGGATGCCAGTACAAATTACTCTGCACAAGTTTATGAGCTCTCGCCAAATTTTCTTCGCAAGGTACGTGATTATATATTTTTATCTACCTGAAGCATTTTTATCACTGTTATTCTGAATTCATTCTTGTTCCTTGGAGAGTTAGGTAGTTCATTGAATAACTTCTAAACATGTATAGTAACAATTTCATTTTTGTTGTTTTCTTTTTTGGCTGTGTGAAGGAATGGATAATGGAGCACTGGGAAAATAATTATTATATCAGTGCCATAGCTGGAGCCAATAATGGAAGCTCATTAGTCGTAATGTCTAAGGGTCAGTCTAAACTGTTTGAATGTTTGTTTTGTAATTGTCTCTACTTCAATTTTGTCTGACTTGCTGTATTCCTTTTGAGCTCAGGTACTAGCTATATGCAGCAGTCATATAAAGTTAGCGATTCATTTCCTTATAAATGGATTAATAAAAAATGGAAGGAGGGCTTTTATGTGACTGCAATGGCCACCTCAGGGAGTAGATGGGGAATTGTTATGTCCCGTGGTGCAGGATTTGCAAAGCAGGTATCTTTGATTTTAATTTTTATTAAAATATATTGTATATTAATATATTTTAACTATGGACAGAGAACTAATTCGATGTATTAATTTCAGGTGGTTGAACTTGATTTCCTTTATCCTAGTGAAGGCATACATCGACGATGGGATTCTGGATATCGTATCACGGCAACCGCAGCAACTTGGGACCAGGCTGCTTTTGTTCTGAGTGTGCCGAAACGGAAACCCACAGATGAAACACAGGAGACCCTTCGAACCTCAGCTTTTCCTAGCACGCATGTTAAGGTTTCTGTCTCTCTACATTGCATCATTTTTTCTTGAATTCTAGTTTTCATGTCTTAGAATCAAAAAATCTGAGATGGACCTTGCAGGAGAAATGGGCAAAAAATCTATACATTGCATCCATGTGTTATGGACGGACAACGTCATGAGCTGTGTCTTGCCTGCCTCCCCTCTCGATCCCACTCAAGCTATGATGGTTTTCGCCAAGTAGCATTCATTTAGGGTTAGAGAAATTTTGATTTGTATATAGGTTATCAATTTCAATCAAAAGTATAGAAGCGTTAGTTCTTCCTCAAGTCGAGCCTGTCAACCTGGGAGAGACCAAGTGGGCTTTCTCTTGTGCTTACGGTATGCAATCGAGCAAAAGCTCGGAGGGATGGCGGCGCCTCTATTTCAACGTTGTACAGTTTTTTAATAATTGGCACTCTGATTAGGGCATATTAGACGTGGATTCTATACAGTTGCAGGGTTTCTTAAGAAAATAATACGATTCCGCAAGCAAATTGATTATTGGATGGGCTCAAGTGATAGGAAGTTGTGTTGTCAGATTGGACAAGTTTGTCCAAGTTTGAAATTTAATTAATATTGAAATAGATGAGATTTGAGAGATGACAACCTTGCTGACAGTGTTATGAGGGCAAATTCAAGATAAAAATCAATATAAGATGAAAAATTATACATGTTTAATTATGGTTTTATTTCAGGTTAGGAGAGATTAGTTTGTGAAGGCCAGTATGTACTGTTACGTGATGGAAAACGATAAATTACAGAACATTCCAGGCACCCTGATTTTTACAAGCAAGGAAATGCAATTTCCACCTCTCATCCTCTTTCCACTGCCAGAGGATCTATGGCATTGGTCGGCGACATAACCTATCCAACTGAACTTTTTCCTGGTTTATTGCATAACACCAAGGTCAGACATCAGTTTCATAGCTTCTCCATGAACAGGAAAGAAGCAAGAAGAGGATGACATAAAATCTATAACATCAGTGACACGATCAGGTAAGCGACACACGAATTACCTCAATGTCGTCATGATCATAACGAACTACAAAGGTGCATCTACAGCTGTTTATATCATGTAATTGCCTGTTGATCTCTAAAACATGGGCATCACAGTAGACTGCTCGTTCTTCTCTCTCCTGAAAACCATGCATGAGCCATAAGCTAAGACGGATATGACTAACAGAAACTTACAAAAAAAAAAGTTCTATTTCAATGATGGGTGTGCCTCCCATTGATTCAGGTACGTGCTCATTAAGTTACATTGGCATATATAAATTTATAGTGCACACATGAAAAATGGAGGATTGGACTCCAACTGTGCCAATAAAATGTCAATTGCAAGATAATAATAAACATTTAAGTCAACAAAGGGAAGATATTGTGTACTTGTTCAGCCAACAAGCTCTATTCCATAGCTTTTCAGTGGATTTGTTTTTGCTTTTCTTAAAAAAGGTTAGCAAAAGGTACCTGAAAGCACAGCACAAGATCGCCAACTTTGACCCTCTGACATTCTGAAGGTTCTAAAGGAATAGATCGTTCCCGCACTGCCCTTCTCACATTCACCCACTCATCATCTGTATTACGAAACCCAGCAAATCTTACTCGCACTTCCTGTATTGCAAACCAAGACTCAAAATCTTCAGCAGCTTGAGTGTTCACATAACCACCAATGAAAATTTAATAAGTGTAAAATACACTTACAAGTTCACCAGAACAAAGAACTCTATAGTTGAGGAAAGAAGCAACATCATACCTGGAAGCCAAAGACATTTGTTACACATGCTACATTAATATAGGATTGTAACACGCTTAAAATGTTTACATTGACAAATTTACATTAACAACCAAACGAGCACTTAAAACTAGCATTGCAAGAAGACAAAAGGCAACTTTCAAGTGCATTTGATGTTTAGACACGTGAACCAAAATATCAACATGTGAGATAAATCTGAAGAAGTTTATGAAGAAGGAAGAAAAATGGAACATTTGTGTTATATAATTGAATCTGACTTTCAATGCACTTCATATATCCTCTCCATATTCCCCAATCAATGAATTCAGGCTTCATAACACTAATGAAATATTTCATGCACAGATAGTTTCTCCATGATGCTACAAGAGATCTTCAAAAATTGATGAATGGCAACTGGGAAAACAAAGATCATTGAAACCAATTTTATTGCTTGCTTTATGATGGTGGAGCATTCTGGTAGCATAAAAAAAATGCATATTTTAACCCAAGGTTTAGTTTTTTTGGAATCTTTAAATTCACCTTTTCTTTTTTTCCCAATTCAAGCAGTATCCTAACTGGCATCTTCTGCTTCATTCAAATTTCAACTAGTCTGCTCAATTTCTAACCCACATTCTAAATTTTATTCCATTTGAAAAATCCTACCCTTTTTCTGAAGAGAAAACGATAAAGAATGTATACAAGTACACATGCATCTGATATCTCATTATAGAACAAAGATTGAGCTCTTATGCAAATTTAGGAGACCAAAAAGTGATATAATTATGTTGTTCTTCATAAATCTCATATTGAAAGTGTTAAAAATCTATTTGAGAAATGCACATAAGGATTCCTTTTTCTTGCTATCATTTTTATTATTATTTTAATTGAGACACCAAGGGCTTCCAAATGACGTGTTTATGAATTACTGTACATTCACTATTTGTACACATACAGCATTTAAATACACACTTAGGCATTTCTTTATAGAAAGTGCATCCTCACCAAGCATTATCTTTTGAGGACAAAGCTTCAAAAATCAACTCTGAAAGATCAGAGGCATTGCCTGTATAACAATTGACAGTGAAGATTATTAGATGCCATAACCTTATTTAGAAAGAGAGGAAAGGTTTCCAAATTTTACAGATAAATGAAACAATTCTATCAACAACGCAGTCAAAGCATAATGGCAAAATGATAGCTGAAGATTCATTAGATAACAGGACCTGAATACACTTAAATATCATATTAAATGTTATGAGGTTGAACCATGTTGCAACGCTTTTTACCCATGAATAAACATCCATAATGGTCAGAGTTAAAAGCAAAAGCAGTATGCTTCCAGTCAAATTGAGAGAGAGAAAATTGACACAGAGAAGGAAAACACCAGACAGGAAAGAAGTTATTGCTGAAAGCAAATAAGAGCCTCAATACAGACAAAAGATATCAACAACTGAATCCTGCTAACCAAAAGACAGATGGCAGAATGGAAAGTCATCCACATGCCTGAATGATCAGCCGGTCAATAAGAAATTACATCACATGATAGGTTACCTCTCAAAAGATCAAGTCTTTGCCCGCTAAATATGAGTATACACAAATGATATTGTCAGTGAGTCACTCTTAAGGAAGTTAGGCACCATGCAAGTACATGTTCAGCTATTCTCACACAAGAATGATGCAGCAGCAATTTGATTAGATTGTTGTCGTTGAAAAGAATTCTAACCTGATATCAATTAGGATGAGGATAAGAGCCTGCTACTAAATAATAACTAATCCCACCCCATGATGATCCAGCACAGTCACACTACTATGCCTCAATGGCTTATGGCCTGAGGTAAGAACTAAGAAGATGCAAAATTATTGATTCATGCTTATGCATGTATTCTTCTTAAATACCCAAACCAGAAAGCTATATTCACACACAATAATCATAATTATGCGATTGGATGATGGTGTAAAGACCCGCAATTAAAGACATTAAAAAGTTTTGAAATGAACGACCATCACTATAATCTTAATTATAGTTCCAACAATGCGAGTTAAATGCAGAACCTTTGAGCTTTTGTGAACTCTCAGTTGCACCGAAAGAAGTGCTTGCATCAGAGAGATTAGTGAGTAATTTGAGAGCCATATTTGAAGAAGCAACTTGAGGTTGTGACTTCTTTAATCTATCCTGGAACCAGCTTTGAACCTAGATCACAGCAAGAGTGAGGTAGGATTTAGGAGTGACCAAGATGACCATGAAATTAAAAAGAAATGCTTGGAATATTAAGAAAAACCTGTCGAGGTGTAATGGCTTCCTTTCCAGCACGACTTGGCGCGTAACTGAAAATGACACAGTAATCTTTCACATAAACATTTATTCAAGGAAGGCAAATACATAAATACAACAATGCATGGATTCCTTCCTTTAAATTGCATAAAGGGTACAGCAAGAATACCCTAAAATAGATTTTACCTAAAGCTGCTTGCAAGCTTCTCACAAAACTGCGGAGCTAGTGCTTCCTCCCGTGATTCCTTGAACAGATTCTCCATTTCCAGCATCTTTCGTGAAATGCAAAATAATTAATAAACAGTAAGCTAGTCAGTTAGATACCATGAACGAATTTATTCATCAAAAAAGAAAAGAAAAATAAAGAATCAATCTTGTGTGTGTTTCAAAATAGGAATGCCAAACAATTAGTAATTCAGACATCTTTTACAGCCAAGAGATAAATATGAGCACAAAAACGATGTAGAGAGCAACCCATTATTGAAAATCACGAAGTGTTGGGGGGGTGGGGAAGGGGGGGGTTGAGCAGGAATTTGGAGCCTAAAGTTCATGATAGAAAAGAGCGAATTGGGAAGATAGATGAGTGTGTTTGTGTGTTACCTCAAAAAGTGTGAATTCAAAATCCATGGCTGTGATGAAATTGCAGCCAGAGAGAGTAAGGTTTTTGCCTTGCCTGGCTTTCTTTTGTTTCTTGTTTCTACTGGATTTTATGGTTTTAGTCCTTCAAGGAGAGGTTTACCTTTTCTTCATTTTTCTAAACCTGCTTTTCAATCTTTATGTTTGCTTCCCAACGAATTACATTTTTTTCTTATGTTTTAAGAGTTTTTTAAAAAAGTTCTTTATTTTAATTATTTTTTGTTTTTGAAGTATTTTTTGTTTTTAAATTATTTTAATAAATTGATGTCAAAAATACTTTTTAAAACAATAATCAATATATTTGAAAACAAAACACACTTTTAAAAACAAACACTATTATATTTTCAAATGCCTCCAAAATAAATTAACAGAAACTAAAACATTAAAGAATTCATTATAGTTATTTTCATTGTTTATTCTCTCGCAATTCATTAGGGATGATAATAGTGTATTTTGTATAAAAACAAATTAGTCTTCAAAAATTTTCTTTTCACAATTGAGCCTTTTTAAGCCCAAATCGACATCCAATTGCATGTTTTTTTGGCAAGTAGTTTGAATTGAAAGAGATAGGACTAATATGAAAAATATGAGTAATATAGATGGCATCTTGAAAATTTGTTTTAAAAGTTCATTTCCATCCCTTATTTGTTTTACCTATTAGGTGATTGGTCCTTATATTTGTTTTTAAATACATTTTGATATCATACTTAATCTCTCTTTTTCTCTAGTTTTTTCTTAGGTGGAGGAAAGAGAAGGGTTATTGGATTACAGTTTATAGAGAGAAAGTCATCGTTAAGAAATATTTTGACCACCAAAACAATTTATTTTTATGTCAAAGATTTCATGTGATGAAGGGGTTACAAACTTACAATTAGTTGTTTTACCTTGAGAACACCTAAAAAAATAAAATTTGAGCTCGAGAAGATTTTTGGTTATAGGTTTTTTTGTGTTTTTGAAGACCATGGATTGGTTTAAAAAGGCTTTTATTATATTTCCTCGGTGTTTTTGGTTGAAAATGAGTTGAAATAGGTTTTGGTAAAAAAAAAAAGATTCTTGCTTTTTAGCCAAACTAATGGCCAAATATAAAATTTCTAGACAAAATGTTTTTTATTAAACTTTTTAAAAAATAAAGGTTCGTGCGAATGAGTCTTTCCTTGATTAGGTGAAGCATTAGGGTTGGCTTACTAGGTCTGGTTTACGAGGTCTAATAACCCTTGACCTAATGGTTTATATATATATATATATATATATATATATATATATATATATATATATATATATATATATATATATATATATATCTTTTTATATGTGTTTGTTAATTTTATATTTTAATTGATATACTTTCTCTATGGTTTTTTAGCCTTTGTTGAATAATGATTAGTTCTAATTATATTGGATGTGTTTAATTTTTATATTGGGTAATATGTTCATTTGTATTTTTGATGTCTATTAGCACATAAACACTAACAAAGACTCATTACATGTTCTTAATAGGCATATGACTCGACACAAGACAAAGGAATTAAATGCATTAATTTTGAAAGTTTTAGCCAAATCAGATTTGAAGGGTCTATTGGAGCATCAAGATGAAACCTTTGTACATCCTATCTATGTGCAAAAAAAATCAATCCAACTTTATTTGGGTCATGAAGTTTTAACAACAAATTTGTAAAATTTTTAAATTTCTTGTCAGGATTACATCTTACGTATAAGTTTGCAAGGTAGTCAAAATCGAGATTTTGACACGGATCGGAAAGGGCTCCGAAAAATCGGATCGTAAGATCGGATCGTAAAATCATAGAAAGATCGTAAAATGTCCGTACAAAAATTATTACTTTTAATTATATTTAAATTTAAAAAATGAATTTAAATATAATTAAATATTATTATTATTATTATTATTATATTATTATTATTATTATTCTACGATTTTTCTACGATTTTTCTACGATTTTGAACGATTTTTCTACGAGTTTGACCGGGTTCGGTTTTTCTACCGGTTCAACCAGGTTTTCGGAGCCAACTCGCAAAATCGTACGATTTTGCGAGTTGGCTCGCGATTTTGACTACCTTGTAAGTTTGTAATACCAGATATTAAACCAAAAAAATATATAAGTAAAAAAAATTTAGAACATATAAAAAAATAAAAACTTTTCTATTTAATATCATGAATATGTTTTACGTATAAATTTGTAATCCCAAATATTGAAAGAAAAAAATGTTTTTTTGGTATTTTTGAAATATATGTCAAATTCTCATGGTTTTGATAAATAGTTATTAAATCCTAAAATGCATTATAAAAATATAATTTTTTTGTGTTTTTTTAATATGCTAAAATATGTAAATAGAATCTATTTTTAAGAGACTTGGTTGTATGCATGAAGAAAAACACATATTTTTTGTATTTTTGAAATGAGGGATTTTTTTTATACTTTTGGATCTTTATGAAGTTGTTATGATGAAGAGGCTAGGACCGAAAGCTGCTACACCAACATGACAAATGGTTGTTAATGGAGAAGATCTTTCATTGTTACTCATGATGCATAGAAGATGAGGGCTGATGTAACAACCCGTAATTTTTTTTATTTTTTTTTTTGGTCGTTGCTCAACGACCCATATCCATTCACTTCGGTAAATACCATCCATACAATAATCGTTCCATTAAAGAAAATAACTTCTCGTGAGAGTACAATACCTATAGTTTTCACAACTAAAGATTTAGATTAAAAGTATACATACATGGTTATGAGTTTACGTTCTTAATCTACTAGTGATATTTATAAACGTTCACAAAAGGGTCTGGTAACAAATTAAGCATTCAGAACATTACTTCAGCCCAAACACATCTTAAATTAGAATGCAATCTACATGGTTCTTTGCAAAAGTAGGTTCCTTTGTATTAGGTTCCCTAGCTCTCTCGTGGCTGTGACGTCCCTGCAGCAGTACAAACATTTAATGAATTGCAATTACTTAATGATGGTATTAAAATAATGTTGACCAAAAGATCTATCGATTAAAAGATACACTGGCATGTAGGAATTTCTGCATATACATAAAGCAATTCGATTGTAGAAATATAGGTACCCCATTTCTCTTTTTCGAGCAACAATATCATTACTCCGTATATTCATAAAGGCATTCATATCTGAGGTCTACCATTCTTTCCGGCCGTCGTTAAACGGAACTAACATTCTTTTTTTGACCAACCTTTTGGATGTCATTAGCCGGAGCTAATCACTCATTTATTCTGGCCATCCTTTCGGATACCATTAGCCGAAGCTAATCAGCGTTTATCCCGGCCATCCTTCCGGATGCCATTAGCCGTAGCTAATCAAGCGTTTATTCCGGCCATCCTTTCGGATGCCATTAGCCGTAGCTAATCAAGCGTTTATTCCGGCCATCCTTTCGAATGCCATTAGCCGAAGCTAATCAAACGTTTATCCCGGCCATCATTTCGGATGCCATTAGCCGTAGCTAATCAATCGGTGATCCACATTCAAGCATGCAACAATCTAATATATATATAACTCATCGTATTCGTATAATATTCAAATTAAAATACCTATTACGTGTCATATAAAAAGGAGAGGTGTAAATCACCTACTTGTTCCACTAGTGGGTTGTGCTTGTCTTGCCGATGATCCAGTCCCAACCGCACCACCTGCGACATCAAGGGTCATAAATCAGTACACTTGCATTTCGGCCTACATCCGTCACTGCACTCATTTCAAGAGTTCATATGTTCATAATGCAGCTTCGCCAGCGAGTCGCAATTTGCCGTGAAATACTCAATTCGGCACACAATACTTTAACCGAATTCCAGTCCAAACACTCATGCAAATTCTCAGAAAAATACCCATGCATTTCAACATAGATTTTCAGTTCAACACACAAAATTTTCCATTATATTTAACAAGCTGAAAACATACATTTTCTACCCAAACTTTTCAACAAGTTTCGGCCTAAACCCATATTAAACTTTCAACCAAATATACACCAATTTAAGCATAAAAACAGCATGCATTGCTGGTTCAAAACACCCAAAAACAATGCTGCCAAGACAGCACCCCGCAGTAATTGTAATAGCAATAAATCACAATTCACTCAGACAATGTCAAATCCCAACGGTGAAATTGTATATCAACAACGCATGCAACACATACCCAAATTTCAGATCATTTTAACGGTTAGATCTACCAATATTGGAGTTAAACCGGAGACTGACCTTAAACTGGAGAGCTACTGTTCAACATACATATCTCCTTGCTGGACTGTCAATTCCTCATCTCCACCGTTCAGAACATTAATCACACTCAGTAGCACTACGTACCCAAATTTCAGCTTCATCCAACGGTGATATGAAGCGAAAATAGCAGGCGGCTCTGACTGGAAAAAGAAAGCAGATTTTGCTATTTTCTTCAAAAGAATACTCACCTGTAACGGAGAAAAACCAGGAGAATCCCTTCGGTGAATATGTAGTAACAACCAAGGCAAACACAATACTCAAAAATAAGCTTGATCCAACGGTATGAAAACTCTAAACTCAGTCGGCGGCGCAACACATTTGAAAAGAGTCTCAACAAATTCCAGAATTCATTCAAAATGCAATATCTCTCAAATGGTAAGAGATAATTAAAATCCCTACGGTCATCGTGTAGGTAGTATAATGAAATACAACTTACCAAAAAATCAGAGACATCCAACGGTGGACGGTGGAGGAACTGTCCGGCGACTCCGACGGGTTTGAGGGGGTTTCCAGAAATCTTCAGATGATCGGGTTTCTCAAACGGCGGCAGATAATTACAATCCCTCCGGTAAGATGCTAGACAATAGTGATCTGCCCAACATATCCAAAACTCAGCCTAATCCAACGGTGGCCGACAGAGATATGGCTGTCGGAGCACAACTCCCTTCTTCTCTCTTTTCTCTCTAACCCCCTTAACTTATCTCCCCCCATTTTAAAATGTCTCTTTTCTTTTCTTTCTTCTTTATATTTATTTCAATTTTCACCCTCCTCTCAACTTATTTTATTTCTCTTTTAATTTAACACTTATATTTATTTCCCGGGGTTTACAATCTCATTGCAAATTAACTACGGAATTTGGACATTGGTCGAATCCCTTTACAATTTTCTGCCCCGTCACGAAATTGGCAACGACAAACTAAGTCAGCCTTAATATACATATATATTTATATATTTTTTTTTCTTGGGTGTTTACAATATAAATATCTTTTCTCTTGTGTGTTTACAGCTGAGCTGTCAAGGAACCATCTCACCTAAAATCTTATGTTTGTAGATGAGACCCTAGAATATGATTTATATTATTCTTTAACACACTCTCTCAAGTGAAAACTTTTGGGCTTGAAACTTGCACAGACTTACACTACCTTGTGCTTGATTTTTATCAAATATAATGGAGGTGGTAAAATTCAAACTCATGACCGATGGGTCAACAAGGCTTTGATATCATGTTAAGGAACTATCTCACCTAAAAGCTTAAGCTTGAAGGTGAGGCTCCATAATATGATTTATATTATTCTCTAAAAGTTATTGCACTATTGAGGATAGATTTGTCGCTCCTGTGTTGTTTACTGATGGTGTGGAGAAGATGATGTTAGATACTGCTGAGGAGATGCTGAAAGAAAGAGAGGTCATTGTTCCAACTTAATTACTGGAAGTTAGTGGTTGCGATTGAGAAGAACCTCTCACAGCTGGGCTAAAGGCATGCAGTTGTTAAAAGTTTTGATAATAAGATAATCTTTATATTATAGACGTAAGACTGAGACGAGATGTGCAACCCTCGTTGGTAGATGCTAGCATGACAGGTGTAACAGTGTTTAATAAATCATACATATGCTGACTAGAAATATTGCATCAAAAATATAGCAAGTAGTTCATGGGATAGTGTCATTTAGCAGCAAAATTCAGTAACGAAGATAGTGTTAGACATAGAATACAATGTCAATGAATTAGGGAGTGCACATTGTTACATGTAAGCCATGAGTTGTGACTTGACATGAACATGAAGCTGGGATAATGAGCTTTTAAAGATGGCAACAAACACAAGTAAAATTGACAGTTAGGGGCTGACAATTAGACATTTAGATTGTGGGTTAGTGATGACAGTTATAGTTCCAGATTATGAGAGATAGATGGTTGGATGTGGGGCATGTCTGGGATTTGCTCTACAATTCACTAAGATCATGATTGGTATAAATCCTTTGTTTACAAGAGTAATAAAGCTTAAGAGTTTTTTCTTATATATTGTGCACTTACTTTGCATTATTTTCTACTTGTGTATTCTGATAGCTTATAACTTGTGAGAGTGGGGGAAACTCTTTAGTATGGGAAACACTTAAATATAGACAAATACGAGTAAAGGGGTGAGGAAAGGTTGAGTCTAACAGGAGGTTGGGTTGTCGATTAAGGACTGATTTGGGGCAGAACATTTGCCCCTGTGATAGCAAGGAAGGTGATGGGAGAGAGATGTTGCTTATTGTTGAGCAAGATCGGTAGCTTTCTTTAGTTGTTGTTGGTTACAAAGTAGAAACTGGTGGTTTGCTAGTGGATGGCGATGTCAGCTAATGAGGCAAGATAAAGCTCACAATGAATGCCTTGCCATGGATGGTGGAAAATAAAACCTTTTGGTGATTCTTTTCAATCTCTTTAATGATTGTTTTAGAGTGTGGTTGAGGTTACTTTTAAAAGTGTTTTTTGTTCAAAAATGCATTAAAATAATAATTTTATTTTTTAAAATTATTTTTGACATCAACACATAAAAATGTTCTAAAAACATATTTTTTTTTAAATTTAAAGTAAAGAATAAAAATAAAAAATTCAAATTTGTTCAAAAACACTTTTGAAACGCAATACAAAATACAAAAAGAGAGGCATGAACCCTTTTTTATTTTATTTTTCAAATGTGGTTTTGAATAGTTTATGGCCAATACTTTTCTAAAATCTCTCCCCAAAACTCTCCCCTTATTGCTTCTGTATAGGTTGTTACCAAATTGTCTTTTTTATCTCAATTGTTTGGTGGACAAGCAACACAAAACCATTTTGGTCCTTTTTTTCTTTGCACTTTTAGCCTCCTTGTCCAACTATTTTTTTTATAATTATATTTTTTTGTTTGAAAAATGCAACGTCAACATTGACTTAAAAATATTAATGTTATGTAAATGAGTACGTTAAAAAAAATTGAATGCATTGAAAACAAATTATTTTTTTGGAAAACATGCTAAAATTACCACAAACAACACAAATATATCAGAAAATGTTTTTTTTAACTATTTATTGTTATTTGTAGTTGTTGTTTTGGTTTTGTTTTTTTTTAAATAAAAATTCTGGTAAAAAATCAAAATACAACACTATCCTTTTAAAAAAGTCTCTCATTATATCTCTTAGAAATATTTGAGTACATTCTATCAAGTCTTTTATTGGACTTAGATATGTCTATCTAATCCAAAAATATAATTGTTAGGTTTTCCACATTGTCCATACATAATAGATTTGTATTTGAAGAAATCATAATCTCCTAAATATATCAAAGTTTGTACTACACCTCGAAGTGCAATCTTTGATAAATTTTTATTATTATTTTTAAAGGTTGTGTTACTGTTATTGGTGTAAACTTTTATTTTTTTTAAAAAAAAATTAATTGGTTGCACTAGTCTTGGTAGTCTAACTAACAAAAAAAAGCTTTATTTTCTAATTTGTTTTTTTTAAAATTCATTTATAAATCATTTTTATCTCCTAAAAAAGTGTTTGTGTTTTTTATAATTTTTTGTATAATTATTGGATTATTGTAAATATTTATTTTAATTTCCCATATATGAAACCAGAAATAAAAGTTAGTGACAAAATGAGAAGTGAACAAAAAAAAACTATAATTTAGATAAATGAAATTTGTTTAAAAATACAAAATTTCAAAATCATAAAAATAAATTTTAAAAATAATCCTACAATATCGTGCGGGCAAACCTGTAGTCATTATTATTTTTTATTCAAAAATCAAGAAATATTGTCGCTCTTATTTAGAGATAAACGAGGCACTTGCTTACGCTTCACTGTAGCTAGAAAAACAAATCGAAAGCCCAAGGAAGGAAAGGAAACAAACATAACAACAACAGACTAATTTGTAGTTTAGATTGTAGGAGAGAGAAAAGGGAAAAAATGATCAACTGACTATCGGCAACTCTACGACCACCATTAGTGGACACGCGCACCACCACGTTGAAGAGGTCATGACGACGTATCCGGTGAGATGGTAGATGAATATTTTTCACAACCAAATAATGTCGCACGCGATGTTAGAAAAGCGCAAACAAAAGACAACTGTCAGCGTTTCAATGAGACACGTTATCCGTTTTCTTAAAAAAAAAAATAAACCACAAATAGTAAACTCTTCGATTTTATCATTTATGAGGACACATTCTTGGTTTCATTGTTTATCCGAGGACGAAAACCTAAAATACACTTACTTGGTTGACAAACTGAAATATGCTAATGTTTTGTCTCATTCAAGGGTATAAGAGTTAATTAACCGTGCATTGACAAACTGAAATATAAAAAAAATCTTGCCCATCAACAATGTTTTGTCTGATAGCAGGGGTCAAATCGTGGTTTCAATGTACAATGTTTTTTTGGAAAAGATGCAAATACCACCAAACAATCAGAAAAATGTCAACTAGTACCATGAAAAAGTCGCAAAATACCCCCGAGTCCAAGAGTTAAATTTTAATGCATTGAAAGGCAAAACATAATTACACTATTACAATCCATAGTAATTTGTGTCTCATGCTACAATATTTATGACACACCATATAACTTATGTCTTACGTCCTGTTTGACAATTCTTTTCAAAAACGCTTTTAAAAAAATGATAATTTTTTTATTTTAAATTACAATTTTTATTATTTTTAAATCATTTTTATATATCGATTCGAAAATATTTTTTTAAAAATAAATAAAAAATATTATTTTAATACATTTTTAAATAAAATATACTTTTAAAAATAACATCAATCACATCTATAAATAGAAAATTAATATAAAGCCCGAAGAGACGAAATCGAAAAATAGTGGGGCTTCGGGTAAAAGATTCGAAAAAACATATTAATGAGGCACGTCAGCAATTTTGGATCCAAGAAATCCAGCCTGGATACGGTTGTAAGCTTAAAGCAAAGTACAGGCACAAAGGGAAGGAAAATAAATTAATTCCACCTAATATTTTGGTATATTACGCTTTTATTTAATGGGACTGAAAAGCTCGAGATGGTGACGTGTCATTACAAGAAATGCTTACATTAATTATCCTATGTCACATGCTCCTGATGTCCCCCACTTTGCCGCGATGCTCTCTTATTTTATTAAATAAATAATATTAGCCCCCCGAAAATCTTTCAATTCCAGCTACACACCTGCTTTCATAATTAGAAGAACATTAATTATTATTTAAAAAAACAATGGAATTGAAAAAAATTAAGAAATCATAGAATAAACATTTAAAAAACAGATACGATTGTTAGGTGAAAAATATTAGCTGTGATTTTATGAAAAGTAATTGTTATTTATCCAAAAAAGAAAAAAAGAAAAAGGAAGTATCATGCTATTATCACTTGTTTTTCTTATTTTTAAGTATGTTTGAAAGTATGATTAAGAGTATTTTTAAAGTGTTTTTTATTTAGAAATCCATTAAAATAATATTTTTTATTTTTAAAATTTATTTTTGTCATTAACATATTAAAATGATTTAAAAATATCAAAACAAATCAATTTAAAAATAATATATATATATTTTTTAAAATAATAATTTTAAAACAAAATGTAAAACAAGCATATAATTTGATTGACATCAACATGGATATCTATATAAAAATATACCTTTTCTGGCCATATATTATTTTCCTGAAACAATAGAAACCCTAAAACGAAAAAAAGAAGGAAGAAATATTACATTATTAGTTTAGCGTAATGTGTTGAATGTCACATGATTTGTTTGGTATCTAGTTGGTGCTTGCTCCAGGTGAGGTCCCCCTGTCCTGTCTGGATTATCAAAGTAGGATTTTGTACAGATGTCTCCTGACCCACGTGTGACCCTACACTGTCGAACCACCCTCTTTTAAATCGGCACACCTCCAGGCAGGTATCACGTGCCTTCGAGGCACATTCAAGTATGTTATGACGCAATTTTCTAGCCAATTAATTTCCGCTTCATCCATTATTTAAATTTTAAGTTTTTCCTTTTTCTTTATATTTATAAACAATGGAGGTATCTACTAGGGTAAAAAAAAACCCAACAAACTAGAAAAACATTTAGTCATTGTTTCATGGGTTTTGTATTATTTTGAAAATATTTTTCATTCAGAAATATATTAAAATAATATTTTTTATTTTTAAAAAATTATTCTTGACTTCAACGCATGAAAATATTCTAAAAACATCAAAAAAATTAATTTAAAGTAAAAAATAAAAAAAACAATTTCATATTTTTTTAAAAGTGCTTTTGAAACGCAGTGCTAAACAGAACCTTAATGACTGTTTAAGAGTGTGATTTAGGCTACTTTTGAAAATACTTTTCATTCATAAATTCATCAAAATGATGTTTTTTATTTTTTAAAAATTATTTTTGACATCATCACATCAAAATAATCTAAAAACATAAAAAAAAATAGTTTAAGTAAAACAAATTATATTTTTTTCAAAAACACTTTTAAAATATAGTGACAAACAACCCTTAAATAAAAAAACCAATTAAAAATATTTTTAAAAAATAGTTTCAGAAGCTTGAAACCGATTGAAAAGTATTGCTTCAACCAAAAAATTAAACAAGCTATTAAAATAGATATGAATATAACATTGGAAGGCTGAAACCCTAAAATTTACTCTCGCCTCACACCCCTTCGTGCTCTCATATGTTATTTTTCTTTGGATAGTCGATCTCCACTTTCTTCCTAGTTTCTCTCTCTAAAATTTCTCTCACATATCTTCCTTGTTTTTTCTTCTTTTTCCTAGTTCAACTGTTTTCTTCTTCCTTTCTTTCTTCAACTTCATCCATCAAACATATTATTACCATCTTGACTTCATCTATCTCCATCATTTTCTTTTTGTGTTAGTAATGGAGTGAGCGAGAAAGAAAGACGTGGATGATTTTGAAATGGTTGGTGGGAATAGCTTTGGTTTTATCAAAACTATGTAGAGTTGCTAAATCAATAGTTGGTGGTAACAATGTGTGCATTACGTTGAAATTTATCTGCTTTGTGGTTGATTTGGTGAATCAGTAAAGGGGCTTTCGTGGTTGATTTATCTAAAAAACCAATAATAATAATAATAATAATTAATTAGGTTTTGCTATTTTTTTTAAATAAACCAAAACTAGCCAATGTGAACCAAGATAACTTATACAACTTAATAAGACCAACAAGAGAATTTATATTCAATAATTCATACAAGTTAAAAAGTTCTATAAATTAGCATAAGAAGGAATTTGCTCAATTGACATCGTCGTAACTCATGCTTTCAAATTATTTTTTCTCAAAAATACATCAAACTGATATTTTTTATATGCTTTTTTTATGGTTATGATATGCCGATATCAAAAATAAAAAATTAAATTCAAGAAAATATATTATTTTAATTGGAAAGCCGTTGTGACACTTTATCATTACATAAGGCTATTTGACATTGGATTTCTAATGCATTTCAATGCGTTTGATATGAAAAAAAACTAAAAAAATTATTATTTGAGTTATTTTTGGGGACACAATTATATAGTTGCCTGAATCATATTAAAATTACAAAATAATTTAATTTTAAATTTGAACGAGGTAAAAGACTGGGTTATAAGATTTCAATATTTACCTATTTAATCTATTTTAATAATAATACTAAATAAATATATGTGATGTGAATATTTTTTATGTTTTTTTTTTTTTAATCCGAATAGCATAATATAACGTAAAGTTAGTGTCTTCAGTCACCGAAGTAAAATGACAGAGATGCAGTGTACAGCAACTAGTGAAAGAAATGTGCGAGTGTCGGTAAACTAAACTGGACTAAAAGTGTTTGAAGTCAACGTAGTTTTCCTCATTGACTGGGTTACGCTGTCAATTAGTCGGCGACTAACTGTGATTCTGGCCCGATTAGTGTGGGACCCAGACAACTGTCGCTTCACTTCCAGCTCTCTTTGCAATTTGTGCCCAATCCATTCCCCCATCACCTGCTTCTGGTTCCTAATCCCGTAAGAGCATTTCCCGGTTTTGCCCTTTCACTCATTAAAAAAAACAGAAGAGAGAGAACGGCCTTTTACCATCTACCAAAATTTTCAATTCCATTTCGATTACTGATTCGTTTTTTTAATTAGAATATAATATTTTAGTATTAAAATATGTTAGTGTTCTGTTTTGAAATTGTACTATTTATATGTATATATATTTAAATATATTAGTTAAAAAAATAGTTCAAATTTAAAAATAAAATTATTTAGAATTGTACAATTTAATCTTAAAAAAACACAATAAAATTATTTTTCTGAACAAAATTATGAACATGTATAATATTACGAGAATATCATCATCAATCTCGCAATGTCATTATATTATTTAATTGATATGAAATTTTAACATAATATACAAATGCGTCAAGAGACTGCTCGTAAAATTTCATCTCAATCAACGGTCAGATTAAAAGATATGATTAATATTATAAAATTATTTATTATTTAAAAAATATTATTTAGCTAAAACGGAACCGACAGATATTTTAAATGAGATAAAAACTACTCCGTTTTATCTTGTTTTTTTAACTGATATAAAAGGTTTCGGCTATTTCAACCGAAACAAAACGAGATCAACAACATTATTGCATCAGAGATTGAATTAATTCAATTGCTGGGATTGCATTTTTTTTAGCTTTTTAAGAAAATAAAAATAGATTACTTGGCTAAATTTTTAAAAAAGAAGCAAGAAATTAATTAATTGTGCTCTTAATATCAATAAGTTCTTTGACGGGTGTATTTTATTAGAGCGGATACGAATAATAATAATAAAATAAACAAAGGGTAGATTAGGAAGTAAAATTAAACATGCTTAACAAATTATCAGGCAGAAGCCCATCCAGCATCATCGTCATCTCGTCTCTGTAGTCTCAACTGCACATCTCGTCTCTGTCACACTTTCCTTCTCTCTCCTGCAGTCGCTTTCTCCTTCACTTTTTACAGCGAGTTTCTTACAGGAGAGGAGAGAGTGATCATAGAAGTATACTAAGAAACAAAAACAGATGCCCTGCTCACTCTCCTCGTCGTCCTCCCATCTCTTCCTGTCTTTCTCTTTCAAACCTCCCTACAAGCTACAACTACCTGCCTACCTGTACTTCTTCCCATCCCATCCCACTCCTTTTCATCATCAACGCTCACCATTTTCTCTTCTCTTCGTTTTAGCGTCTTTTCATCTCACATCCAACTCAGTTACTTGCTAGTCACAGGGGAGTTGAGTTGATCCCAATTCAATCCTTTCATCTTTCATTTTCTAGGTGCCAGATATTCTTGCTTGCCCCTTTTACTGTTTTCTTACTAGTCGATTCAGCTTTGCTGTTTTTTGTTTTTTTGTTTTAATGATCAAAGTCTAAATTTTGAATCTTTCTCCCACTGGACTTTGTTTTCTTTCAGCAAAATTTGTATACTAGCTACTTGCTTCACTCCTTTACGTTTTAGCTTCAAAACTCGCTTCTTCAACTACAAATCTTTGATTCTTTCTTGCCCCTAATTGGGCAAATCTGTCTTCCTTTTAGCCTTCTGTCCTCAATCGTGTCTCAAGAACAATGAATCATCCTGCAAGGACAAGCTTGTTGATTCCGGTACTGTGCCTTCTTTGTCTTCAAATCCAACCTTTACACTCATTTTCAACACAACCCATGAACTGTACGGATACAACACGACTGTGCACATCTTTTTTGGCCTTTAAACCCCAGGAGAACCTAACTCTACCAATGATTCAAAGCATGTTTGATGTGTTACCCCAAGATGTGACCAGAGAAGGCAATGGCCATGGCTACGTATTCATCAAGAAGAACTGCTCTTGTTTGTCCAAGGACAAAGTCTATGTGACCAACTCTACATACACAGTGAAATTCAGTGAGGGTTATGTTTATGATATTGTGATCAATGCTTATGACGGGCTTGCTTTCTTGCCCAATACAACAAGACAAGCAAAGGTTGGTGCTGTTGTGTCATTGAGGTTGTTCTGTGGGTGTTCAAGTGGGCTGTGGAATTATTTCGTGAGTTACGTGATGAAGGAAGGAGACACTGTTCAGTCCTTGTCTAGTCGATTTGGTGTTAGTATGGATAGTATTGAGACAGTGAATGGGATTCAGAATCCTGATAATGTTACAGTTGGTGCTCTGTATTATATTCCTCTGAATTCAGGTTAGTCTTATGATGATTCATTGGTGTTATTCTGGTTATTCCTTATGTGTAGCTTTTTAAATGGGCTTTGATTTGTGAGTGATGATTTTTAAAGAGTAATTTCTTCAAATTACTCTTTAATTTCTCCAACTTTCAACCTAAATAGCTAGATTATTGTAATGGTTTAGGCATTGCAGATTGGATACTCTGTTTGTTTGACAAGGATGCCAAATCAACTTTAATGGAAACAAAAAAACAATTTATGCTAGCAGAATCGTGGGATGGAGAATGACAAGTAATTGGTTGCTGGTGCTTAACTTGCCAATGTTATTTTTTTGTTTCGTGTTGTGAATACTAGAAGCAAAATTCCCATGTTCCATAGCGCAACTCTGTAAACAATAATTTAAATTAAAGTATTACACACATGCCACTCTGCTTATGTTCTTTTAACCATTGCCTCTGTAAAATGGGCTCTTATATTGCTTTTTTTTTTGTGGATATTTAATAGGTGAAGTTTCCTTGGTCTGATTTTTTTTTTGTGCGTGTATTGATTTAATTTTCCTTTTGTTTTCTAGTTCCCGGGGAACCTTATCCTATGGAAAATGATCAACCTCCTGCTCCTGTTCCTGCACCTTCGCATGACATTTTATCAGGTACGGATTAGTACCTTCATAAATTCACAAATGACTGTCTGTTGTAGCACTTCATCAGCACATATGATATGCTCCTGAGTGTATGTGGCCGTCTACGAGAGAGTTATCTGCTCCATAATTGTGTGCTTACCTGGCTTCATTCGCTTTAGTTTGAAAAACCAAAACCAAAATTATGGTATATATTTAACCAGAACATATAAAGTGCAATAATGGCAAACTACTGTAGTCTAAAACGCTTTGCATAACTTTGAAGCACATTACCTGCTGTATGTGCTGATTATGAAACAAAGTTTACTCTTAATATTGGTTGTGAGGAGATTATGAGTGTCATCCTACTTTGACAATTTACTTTTACTTTTATTTTACTATCACTATAACCTTCTTGATGGTAAATCTAGACTCGTTAATGATTCTTTTGATTTAAACAAACTCAATTTATTGACTCTGAACATAATCATAAGTCCCCATTTATGCTGCAATATGATTAAAATTCTGGTTAAAAGCTGAAATTATAAAGTTTTCATTTTCTGTTCCCAAAGCTTCTCACTCTTTCTTATTTCTCACCGGTTCTTCCTGTTTAAGCTGTGGTGTGAGTTCGTATACGTCACAAAATGACTTTCTATGTGTTTTGCAGCAAATATTCCAACAATTCACAAGGCTCATGTACCATATGGATGGATCATAGGGGGTCTTGGGATCGGTCTTGCACTGATTGTATTATGTATAATTATTTGTGTGTCCCTGAAGTCCTCAAGTTGCTTTTCTGAATCTCAAGGAAGTCACGCCGAGCCTCCTGATGCCAAGATTTCTCAAAAGTTTCATATTCTTCGCAAGCAAAGTTTTTGTTGTACTTCTGGTAGGTCCATCTGTTGCAAATCTGTAGACTGGAAGCAAACAAATGGGGAGTCTAGCAGCCACCAGATTACTATACCTAAAGGTCTTACCAACTGTTTATCAGATTTTGATTTATACATAATTTCTGGAATTCTGATGTGAAGGATTGGTTTTGATGCTTTTGGTGCCAGCGTCGTGTTTTCCTTGTCAACTTTGAACTTTGAGTTTTTGACCTCATATTATTGGTCACAGGTCTAGCAACTGATGCATTTGATGAGAAGCCTGTGGTTTTTACGTACGAAGAAATTCTTTTTGCAACTGATGAATTTTTGGATTCTAGTCTTCTTGGGCATGGAACATATGGCTCTGTGTATTATGGTCACCTTCATGACCAGGTTTCTAGCTATTTGCTTTGTTTCTTAGGTGCCTAGTGACCATATTAAATAAAGAATAATATTGTTTTTAATCTTTTCAGGAAGTTGCTATTAAGAGAATGACTGCTACAAAAACCAAAGAATTTACAGCTGAGATGAAAATCTTGTGCAAGGTCCATCATACAAATCTGGTAATGCTTTTTATAATTGAATGGCTGGCCTGATGCCCTTTTGTTTCACAAATTTGAAGCTCTGACTCCTTATTGTGGTTTAACTTTGTCAAGGTAGAATTGATTGGCTACGCGGCTAGTGATGCAGAGCTCTTCCTGATATATGAATATGCACAAAAGGGTTCACTTAGAAGTCATTTACATGATCCCCAAAATAAGGGTAAGAAGTTGCAAATTTATAATTTCTGGATGTTTTTAATTTCCTAAGTTTGTAAATTAATTTTCCTGAAAAAGTGTTGAACAGTCATTCAAGGAAATTTGCTAATAATTACTTTTGGCATAGAAGATACTAGCATGTAGTCAAAGGAACATATGTTTTTTTCTTCCTGTTCTTTTGATATTAATTGTTGTTATTACATATAATAACCTCAAGAAGTCGTCTGGAAAAGGAGTGTCCCTATAACTAAAGTCTGTGTAAGATCTCCACAGTATCCATATAGTCATTTTTATGTCTTGTTCTGTTGTTCATTTGGTTCCAGAAGTTACCTCAATTCGATACAAGCACATATAACACAATAATAGACTTCATTAAGCATGTATCTAGATCATTCTTGCTTTGCGCAACTACCTAAAAGGACAAAAAATGCAGCTTATATTAAGCTGTCAAGCTCATTTCATTCATATTACTGTTAATGGAAGTAATTTGAGTTAGGCATGTATGTAGGACCTATATTATTAGAACTGAAAGTTGATAATTTTGACTGACTTGAAGGTCATACGCCACTGTCATGGATCATGCGGGTCCAGATTGCGCTTGATGCAGCTAGAGGCCTGGAGTACATCCATGAGCACACTAAAACACACTATGTCCACCGGGATATCAAGACAAGCAACATATTACTTGATGGCTCCTTCAAGGCCAAGGTTTCAACTATCAGACTTTTTTGATTTTATTTCAATCTTAATGAAAGTCAATGCATCTCACATGGTAGTGTGCCTATAGATTTCAGATTTCAGATTGGCAAAACTGGTTGGCAAAACAGGCGAGGGAGAAGCTACAGCAACAAAAGTTGTTGGTACATATGGTTATTTAGCACCAGAGTGAGTAGATATACTCTTAGATAATTACTACAATCTATTATTATTCCTTCAATTACTCTAACCTTTCACCATTGGCCTTGCAGATACTTGAGTGATGGCCTTGCCACAACCAAGAGTGATGTTTATGCATTTGGTGTTGTTCTTTTTGAGATAATTTCTGGGAAGGAAGCCATAATAAGAACTGAAGGTGCAGTGACAAAAAATCCTGAAAGACGTTCACTGGCCTCTACTGTAAGTTTTGCTTCTATCCATCTAATGAAACATAACTTGATCAATACATGGCACCTGAGCTAAGCATTGATCTGGATGAACTCAATGTCTCCGAGCTCCTTAAGCATTGGCCTCTCAAGTCTCCATAACATAAAGAGAAATTTCCAAGAGGTTTTGGTCCTCAACCTCAGGACTTGCTCTCTGGAAAACATGGTGCTGGTTGTAAGGAAAAAATTAAATTTGGCAAATGGCATGGGTTCTTTTCTTATTCTTGATTCTTGTTTGCCACCCTCTAAATGTCATTGTTCATTATTGTACGTTTTCTGGCTTTGACAAATTATTTTTCAGTTGTGCATATTTCCTTTTGTGCGGTTGCATCTGCGTCACTCGGTAAGCATCCATGTTTGTTGCTATATTTTTAAGCATTCTCGTGAATATTGCAGATGCTAGCAGCTCTTAGGAACTCACCTGACTCCATGAGCATGTCAAGCTTGAAAGACCTCATTGATCCTAATATGATGGATTTGTATCCTCATGATTGTGTATTCAAGGTAAATGCTTTACATATTAAAGTTCAAAATTAATGTCTCCTGTTTATGATGCAGTGACTCACCTTTCTAACTTCTGTTTCTGTGTATCAATGCATAGTTGGCCATGCTAGCAAAGCAATGCGTGGACGAGGATCCCATCCTACGGCCTGACATGAAGCAAGTAGTGATTTCCCTGTCACAAATTGTTTTATCCTCCATTGAGTGGGAAGCAACTCTTGCTGGGAACAGCCAAGTTTTCAGTGGCCTTGTCCAAGGAAGGTAGTAATGGAGGAGTCTTCCATCCAAGAAGTTTCACATCGTTTTTTGGCTGCCTTGAATCCCCCCTCCCGTCGTTTTTGTATTTATAGTAGGGTGTGCACAACAGCCTCACATTCCACCAAAGCAGTAATATAGTGGTATTTATACCTGCATATCTTTTCATTCTCTTTGCCTTTGTGTACAATTTCTTTACATTTGTGTGCAAAATCTGATGATATGCAGTGAGGAAAAGTTTTATTGTTTTGAATGATAAGGAAATAGTTGCGAATATAATAGCATTCTTTTTTCTTGTTCTCAGTTGTAGTAAGTTGATTTATGATCTCATCTAGCCTCCAATATATTGTGGCCAATGTTGATGAAATCCTGAAATTTTAATAATCTACCAGATGATGCTAAGAATATCGTTTTGATTGGATTGTTGATCTGGAACCAGCAGGCATATTATGCTCAAGTTTATGAGACTTCTGAAGCAGAATAGGATAAGAATACTCGCAAGAGATGATGATAGTGTATATGCATGCAACATTGACCAGAACAGCCAAGAATTGGGTATTAATTCCATTTCACTCGATCGAGACTATAAACATTTTTTGATGTTGACCTTAAACTAACAGTTCTCATGCCACTTGACTAAAAAAATACATCAGTTCATTCTTGTAAATTTGCAAATTTTGTTATTGCTAAACCAAAATTACATTGAACATGGAATGAAATTCTAGCCATTACTTTTCAGTTGGCAAAAAAACTTTTCTGAATAAAGTGAACAGTGACATTATTCGAAAATAATGCATTGGATCCCAGCAATATCATTGTGCAGCAAAATATGAGAATGGGGGCAGCATTATTTACTTGCAGTCTGTCTAGCCATTACTTTTCTTTACTTTACTGTAAACAGGTCAAATAACAGATATTACACTACTTGCAAAGTGAAGCTAGGATTCGACGTGGTGGATTGAATGATCTTCGTGCATGAAGAACAGCCCAATTATCTATCAATAGAACATCACCTTTCTGCCAGGGAATGGCAAGACTTTCCTCTTCAAGGATTTCCAAACAGTCATGGATGATATCACTTGGCAATGGTTCACCATCACCAAATTTTACAGCTTTTATAGGATCATTTCGCGCATCTTTCCACCCTGTGTAGGCTGCCACCATACTATTAAACCAGATTTTACGATTTCTTGACTTGTCATATTTGATAGCTGGGATTGGACCCATTATTGTTTTCACTCCATCTTCCAACCATTCCAACGTCATTCCTAGCTTAGCAGCCCTGTCGTTCAAAGTTTTGATAATCTGAATTTAATTTCCATTTATGCGAAATATTAATCAATCAACAGCTTTATGCAAAGTTATACAAAAACACAAACCTTTGCGCTGCCACGCTCTTGTCATTAGTCAGAAATGTGGACTTCCATCCACGGCCAATTGGAGAAGAAGGATCATCTTCTTCACCCAAAACTCGAGTATAAATCAAGCCATGCTCCTCTAATTTTTCAACAAAATCCGGGTACCTCTCTTTCATTCTTTCATACACAACATGGCTAAGAACTATAGGAGTCTCTCCCCCACTTCCTGGCTCTACTTCACAAAAGAAGAACAATTTCGATGGAAATTCAGGAACCTGAAAAACGAAAAAAGCAGCCAAATCAAAAACTAATGATTAGAGCTGGATAAAACTAGAGTTTAGGAAGAACCTGAGCCATTTCATGGTGAAAGGGTATCTTTTGGTCAGGTGGGGACTCATTAGCAGTGAAGACACGACCGACAACGTTGGTCCTAGGAGCTGCCCCACCAACGTAAGGCAATTCCTCGAACCCAAACGCTTCTACGACGTCGTTGAAGTCCTTTGCAGTGTTTACATCAAACCCTCTAAACAGAATGGCTCCTGTTTTCAGAAGCAAAGAGTCCAAGAAGGGTTTTTGGGCTATAATAGAATCGGTGAAGAAGGGAAGAGTAGAGGAAGAGAAGGGGTTGGGAGATAGGACGGAAGGGAAAAGAAAGGAAGTGCTGTTGCTGTAGTGTTTTTGGTGTTGAATTTGAATTTCCTTGAAAGAACTTGACATCGTTATTGTATCGTACGTTTGATGGTGTCTGAAGTTCTGGTTTCGGTTTCTTGTACGAGGATTGAGGAGGACGATGGAGTGGCTTTCTACAAGTAGGCCAGCAGCGTTGGAGTTTTGTCAGGATTCTTTTCACCTGTGCGAAATTGAGTCCAGGTTCATTATGGCTGGCTCTATTATCCCTTTTCAGGCCTTTTAATTTTAATAATAATAATAATAATAATAATAATAATATTTTTATTTTCTTATAATTAGTTGCAGATTTGTTTGTTTGAATGAAATTTAAAGTATCAGAGGTCTTATAAAACAATTGAATAAGAAGAAGAAAAAAATCCATACTAGCAAATTAGTTTTTTTCAATAAAATTTAAATTATTAGATTTCTTGTTTATATATATATATTAAAAATAGTGCATGCAATTAAATGAAATAAATACCCATGAGGTCGCGGCAGAGCGGTTAGGTGCGCTCCTGCCACTGCTGAGGTTGGGGGTTCGACCCTCTTCCTCGTCAGTAAAGCACCTCATGGGGAGACCTTGCCACCCCGGTCGAGGGATTAGTCTGGGCCGAAGGCCTGGGATACCCTGGTTTGACCAAAAAAAAAAATTAAATGAAATAAATGAACTAAATATGGTTACCGAGGTCATTCATTAATTCTATGACAATTAATTAAAGCTTTCTATTCTTGGAAATTTAACGAATTTTAAATGTAATTTGTAATATAATTGTAATAATAGTGCCCATAAACAAGTCTCGTTCTCATGATTGTCTTTATCTCATCCCACGAGCCTTTCATAATTCCTTCTCCTACTTAAAACAAGCCAATCCCACCAAATAATAACATAATTAATAAATTAACACAAAAATAATTTTATATTTTTCTTTTTTGAATAATCATGACAATAGAAAAACTTCATTTTATTTTATCGCTCTAAGTAAAAACATTGTAGTGATCTGAGTGTTTTGTGAGAATAGCTATACTATTTTTCACACATGATTTACCTTTTAGATTAATTTAGATCATTTTAATAGTATTATATCATACATGGAGGATGTGGATAATGTTTGACTTTGACCTTCACATCTTTCAACGTGTCTATCCACGGCAACGAAGTGAAAACAGGACCACTCACCAATACCATGATGTATCGGGGGGGGGGGGGGGGGGCTTGGCTTGATAATGCTAATTTTATCCTATGATTCTTCCCAAAATCTCTTCCGGGATAAATTTCAGGGGGGGGGGGGGGGGCTTTCATTAAGCTCATAGGAAATACACATGGGATCAATTCGTGAGATTTTTTTCAGGAGGAAAATTCGGTTAAGTTAGGGTTCCTCTGTTTGCTACTTCATAGTTTCTTGTTCTGGGAGAAATCAGGCATTATATTTTTCCACTTATGGGTTCAGTCATTACTATTAGAAGAAATCAAATCATATTGATGCTGCTGAAATCCATCTTGATTGGTGAAATGCCAAGAACATACATTTTTTGAAGTTTTTTTTTTTTTTACTGTGAGCAAGTAAAACCCCGACTGTCTCAAAATTCTTACAAGATATGCACATCTTGACCCAAACTCAAAACCTGCTGTACAAATCTCAAGCTCTTTACCACTACGTCACGCCTATCGGAGACACATTTTTTGAAGTTGAAAACTCAAACAAAATGAATCAGTCACCGCAATCGACACTAAATTTTCGAGACTTGGAATCAAATTGAAATTTATTTTCTTTCAAGAAAGAGCCAACTACATACAATTGGATTTATTTAGCAATTTCAGTGATCACGTATTGCTCTCGAGGATAGTTTTTCAGCTATCACATATTAATGGAACCTACATAACGGGTGGAGGCGAGGAAGAGAGGTAACTTAAATCACCTGTGTTGGTGGAGAAGAACGCTAGAAATATATACAAACTAAAATAAAGAATAATGAGGGGTCTAATTATTTTCCATTCCTAGGAGCATCTAATCAATTAAAATGGCTTAAATAAATATTTTTATCAAGGAAACGAAAATATTTTACTGTTCAGAACACATTACACGAAATGAAACAGGATTTCTATAATGTCCAACCTTTTTTTCATAGCTTCTTTTCTCTATCCCTCATGTTATTAGAAAATCTATATCAACTAGAGCAAACTGCAATCTCATAAACAATCTCCATCCAGTCACTTGCCAACCCAAATGGGAAAATGCAGAAGTTTCTGTGACATTTGAATCAAAGAATCATTCAGACATCCCATCTTCTGCTCCACTAGACTGTTCAAGGTCCTCATCTTGAGCAACCCTCCGCAATCTTCCAAGGTCATCGTCGTCGTCAAACCTTCCCATCCTTGAATCATTTACCCTTGAACTTGACGCAGCCTGAAAGCATCATTTAATTTAAGTCATAGAGGTCTAATATCCAAAGCAGAATAAAAATGAATATTCATATGGATGGTTCTGTGTCCTTACCCCCAAATCCCTCTGTTCAATAGTAGCAGCAACGGCTCTTTTCCTCACAGTTACTCTTGAGGGTACAGAAAAATGTTCAATCTCGTCACCTGATCTTCCCTCTCTGGATCTCCTCTTTGATAAATTAATCTTTGTGGGAAGAGGCTGCGTCATAAAAAATGAAATGTAAGAGTCCAGAGTAACCAGCACAAAATGCGTACACTGAGAAAAAAAAAGTGGGGGAGAGAATATTGATACCAAGTAGCGAGCTTCAGCCTCGTCAAATGAAACAAGGAATGTTGTAGGGTCATTGGCATCGTCCCCCCTCACCTGATTGAGGTGTTTTGAAGAAAACAATGTTCAGCAGTCATACAGAAGCTTGCTAAGTAAACATTTATCAACTAGAGGCACTTACATCCCAATGATACTCGCGAATCCAAGAATATGAGATATCCTCATTCTCATCATGCATATCCTTTGATATCTGTCACCATAACATAATAGAAAAATAATTGCAGCAGTGTAGTATGAAATAAATCTTTCAGAATTGAAGTGTTGACATGCATGTGTAATATTTGGAACTCTGGATAAAGTAAAATCTTACCTCATCAAGAGAAGGTACCATGTATGCCAAAAACTTCTCTGGGTTAGTTGGATCTGAACCAGTTGCCACACAAGCTTTCATAATAGCCTGTAATTAAACATTAAGAACCACTCAACAAAATGCAACATTATGTGTTTACTTTTTAGGACAGATTTTTTGGGTTAATGACAAGTTAGAATAAAATTTCTGATTTGTTTTAAGACATCTAGTTTTCATTAACCCAAAAAATTTAGTCTTGTGATCATCACATTCTACCATTTACTTTATATTAGTACTTCAACTTCCTATTTCTCGATTGAAAACCTTTTCTGGTGCTAATTTCTCAATTGCTGGTCTTAGTTATTAAATTATAAATAAAAATAAATCTTGCCACCTATAATTATTTTGCTGCTTCTGGCTATACATTCACTTAGCTAAAGTATCTAAATGAGCATAAAAAACATGTTACATTAACTCTCATTTGCCTGCTCCCATGCAACACATTCACTTAAACAATATACCCGTGATTCATAGGCTTCACGGTCAGATGGATTGAACTTCTTGTAATTTTCTGCATCAACTGTAGGAGCACCGTCAAATGCTGCTGTGACAAATTTATCTTCATACCTAGTACAATGTCATAAAGCTGTAAAGTTGAAGATTTAAAAGTGATGTAGAGCAAAGAACAAGATCACCATATCAAGGGAGATACACTCGATCTTGAGGTAACAAAGCAAGAGAGAGACACTCAATCTTAGAGAAAACTCAGCTTTTAATTTCAATAAATAATACGTTAAGGCTGAACATCTGCCTAGGGTGTCAGAAGTCCAAAACAATCTACTGTGTGGGTCTACATCTAAAAGTGAAAAATGCAATATGATCACCCACTATTTTACAAGTTCTAAAATTTGATCAGCCATCAGCAAATTCTAATTCTTCATTTCATAGATGATACTTCATCTCAGAGAGGGTGTCCTTGCTCCTATATTGATAGTTCAAAATGTATATATAGTCAAAAAATTAATTCCTTAATGTTACTACACTATTATTAAATATTTTTCGAACATAATAATTAATTAAACAGTAAAGAGTTGTGGAATGGAGGGAGTGTAACATAGTATTTGACACAGAAGAAAGCAACCTATGCAAAAATATCATTTCTGTGCATATATGTCTTCATGTGTACAACAAATGTTTCTTAAAAATAGAAGCATAGCATGCCTTTTTTTCCCCTACCCAAGAATAAGAAGGAAATCTAACATCTGAACTAGCAAGCATTCTTTGTAGCGCAATATAAAAAGCAATAAATAACACCATACCGATCAAAATCAGGTAGCAGAGGCAGAATCTCGACCGGATGCAAGTTTTTATTAGTTGCATGCACAGGAGGTAACTTGTTTGCCTCAAACGATGCTTGAATTTCCTTGATCTGTCTCTCCCTGAAAACATTACTAATTCTTTAAGCATGTAAAATAAAGAGTCATATAATTTTTACTTCTCTTCTAACATTTTCTACACATAGGCAAGGCAGAAAATATACACCTGTTATTGAGATTGTCCAAAAGATTGCGGTTTCCCTTCATATCTCTCAGTTCTTTAGCTTGGTTTTTGTTCAGAGACTGCAAATTCAAATGTATTTGATTACAAAACAGCTTTCAGCAATTTGTGAAGTAAATGACATGCAATGAAGTGCATGAAAAGAATACCTGTTTGGTCGACTCCATGCTCAGAGGAGATATATACTGTGTCTTAACTAGCCAAGAGACACCTTTATCTGTTGGCCGTTCTTTTCTTTTTATGCCATCTCTTTTTACAGGGGCAACCATCTCATCATCACGCAACAATTCCTCATCTTCAGGAGCAAGAGGTGGTCTAACACTGGGAGGACTAACAAAACCAGTAGATAAAAGGGTGATCAGGACTGTCATCTTGTACAGATTACTAAGACCCCAAAAAACTAAGTTGAGAGATTATACTTGTATACACTGAGATCAAGCAGGTCCAGAGGTATCCCAAGATCTGGCTCAACATATAGTTGAGGTTTATACATTTTCTCCAAAGATGTGATTGTGTATTTTGTAAATCTGCAAATAAGAATACTGATATAAACTACAATAGTACATTAGTAGAAGTATAGCATGATATCCAAGCATATTAGCAGAAATTAGGCAACTAGAAATTCTGGAGCATTTTTTACCCTTAGCTTGAAATTGTTTTATATAAAAACTCTGCACAGAGAGCGTCAAAAAAATCAATCATATGCCAGAGTAAGATGGAATAGGAGATTAACTCAATACTAATAAAATCTATCTGCTAAACACCATAAGATCACTGGAGTTGCCACTAAAAAAAATGACAGCAACATGCATGACCATACTCATTAATCACCAGTTTGTCTATCCATGCAATTCTAACCTCTATTAGCACCTCATTGCTTTCTTCACAACATCAGATAGCCACACACAGCGCTATAAAAGACCAGCATTGTTTCAAGTCTTTCATATGTAAATTACATGTACATTGCCTGCCTTACTAGAGCTTTATACAACTTATAAAACTCATTATTCATGCTATCCATCTCACTAATTTACCAATCATTTTCCTGACATAATTGGATCCCATTGCAATCTTTAAGCTTCTTCATGTTTATACCATCAATTTGCAGGATTACAACATTTTGGAATCACACAAGCACTGGAGAAATGCAATATTTATTATGTCCCAGCACAAATACCAATAAACTAAATGTAACGCTTTCTACTGACACAGAGACATCTCTTTAGCCAAGATTCCTCCTTTCAAATAACTGTGTCAAATACTAATAAACTAAATACAACACCTCCTACTGACACAGTGACACCTATTTAACCAAGATTCTTCCTTTCAAATAACCATGACAATATATTTTGCGAATATAATAAAGCTAATTAGGTAAACTCCCAAAATTAGATAGTTATTTATTGCATGTGTGCTGGGGGAGGGCAGATTATGAGAAACGGCAAATTGACCACAATCTAAGTTATGTACAAGCTTTTCTTCCTATGTAAATAAACGTATTCAATTGTATTCTCAACACTCTCCTGAGGTCAAACAGGTATTTATCATGTCCACTTTTTGGGAAAGATTGTAGGTATGCCTCAGCTTAAATTTTGAGGTTAACATAAGTAAATGCAGATATATAACACTTGTATCTGCATGAACATACCGATCTTTATCTCTCTTTAAAGGCATCAGCTTTGGTTGGGCACTCGGATCAGGAAGTTCATTCCGGAATCTTCAAAAAGCAAGTCAAAATAGCATCAGTACTGGAAGTAGTCAAGTAAAAATTTAAGTAAGGAAGCAAAACTAACATGTGCAACAAATGTTACTTGCCTGTCAACTGGATGACATATCTAGAGTATTAAACTAGACACATTCTAAAAATCATCACACAGGATCCATAAAATCAAAAGTGTAAAACAAACCCAAGTGTTGGCATTAGATATAGGTTCCCTACAAAATGAATGGGTTTAAAGGTGTAGTAGAATAAGAAAAATAGGCATAGGAGCAACTTCTTCAAACTTCACATATTATAGAACCCGCCTAATCCACACAACTAAGTTACCAACAGATTCAAGGCCAGCAAGCAACGCATTTGGTAAGTCTTATCTACATTCCCATAGCAAATAGAAGTGGTTTTCAAATGAGACTTTCCTTATTGAATAACATAAGAATTTGATGTCCTTCCCTATATACTGGAACATCCATATAATACACAAAGATCTTAGACGTGCTACATGCACAAGAGAAACCACCACATACAAAACAGAAAACCTATCATTAGTTAAGCGAAAAGAAAGCTGACGTGTATACTGAAGAAACAGTTGATTGTTAAGGTTTCATATCAACATTACTGCTAAGTTCCAAAGAGTAGAAACATTAGGAAATACAGCAGCAGCAAGTCCATATCATAGAAGTAGAGCTTGATGTTGATAAGTTACTGTAATATATCAAGCATTAGTGCAAGTCACGGTAACACCTAATTTAAAGAAAATAACTAACAATTTCCAAAAATTCATGCATTCAAACCCGAGGACCCTAAGACACCACATCAAACTACTGTAGTTAAAATCTACTAGAGTAAATAATATTATTAAAAGCGGTCACTGGAGTGCTAAAGGACCAGCTAGTTAAAGTTCATTTTCCAGAAGTGTTTCAGTCAAGTTCTGTTAACACAACAATAGCAGGCTACAGACTTCACTAATGCAACCAGGCTGAGACAAATTGGATTGACTACAACTTCTGTTGTAATTCTGGTTATAGGACAAGAAAATCAATCATGATTAAGAGCTCCGGATACAAAATTGAGATTCAGTGCAACAAACTCACTTCAACTTGCACAAGAAAGTCGTTGGCTTCTTCAACCTATTCTCAGCCCTCTCCGCACCCAACAATGGAGTGACCCTCCTATCCCCCAATCGCGAACCAACAATGGAACCGTGCCCTTTCTGAGGAGGCATCATCTGATTCTTCTGCAGAGCTGGGTTCTGCGACTCTTTCAACTGCTGTTTATGCTTCTCCTCCTGCCTTTGCTTCTCAAACTCTCTCTTCTTCCTCAACCTCCTCTCCTCCTCTGTTTCTGCCCTCCCAGAGTGCCCATTCGCCTTCTTTGCCACAGGTGGAAGCTGTGGCTTGTGTTGTTGATGATGTTGTTGTTTCCCATGATTGGAATTATCATATTCTCTCCTCTCCCGATATACCCCTTTATCTCTTTCCGCAGTAGGAAGGGCTGGGGCTGGGGGGCTGGGAGGTGGTGGGGGTGGAGCTGAAGAACTAGGTGGAGGAGACGAAGGTGGAGGGGGTGGGGGTGGAGGTGGAGGCTGCATTGGTTGATGACCGTAATGTGGAGGCGGGTAGTACACATTAGGCGGTGGTGGTCGTTGCTGTTGTGGTGCTGGTGGCGGCGGAGGTGGGTATGAGGATTCAGGAGGAGGGGGTGGCTGGTAAGGGTATTGTTGGTGAGGCAATGGAGGAGGTGGAGCAGGGCGGGGCGGCTGAGGGTAATGTTGTGAGAAATTCTGATAATTTTGTGGCGGTGGTGGTGGGGCTAATTGAGGATTGTAATTTTGAGAATACTGATTTGGTCTTTGCAGTTGTTGTGGTGGTGGCGGTGGTTGCGGTTGTGGTGGTGGTGGTGGTGGTGGTGCAGGGAATGGCCTATAGGAGGCCATTGTTGCTATTGCTTAGTTATTTTAAACTCAATTATTGAAAATCAAATCCAAGTTCTACAACTAAGTCAGTATGAAGCTGAGTTAAAAAATCTGAAATTCTCTTCAGGCAAGAAAAACCCTAGCTAACATCGACAGTGAGACAAAAACTGGAGAAAATTGAACTCACCGGAAAATCTTAAAACCCTAATTGAAATGAATCTCAACTCAACTGTTATTGGCAGAACCCTAGTAAATTCTTGAGAGAGAAAGAGGGAGCTTTCTTAATGCTTTGTTTTGGCGCTCCTTTCCCCGGTCACACCAGAAAGAGATAATCTGCCTTTCAGTTTTGCTATATATCGCCAAATTCCGGCCTTGACATCATCATAGTCCGGATTTCGGCAACTCTGATATTCCCCCTTTTTTCGGTAACTAAAAGTTGTTCAAACATATCAGGAGTTTATTTCCATTGCAGGAGATGACGCTCAAGGGTGCGACGCTCGCTCGCTCCTACTCCTCAGCAATAACACAACACTGCCATTTAACAAAAACTACTTCGACATCGAAGCTTGACGATTTTCTTACCCGTGGAAGTGGATCTGCTCTAAACCTAAGAGAGTATCATTTACTTTCCATATATTTCTTCTTTGCTCACATAAAATAAAATAAAATATTAATAGTTAGTTTGAATCCTAATTTTACATCAATTAGGAAACAACACATCCAAATTCACTAATTTTTTTTTTTTATAACCGGGATGTCCGGGTCAGCTAATACGCACCACAACTAATTCCTGAACTCACTGAACATCCTGCAAATCCAGTGAGCATGTAAAGCACCGCGGGGGTGACAGACGTGCATGGTGGGACTTGAACCTTGGTGCAGAGAAAGGAAACAAGTCCTTTCAACCACTAGGCCAAAATCCCACTTGCCACTAATATTTTTTTTTATTAATATAAGTGTTTGACCAACTTGCATATATCTCAAATAATTTCATGAACTTTAAAATTTATAATTATATAAATTTTTAATAACTATTATATTAACAATCATATAACTCTAACTTGAGATATCAAATTTTTAATATTGGGCCGCCTAATACGTATTTCAAAGTGTCTAATATTTTGAACCAACTCGTCATGCTCTATCTATATCTATAAAAAAGGGAGTGATTTTTAGATTCTTCATTTCCACTAATGTACGCATTAAATATAGATTAGATATATTAAAATAATTTAAAAATATATAAAAAATTAAGACAAAATAAATTTAAAAATGCAGTTGAACCGCAACAAAAAAAGCACTAAACATATTATGTTGTGTATAGATAGCATAGACAAATAAAACACAATAAAGTAGATGCAAAATTATAACATGGTTTGATAAAGTGTCTACTTTCAAGACTTCAACTACTATTAATTTCAATTTGTTACTTTAAATGTTATTTCAATTTCATCCAATTTTTTTTATATAAAAAAAATCCCATAAGTTCAAATTAGTTGCAACACAAATCTTTATTGAAGTTGTTAGCGAAATCACATGTATAACTCTTAAGTATAAGTATGATTGTTTTTAATTTAGGATAAATTTCAGTTTGCTCTTAAATCTTATATGTTATCTTAATTTTATTAAAAAAAAATACCTTTTTCAATTAACCCCACAAGTTTTCAATATTTTTATAATTTTTTTTATAATTTTAAAAATGTGAAAAAAATAGTAATATAACAAAATAAACTCTTACTTGGTAAGCTAAACTAAAATTTTAAGAACAAATTTTTTAACTAAAATGATTATCCATAAAACAATCAAAAATCATGTTTTTAAAGGAATCAATATCATTTCTAAAAACTAAAGAAATTTAACTATATAACTTTCACATTAAAATCTCAAAGAACAACAATATTAACAAAATACTAAATGAATTCCTTCTTTATCAATGCATATGCATAATATACCAAAATAAAGATTTAAATTTTTATCATAGATCAAAAAGAAGAAGAAAATACTTACATTAAAAGGTGATCCTTGTCTAGGTTTGAATCCATCAACACGATGAATATGATTTTTTTTGATATTATAAGCCTCCTTCTATTATCTTTCGACAGAAAGAACTAGGAATTGCTCTTTGCTTATTTCAAATTCAAAAGGTAAAGCACTATATAATGGTGAATTTTATTTGATAAAATCTCCCAACTATGGTAAGAATGAAAGAATCTTTATTCTAATGACACTGAAGGTGCCAGCTATGGTAGACATTATGCATGACGTTTACGTGACAATGTCTCCAAGAGACGTGGCGTGGTGGCAAAAGACTTAAAATCTATTAGGGTGTACATCCCTTTTAAATGACTAGGATATCCGGGGTTTTACTCGTTCACCTGGATCTATAAAATGTGTTTTTCGGGACATAAGATTTCCTCGCATCCAAAAAAAGAGTTTATGAGACAATCTCAAATAAATGACATTTACTAATAATTGATTGTCAATAGGGACTAATATGTAAAAGTTATAATACTTATCTTCTAACTTGTTAATAATCGTCATCTCTATCCTTATCTCAAAAATCCATGCATATCCATGACGTGTCTTTACTAGGATTTCTTATATGAATGAGTGTTGTATAAAATTCAGATCTTAAACTTGTTAACATCATATTTTTCACTCATCCGTAATTAACTCACACTTAGGAAAATGAAAGAAAAGGCTTCAAGTCATTTATAATGGCTTAAAGTTTTTTTAGGAGTTCTCATGAAATCAATTTGGTGTTTATAGGAAAAACACAAGACTTGCTATTAAATTTTGATGCAATATGAAATTCAAGGCTTTTCAAGAGAATATATAGATAAATATAAGCTTTTTTTAAAATAAAAAAATAGATTTAAAGCATCAAGTATATAAGATTATAAAAAAGTAGCAGCGTGAGATTTCTTACCATAATCAATTTGGTATTTATAGGAAAAACACAAAACTACTTATTACACATATGGTAGAAAAATGAATAAGAAATTTTGGTATTTTAAATGTTTCTCTTGAATATAAGAAATAACTAGAAGAAAAAACTTTGAGAGAAAAGAGTTATTGCAAGAGCAAGTTGAGTATTAAGTACACTTCTCTTAAAATTATTATTTTATCACTTTAACTAACAATAAATAAGAGGTATATAACCCTCGTGATAAAATTTTAGCTACAAGTGTGCACTAAAATATTTTAAAGTGCAAGAAGACATGATAAAGCTCATGCTTTTCTTTTAGGTAAAAAACCCAAAATATATGGTGAAATAATATTTTCATAAGGTATTTTTTACTATGTAATATTTCTTGCACTTAAAAATATTTTTGGATGAAAATTAAACAATAAAATATTAATTAAGTGAAATTAATTTTATAATATTAAATTAAATCTTATAGAGACTTGATTACATAAAAATATAAAGTTCAGAATCTTAAAGCCAAGTTTGCATCCAAAACATATATAGATTCAATTTAATGTAATGTAACTCTTACAACAATAAGAATTTGACATACAAATTAAATGAAACAATATATTGTTATCATCAAAGCAAATAACCCCTAAGTGATTAAAGATTTTTGGGCTAACACCTAACTTTATACAAATTGCTCATAACAAATTACAAGCTCATAACATGACTCTTAATATAATTCATATACCTGTTAACACCTCTTTTTATTGGCGATCATATGATTCCTAACTAATTTGTGATTTTTACCATTATTATTTACCATGCACTGTTATTTAGAGTAAAACTTAATTTTTTAGTCAATCATATATTTTAACTCTCTTTGATTTTCATGAATTATAATTCTTTTGTTGGATCACTTTTTATCATTAATTTAGACTCTTTCTAGACCTAATTGATCTCATTTTTGATGATCAATTTTAGCCTTTCTTTCTTTGTTTGGAAGTGAATAAATATTATTCTTATTTATTTAACACATAAATTTTTATTTTTAGTGGAACTATTGCACCCCCATATTCTTTTATTTTATATGTTTAATTAATAAAATCAATAGACTATAAAAGATGTGGCAAGTATGCATTGCTACCCAAAAATGTCAACCATGTTTTTTGTTGTCGAACATGTAAACTAATTAAATGATTTAAAACAAGTGTGCATTGTATATTTAAGGATGATATTTAGAATACTATCATTATTGTTACAATTCTTTAGTTAGAATTTAATCCTTATATAAAATCCTTAATTCTTGCTTAGAAAACTTAGAGATATCTAGAAAAGAAAAGGAATCAAGAATCTATACTTCTAAACTTCCATTAAAATATTAAAATGGAATCCTTAAGCTTTTTGTATAAAGATCTTTACTCAAAATCCAATTTTAAATTATATGTATTGCATTATGCATGTTAATTGGTCTATAATATACAATATATTAGAAAACATGATGAAAAAGTGCCTTCGGTTTTTTTATGAAAAAACTTATACAATAAAAATAAGTTAACTAATTTACCTAGACATTGAAAAAGACTTCCCTTTTAACAAACCATATAAACCTCAATATATAGAAAAAAGTCCCAATATGGCTTATTATTATCGTTGTAAATAACATCAAATGTCTAGGTAGGATGCAATAATACTTTAGTGAACAATAGAAACTTTAGAAAATCTTTTACTCCATTCTATTGTCTAGAATCATCTCTAGGCCAAATAAAGAACTATTGACCGTCTTTCTCTTTTCTGGTTGAAATTCAACAATGTTTTTCTTTTCAACATTAGGAAGCAAACTATTATCTTACATGATTTAACCTTAAAAAAAGGTTTATACCAAACCACTAAGGATCTTTGTGCCTCTATATAAATTTTAACTTCTTTTAGAGACTTATTATTGGGTATACTTAAATATATTATGATGTAGAAAAAATGGATAAAAAGGAAAGAAATTAGCCTCATAAAAAACACATATGTAGCCCTTCCCCCCTCCATTGGCATATTCTAGCAATAAAATATGAATTATTTCATATTGTACATGCACCAAATACACACAATATATTTTACATAAAGGAAGAAAAATGATTACTTGGTCTAGGGAATGTTGCTTCGCTGGTGGTGGTGTTGCTAGAGTCACTAATGGTTTACAATAAAGTTGTTTTGTGTTGGTTTAGAAGTTCATAATGAAGTTAGCCATGAGATATTGCTTTGTAGAAAATAATAATAGGGGCAATAATAATGGTGGCTCACAATGATACCAAGTCAATGACTATAAGGGAGGAAGCAATAATAATGGGTGCAATAATGAAGGCTCTTGGTTGAAGCTGTAAGAAAGGAAGAAAAAATGGTGGAAGTTGGTAGTGAAGAGTTGAAAAGAATAGAGGTGACAATTGGTTGTCATGTTTGGAAGAAAGGTATGAGAGGATTATGGGTAGTGGGGGTTATTATATTTTGGTCATATAAAAGGCTAGTTGTTTCGAATGATTTTTTTTTTCATTCTATTTTTTTCTCTAGTTTTATAAGCAAAAAATGGTGTTTTTGGGTTTGATTTTGGTTAAATCTAGGCCTTATATTATATTAAAGTTCTTTGGCATGATTTAACAGGCTGGTGATGCAAGTGTTTTTACTTAAAGGAATGCACCAAGGTTGCACGTTGGGGGTGGAAGTTTAAGAGAGTATTTGCATGTATTTTCAACATAATAAAGGCTAAGGTTTAGGTTTAATGTGAAGTGCAAAAGACAAGATATTCCTTGTCTCGTGTAGAGGAGAGATGAGGGAGAAATAGGTTTATTTCTAGGACCAAAGAAGAAAATGATGAACAATAGCTAGATGACATGTTATCTTACTTTAATTTTTTAACTAATGTTGACCAAAACACATTTATTTTTAACCAAAACATGGTTATCATCGTTTTGATGTTTTTGGCTTAAATTAGGTCATCATAAATCTCCTCTTTTAATTTTAGCCCTAATATTTTAATTTGTTTAATTAAATCCTCAATTGAATTTCAATTTTATCTCACCCCTACCAAGTTTTAAAGTGACCCTATAAGTTTAATGTTTTTTTTTTTTTTAATTTAGTTCTTAGTGTTTGATAATATTAGTTTGACATTTAAATGACATCTAAACTATATTTTTTTGCAATTTCACCTCTATTTTCAATTGAATTGGGCTCCTAAATTCACATTTTTTGCAAAAAGGTCTGTAGTCTTGAATTTCTTAAATTTGACCATTAATTGACCTCTAAAATTCAAATATTCTGAATTACATCCAAAAATAAGCTTTTAAACTTACTTTTTCATCAATTAAGTCTCTAATAAAATTAATATGACTTATTCAAACTCTAATTAAATCCTTGCTTTTAATCAATTCTTTTAACTAAATATTTAATTAGGCTTATGATTTAATCAAATTATTTTATTAAAAGTCTAATTAAGTTTTCAAACTTAAGTTTTATGAAAAGTCAACCGATAACCATTTAGCTTAACCATTAGCTCATATTTTATTTCATTCTTGGGTACAATTCAGTTTCTATTTTTTTTCTCCAAAATCTTGGTTTAGTTCCCGTATGTGTTTAAAATCTTTATCAACTTGTTTTCACCAAGTTACCAGTTTTTATTTTTCATTTTTCATTTGTTTTTGTTTTTTTCATTTTTTTATTATTATTTAAAAAGGGAAAAGACAAGTTTAGGGTAAATCCAAAATTGGGTTATGACATTAGTCAATTGGTCAATTGAGTTGTTATGGTTGAAATTCTCTCAATATATATATCTCTATGGTGTTTGTAGGCCTTTTCCATTTCAATATTGCTTTAAGTTTTCTTGGATTTAACATGTCCTTGAAAAATCATTTTGTTAGCCAAAAGTCACATTATTTTGGCATACAACTGATGATCTCTCAAAGTTTGTATTACTTGCCTTAAATGTTGCTTGTGCTCTAAATATGAGTTAGAATAGACCAAAATAGCATCTATAAATACTATTATGAACTTATCTGAATAGGGTTTAAAAACTTAATTCATCAAATCCATGAATACTATTAGTGTATTGCTCAATTCAAAAAGCATTACCAAAAACTCTTAATGCCCATAACGAGTTCTAAATGTACTTTTTGGCACACCCCGCTCCTTGATTCTTAATTGGTAGTACCCTATTCTGAAGTTTATTTTTGAAAATACCTTGTCCTTTTTTAAGTTGGTTAAGAGAATATATATTTTTCATTGTTACATTATATCAATTGCATGTAATCTATATAGAGCTTAAATGCCTTATCATTTTTTTTTACAAATAGGATTGTAGCTCCTTAGAGTGAATTACTCGGGTATATGAACTGTTTTTTGTAATAATTCTTGTAGGTGCACTTTCAACACAACCAATTCAATTAGGATTGTACCTCTTTATATGGTGCTTAAGCTATTAGAGAGGTATTAGACAATACATTAATCAAAACATCTACTTCCCTTTTTGGTTGCAATCCCAACAATTCTTCGAGAAACACATATCAAACTCTCTCATGATGGGGAGATTATTTAACTCTACCATACCCTTTTCATAATATATTATATAAGCAAGATCAAACATACACCTTTTCCTCATAAATTTACTAGCCATCATAGCCAAAATCAAATAGTTTGGTATGACATTTCTTTCCCCCTCTAAAATTCACTATTTTCCCACCTATTCCTTAAAAAATCATTATTTTGGAAAAACAATCCATTTGAGCTTTGCGGTTACTTAACCAATCCATTCCTATTATTAAGTTAAAGGTATGCAACTCTAATGACATCAAATTTACTTCCATATCATATCCCTCCATAATAGTTATTGCGATGACTATTTACATTTTTAAAATAAAAGTTATAACTTCATATAAATAAATTCTATTTACATAGGTGTATTAATATTTCCAAGTTCAAACAAGTTAAAAATTGGGGTTTTGAAAATTGCGTAGTTCATATACTAAAAATAAAAGTTATTTTATAATTTTATAGTCTTTAAAGAGATCATTGTATTTTATCCTTAATTTTTTCCTTTGATTTCATTTTATATATAACTATATGAGCATAATATATTATAAAAAAATTATTTTTTCTTGGCAAAAACATAACATCAAAGATAAAATAAATAAAAACTTAAAAAAATATTCAGGGTTAAATATTTTTATATTCATTTATCCTTTACTTTTTTATATATAAAAAATCAACTTTTATTTTAATATTTAATTAACATGAAGAACTTTTTCCTGGTTAATTAATTCATATATATATTTAAAAACATATAAATAATATGGGATAAGGCTAGTTTCATTCCTACGCAACTTGGAAAAACACAGTAAGCAACTTGATTAGTAACCAAAATCTCCATCCCAGCTTGCTCAGTATGCTGCACTCGATTTGGAATAAGCTGGGCACAGTTGCTTGGAAGCACTGTCATCCTGCCAAACTCCACCGAGAGGATTCATTATTGGTTGAGAGGTTACAGCTGGAACCAGGGCAGAAACCAATAGAAAGGTATTTCGAGCATCGCTTGTAGTGTCTTTAACAATCTTCAAATTCTTTCGATGGATTTTCTGGCATGCTACGCTGATCATTAGGCTTCTTCTTTTTTTTCTAACTGTGTAATATGCCTGATTCCTCGTAGGATTCACTAACCAGTACTCCATTTTCATTTTATAGGCTTAATTTCTTCTATATTATGTGTGTGTGTGTCAAGTGGGTTATCTTTTGCGATCCCTGCTGAGTTGGGACTTAAGAACAAAACTGGGCCTGGAAATTTTAAAAAACTACTGTTCATTGTGATATAAGAGAAGAAAGTGGTAGCAGTAGTCAGCAAAAGGGCAAGATTTTCATACTCCATTCATCCTTTCATGTATACAAGGGAACCCAGAATCTTTTAAATTAGCCACGCCCATGCATTTTCGGTTAGATTAAACACATAAAATAGTTAAGATAGCTTATACCCAGAACAGTTTCTATTTTTTGGAAATTTGGTGGTAGAATCACCAGTCAAACATTTCACTTCATCTTCCTGGCATTCCTTACTTGGGCCAACATGCAGTCTCAGCAGGCCCGGCTTGCCTTACCACCTGAATAGCAAGTAGAAAAAGCAAAAATAAATAAATAATAATCAGTCCCTGCATTTTTTTTTCCTTACAAAACTCATAGATTGTAAGAGTTTCTTGAATTAAACAAGATGGAGAAGCACCTGAAAATAAGCTTCAAGCTTCCTTTTCAGCGTTGCATATTCTTTCTTGATTTGTTGGAATGTCCTTGTGCATCTGCAGCTTGTATGTATCCATGCAAAACCATTAAGAACTTGAACGGATAAATGAGGTAGCTAGGATTATGAGGAACATTACTATATTATCGTTGCACTCAATAATTATATCGTAAGGAATTATAGAGGTGGGCAGAATCAATCTCGGCCGTTTGATTTGAGGTGATTCTAAGAAATGAAGTAGAAGATGGATCATTTACCCTTCTCCATTTCCTGCCCTGCAATATTCCCTAAAGAGAGTGCACTCAGCTTTCACCTTTTTGGCCCCAATGCTGCACCCAATAGAGAGGAAAAGAAATCAAAGGATTGTTGTGTTAAAAGCCAGCACAGAATATACCTCATGATACCTTTAATAAATATAATCTTAAATGATTTTGTAATCCTTATTTCGATAATCGTTTTCAATTTTTATCCTAAATTATAATTTAATTACCTTGAGCTGCTTCCCTTGAATTGATGCATAAAGCCATCCAACTTATTGAAGTCAAGAGAATTATTCTCCCTGAATATATATATATATATATATATATATAAGGACACAAGAGATAAAGTGTTACTAGCTAGCTATATATTTCAATCTGTATTATGGTCACTAGCAGTGCTTTTGAACAAGAAAATCGAGAAGAGAAGGAAAGCTGATCAGAAAATTTTAAACTGACAATGCTTTCTCTATGTTAGTGATCAGTCTAGCTGAATCCCTGTAGTACAACGTGACTACTTCCTCCGCAAAGTTAGGGTTTGCATCATCTTGGAGATCCTCAAGCTGGATAAATTGCTCATCAAGAAATCCCTGAAATATATTGTTCAACAATTCAAATTTTCATTACAATACCACCAGAAAACTAAGAAAAACAGTAAACAGATGCTGATCGTGTACAGTACAGGCATGCATGCATATAGTTTCTACCATATATCTATTTTCTGGATGCATAAACGTTATCTTTATGAATGCAATCGTTAGATCGTTAGCATGGTGAGAACCTGATCAAAAAGAGACTGCCTTGTGAGAGCAACCTGCCTACGCAACTGGGTTCTCTGCATTTCAGAAGACAATGTTGGAAAAAAGGAAGGAGAGAGAGAGAAAGGGCAGGGGAAGAGAGAGAGAGAGAACACACTTGGAAGGCTATAGCTTGAGTGATAGAATTGTAATGCGGGGGTAAGGGCTATATATAGTGGTGAAAAGAGAGCGTATGCGCGGCATATTTCTCCCAAATATTTCTATGAAAAACAAAGGTGCGATGTGAGAAATATGAATGGGAGGGTTCACAAATGATGCACGTAAAAAAGTTAAAAGTATGGTAGAGAAAAGGGAGCTTATCATTAAAATTAAAACGAAAATTAACTGGAGTTGGTTCTTTGAAACTGCATTTTAAAAATGTTTTTGAATTTGTTTTTTAGATTAATCATTTTTTATTTTTTTATATGTTTTTGTGCTGATATCAAAAATAAATTTTAAAAACTAAAAAATATTTATTTTGATATATTTCTAAATTGAAAATACTTTAAAAAACAAGCACAACTATAATCGTAAACATGACTTTAGAAATACAGAAGGCAACAATGTGGATTGTAATATTGAAGCTTTTTTCTATTATTGTCACTTGTTGTTTTTTTTATTTCATCTTTTTTATATTGTTTGCCGATAATTTAACCTAATAACTTGTTTTATACTGCTTTTTATGGATTCACCCACTATGGGAGGAGTCTGCCAGCATCACAGTTAGAAAAATATATCTCATGCATCATAAAATTTATTCAAAGTTTTTAATATGTTAAAATAATTTTTAATTTAAAAAAAATATATTTTTAACATTTTCACTTCAAAACAATTTAAATAAATAAATAAATATAAAACGGAACAGACAACTATCAAATGCCAAATGTGTACATATATTCTGTGCTCTATGATGAGAGAAGTACATTGATTAAACGTGATTGATGTGTATAGCAGTCCGGATTAATTCTTGGCATATACCAATAAGCAAATTGAAAACACCTCGAGTGGGCATCGCACGACGCGAGGAATTTGTCCTGAGCTGGCTAAAAGATTAGCATAACACACTAAGGGTCTGTTTGGTATTGCTTTTACTTTTGTGGTTGAGGTTTGAAAAAAGCAATTTAAAAAAAAATACTTTTGCTGCGGTTCAAAATAAGTTATGAAGTGTTTGGTTAAAACTGTGGTTGAGTTTGAAGTTGAAAAAAAAAGTAATTTTGTGTGTTTAGTTATCATGCTTTTATATTGTTTTTAATTAATTTTTAGATTATTTTAATATTAAAAATATATTCTTTATATTAATAAACATATATTATATAAACATTATTTAAATTTTAATTAATTTTTAGATTATTTTAATATTAAAAATATATTTAATATTAATATATTAATATATATTTATTCTCTCCCAGCCCCCAACCTAATATATATTTAAGAGTGTGTTATTAAGCTAGACAAAATATTTAATGGCCAGCACATCATTAATTTGCCGTCCTTTAACATCCAAAAGCCTGCCCCCAAATTCATATTCCATGACCTAATATATTTATTCTCTCTCGGGCCCCCCCAAACCCGCTCCCTCTCTCCTCACCGCACGGAAAGCAGCTATTAGCTGCTTTCCGTGCACCTGCAGTTTGTAAATATTTTGGGGTGGGTCCCATGCCACAAAACTTGCGTTTTTTATTTAACCAAACACAATATACACTGTTTTTTTTTAAACCTGCGTCCGGACCACAATACCAAACAAGCACTAAATAATTAAAGTTACATTATCATATACTTTTAGATATCGATGGTTTCAACACATCTATCCATCGTGAAATGTGTTCGTGTTCATATTTACCTTTTCTAGCTATTGCAATCCAAAACATGTTGGATTGGATTGGTAAGTTAATCTACCATAATAAAAGCATTTAATTAAATTAGTTGTTGAAAATAAAACTAGATACTTGTAAACATATGTATCACGACAAGCATATAATCGAATAAGGGTAATTACTTGTTGAAATATTTTAGAATTAATCGAGTTTTATCGGTGTCAATAATAAATAATTTGTTTTTGAGATTTTATTGTTTCTCATGTAATGCCAATGGTATTTGTAATAAAAACCATAGCATTTCAACAATACTATATTATTAAGGTCAACAAATCAAAATTAAAGGACTCAAGTTTCTCTTAACAAAATGAGTATAAACTCTAGATATTGGAGGAAAATCAAAATCTTAAAATTTTATGTGAGAAAAAGTGTATAAATTTGGAAACCTCTAGCCACCCCTTTTTATAAGGTATTTTAAAAGCTAAAAAGTTTTTTAAAAAATTTAACTATAACAATGTTTTGGCTATAAATCTAATGTTTTTTTAGATAAAACAAATTGTCCAATTTCAAAATAATGTTTATGGAAGAAACTGAGCAACTTTTATTTATAGATTTATAGGTTAGACTAGATAAAAATAAAAATAAAAGGTTGGCCTAGACAAAACATTGGATTGAAAGAAATGATTCTTCATAAACCAGATCGAAGCTCAAATTTAAGTTGATAAAAACAATCTTTTGTTTCTCAATAAATTATTTTATAATAAATTCAAACTCAGGTCTAGCTTAAATCCTAAGCATGAATTGAGGTGGACTAAGCCAAATACACTTTTGGTTTAGGCTCAAAGCTCAACTTTCTTAAGATATCTCCCTTTTAAAAAGTTAGAGTGTTATTTGGACTCAATTTTAACTTCTCACTATATAAACACCAAGAAAATTTTATTTCTTTCTTATATGGTATAAAGTTCTTTAAAAGGGTTTTGAGTTTCAAATAAGTATCAACCAAGAGGTCATGGAGATTAATTTCCCGTTCATTGATTTTTTTAAAATCATATTAATATTGCATGTTATAGAGCTTATATTAAATATTACATTTCAATAAAGTCTTAACCATGAAAGTTAGTGAACCTCATGTTTAATTTAGTCTCAAAAGTACTAATTAACCATGTTTTTAAATATTTTTTTCATCAATCCCCCCACATGAATGAGCATTGTCTATCCAATTTAAAAACGATATAAGATTTGTAAAGAGATATTGATTTAGTGAATCACTACATTAAAATATGTAGCTTTTAGCTTTGAATATTTTTTTAGTAAAATAATATCAAATTTATTATAAATATTGAACGTGATGCCTTAAACTATTTAGTGTTTTTATGCGAACCAAAACAATAATACTCACATAGTTTTTTTACCTAGAAATCTCTTTTAATTCTCACTATTGTGCTGATTTTTACACTAAACAACTCATAGATTCATGAGTATTATTGAGAATTTAGTTTTTCTGAAAATTCTTAAAAAAAATGACCTTATTAAGTTATGTAAACTTAAGTAAGAATTTAGCTTTTCAATAAGTTATGAGTGTGTATATATATATATAATTAATCTAGTCCTTACTTGATTATTCTTAGACTATAATTAAAATATCTGAATTAAATATATTCTAGTGCTTAATTTGTAAAATATTATTATAATTATATCTGAAGATTAAATGTATAATCTAAAAATGTGTCATAATCCCTCCACTATTTGGAAAAGTCATAAGTGATTTGACTTAATTTTTTAGTGACTAGTTTATAATTGTACATTTTATCCTCTCATCAATAATTTTCTGATTTAGATACTTTAGCATGGAGTTTGTTTGTCATATTAAATCATATTTGTTCATTATATTATAGTAATTGATAATTTGAATGAGATTTGAAACATTTTTTAAATTTCATTCTACCTTGCATAAAAATTTAACAATCAATACTATTTGATAATATGTGGAATGATTTTTTTCAAATTCATATAGGATGATAATTTTTTTCTTGATCACTCAAATACCTTTAAATAGTTTATATTATATACAATGCTTGTCCATTTGTCATCTTTACCAAGATAACATATAATAGGATCAAAACATCACATTTTCTATGTAAAATAACTTAATGATTTCAGGTTTAAGAATCACTTACACAATCATTATGTGAGCTTTTCCATAGACACGGCTGATATCTCCATATAAAATTCTCATGAGAGTAAGTTTAGTATATATATCTCATGACAAACTCCTATGTATCGGTTTTAAATATCTCTTATACCCCAACTTATAAGAACACTTATTTTCTTGTATAAATAAAAGTATATAATATGTATAAATCATTACAACTATAATAAATATCTATTCTTTATAGTATTTAAGAAAGTATTGGCTAAGAATATTTTGAACAATGTTTTGATACATTATGATTTTGCAATTAAAGTCATCTTTAGCCCGACTCCAACCGTAGATTTTGGAACCAAAAAATAGCATCCAATTGGGGTCCTGAGGGCTCTCTGATGCCGCCATTCAACTCCGTCATCAACATGATGAAGGGCCGGGATCTCAGCTGCGAGATGACTTCTCACATCGTCAACTTTTTTATGCATTGCAATTGTTCTTCCTCTCAGGTCAACCCCTATTTCAATTTTCTCTCCTGTTTTTTTTTTTTTTTTTTTTTTTTTTTTTTTGTAGGGATCGATATAGAATCTCAGACAATCTCACCTGCCGGGAAAGGATATAATGTTATGATCCACGTATATTAACTATTAAGTTTCAATATTTTGCACTTCTCCTTAAAAATACCCTATGCATATATATCGCCCCTGACTTTGGAAAAACAATTGTCTCCATGGGAAATCCAGCCGTAAAGATGGTGAGATTTTCATTTCTTAGATTCAAACTCTGTAGAAAATAATGGGATGGCGTTAGAAATGGAGGAAAACTACCTCCATGTAGCTCGAGGCTCGTTGTTTTTTTAGGTTGAAAGAATTAAAAAAACCTTCGAGAAACATTGATTATGTTACTATACTAATCTTATTTTAATTGCTTATTTATGAAATCCAGTTATATGTTACACAGTTAATCTGTCTAGTAAGCAATTTTAGAGAATATCCTATTTGTTTTAATTTAAAACAAATAAAAAAAATTATGCAATAAATTAATTGTTTCCAAAAATGATCAATGGGCTATGAGCTAGTGTTAGCTAGTGAGTTCTTTATACTTGCAAGAAGTTCATGAGTTCAATTTCCCTCTTTTCAGAGTGTTTTGATTTTTAAATAATAAAAAAAATAATTATTACAAAAAAAAGGTTAGAATAATAATGATAGTCTAGGATTGCTCCTTAGAGGTCATCAGTTCGAATCTCACAATCCTCAGGACCACTGGAGTTTGGTAACTGGTCGTTCACTCTAGGGCCTATGGGATTAGTCGAGATACGCATAAGCTGATCTGGATACCTATATTAAAAAAAACAAATTATTACAAAAAAAGGTAGAATAATAATGATAGCCTATTCAATCTATAGTGTAAATTTGATGTTTGCAGATCATTTTCTTGTACTGATATCAAAAATAATTTTTAAAAAATAAAATAAAAATTATTTTAATGCATTCCTGAATGAAAAACATTTTCAAAAGAGTGAAATAATAACAGGATGCGTTCATTATTCTAGCACTGATCAATGTCATCTACACTTTTTACAAGCATAAAATTTCTAGGAGACAAAAAATGGATTAGCGGTAGAAAATTATTAGGTGGTGGAGTTGAGTTGTAAGGCTATCAACAACTATGTAATGCTAATGAATTACAATTTAATTAGTATTAGTGAACTTTTTTATATAAAAATAAATGAGTTCCAACTTTTTACAATAATAATAATAATAAAATAAAAACCTACTATAATATTTAGATAGGCAGTAGTAGTAGTAGACAGACTGAAATCCCTTTCAACTTTAAATTATTATATAGATATACCTTTCAACTTAATGAGTAATGTTGTCTTGGTTTATACAAGGTTGATATAAGATGACAACATAAAAAAACCTAAACTATTTTCATCAAGATCCTCAGACGAACAAGAGAAGCAAACATCATCTCTTGAGGAAACCCTTGTTCAACTTTTTAAGACTCGAAGAGATGAAAAAGGCAGGAGAATAACCAGTTCATCAAGACCTATAACATATCCAGCCAAGATTTTGCGTTTCACCTCACCCGAGGTTGAAAAAATATATAGGATAAACTTTTAAAAAAGAATTTATTTGGATAAGTGAGGAATCATAAGCCATTTATTTGATATTGCATTTGATTTCATTGAAAATTTATTTGGATAAGTGAGGAATCCATACATGTCATTCAAAACGCATTTAACATGGGATCAAGTCTACCTTTTGGGTTCGAGCCTCGGCAAAGCCCCTCGTAAGAGCATTGGGACAGCCGGAGGTTTACGCATGCCCTGGGCCCACAAAGTGCGCTTTCCGAATCATGTGGTTCCCCCGTTCAGAAAGGATATCCAAAAAAAAAAAAAAAGTCTACCTTTTGGAGTCTGATCACTAGAGTAGTTAATCAAGCTAAGTTTCCTTACAAGATGTTAAACTTATAGTGAAAATATTTAGCAAAATTTTTAGTGTAAGTATTATGAAATTTAATGTTATGGTTAGCAAGAAAAGACCTTTTATTGACAAGTCAACCCCATCTCAGCCAGAGTCACCCTGAACCAGCCTATTGTGTCTAATAATCATGGAGAAATTATTGTTTTTAAACAAAAAGTTTGATAGGTTTAAAGAAAGATGGGATAAGAAAATCTAGAGAACTTAACAAGTTGCTCTTAGATATGGGTAATGAGAACATTGATTAGTGCCAAATCAAGTGGTAAATGAATTGATGGAATGGGTGATTAAAATAATTGTAGTCTTTTATGGATGGAATAATACAATTACGAATTATATATATTTGCTACTTTAATTTATTCCTGCTGACTTTAAGTCTTGAATTGATTTTAATGGTTTGAAATATTTGGGATAAACATAAGAGTTTATATTTTTTTTTTTGTTGGATGACGAGGAAAACCTCACCCCCGGAAAGCGCACTTTGTGGGCCCAGGTGATGAGTAAACCTCGGCTGTCCCAGGCTCTTACAGGGGATTTGCATCTAAAGAGGAGACTGCGACTCGAACCCCGCACTTGCGCTGGCAAGAGCGGGGTGTTTGCCGCTAGGCTCCCCCCCTGGGGTATAGATATATGGAATACTTTTAATATAAACTTCATGAACATTACTATTTAAATAACTATTTAAATTTTTTGAATGGAAGTAATGTTTTTTAGCATGTTATGAATTGTTAGCATGATACGAGATATGAATTATTAAAAACATTAATAATTATTCACATGCTAATTAATTGTAACTATATAAAATCGTCTTAACTTATGCTTACTAATCCTCTTTTTATTTGTGTTTTCTCACAAATCAAGTAAAAAAAGGAGACTGTAAATGTCATTCCGTTTGCTTAAATCAGTGATTGACATCAAAAAGAACAAAAAAAATAAAATAATGAATGCTACTTCAAGAATAGAAAAATAAAATTCCCAACAATAATTGACATTAGATCCTTTCCCTTCGAGGCATTGATCCGTGTCATGTCTTTCGCTATCTTTAGCTACCTGCAAATATAGCAATATGTTAAAAGGGAAAGATGTGTTTTAGGAAGAGATTCTACCTTTTATTCTTCAGCCACAGTCATGCGATGCTATAGAAAGTATGGTTGTTTTTAAAATAATTTTTATTTAAAAATATATTTTTTATTTTTAAAAAATTATTTTAATATAAACACATGAAAAAAATATAAAAAAAATATAAAAATATTTAATTTAAAATAAAAATATTAATTTTTTTAAAATATTTTTAAAACCGGTAACAAACCTAAAAAAAAATGTTTTACAGTATCACAACGCAATTTCCTTTGAAAAAGTGTGGTCACATCAGCTCCTTTGTTGATGTGGGTGGGCGGGCGGGGTGGAGGGGGATCAGGATAAGATTTAGTGTTATTTTCTGGCATATATAAAATTGTGATTCTCTTTTCATATCACTGTCTACTATGCTGATAAGAATCTACTCTACACATTAATCTATCCCAGCTAGCAAGTAATTGGGTTTTTCTTTTTTCTTTTTTTACTCAATCATAACAAAAAAAATGCATCACTAAATCACTTCTGACATAGTGTTTTGTGACCTGTTTAGCCTGTATTTAGAAATCTTTTTATTTTTATTTTTATTTTAAATTAAAAAAATTTGATATTTTTTATTATTTTTATTATATGATGAATAAAAAATATTTTTAAAAACAACTTAAAATATAATTCCAAATAAGGCCTTGGTTGCTACTTTTCCCGACCAAAAGAGTGAAATAGTAATAGGATGTGATCATTATTCTGAGCACCGATCAATGTCATCTAGACTTTTTACAAGCATAAAATTTCTAGAAGGCAGAAAATGGATTAGCGGTAGAGAATTATTAGGTGGTGGAGCTGAGTTGTAAAGCTATCAACAATTATGTGATGCTAATGAATTACAGCTTAATTGGTATTGGTGAACCTTTTTTATATAAAAATAAATGAGTTTCAACTTTTTATAATAATAATAAATAAAAAAACCTACTCTAATATATAGAATTTTAGACAGGCAGTGAACGGACTGAAATCCCTTTCAAATTTAAATTATTATGTAGATATACCTTTGGAAGAAAAGGAGAAAAAGGCTAAAATGAATAGGAAAAATAAAATCTCATATTAAATTATAAACCTCAACTTCCAAAGTATCTGTTTGGCATTACATTTTAAAAATATTTTAAAAAAATGAGTTTTTTTTATGTGTTTTTAGATCATTTTAATATAGTGATATCAAAAATAATTTTTAAACATAAAAATACATTATTTTAATGTATTTCTGAACAAAAAAAATACAGTTAAAACACATGCCCTAATATAATATAGGATACCATCTTCTATATGTCAACTGTTTTAGCCCTTCTTTCCTCCGTAGACCATATATGCATTTAAGATGAGGATGCTTGCCCGGACAATTGAAATAATGACAACAAAAAAGTTGGTTCCACTCCAAGGATCAAATTTTACAGTGTTGTTGCATTGTTCCCTTTCCATTGATGCAATGGCAGCCTAACATTACAGGAATCTTAAAATGTCACACAGAAACGAATTAAGCATAGTGATGAAGCACAGCCTGCCCTGCCGAGTTGACTCCGGATTCGAGCCACCCGATGCCTCGGTCGGGTTTCAAAATAAACCCGGTTTTGCAATTGGCCCGATCAAACCTCGATGACCAGGCAAGACCCGAATTTGCAGTTGATTCAGGAGTGGCAAGAAAGGGAGGAATTTGCTGCTAGACTGATTTTCTGGGAAAACATCGCTTTTGCAGGGGAATAGTCCAGAACTTGTGGGCATTGATGGGGTCATACAGAAGTTGTCTTTTGAGGTTGCTTTCTCACTAACCTTTTCGCAGATATTATCCTGACAGCATCAATTCTGCTCATTTTCATAAGAATCTCATTGCTCGATCGGCAGACATTGTTGAAAGCAGCAGGCCCACTATAAGCAGCTTTTGCTCACTCCGCCACCAATTATTCAGATGGGGAGCGATCCTCGCAGCATTCACAGAACCAGAAAAAAGGAAAAGTAGCAATCATAAACTTTATTCAAAAGAGGGAACTGTGCATGTGATGTTGCCAAGTGCTCTGATTTAGGATCTAAGTTGGAACAAAATATAATTGCAGATATCTTAACCCCATTTCCGAGTAAGCAATGGAAAATGAGGAAGCATGCACGAGGAGATTTGGGAAAGGAAGCTTCTCGCTATTCATGGTGTTGGGTTGTGATCTACTATAGTAGGTTTCGAGTTTAAATTGTAAAAGTTGAAATGGTCAGGATTTTACTGGTTCACCTGAATTTATAAAATATATTTTTCAAATCTGGGATTTTCTAGCATTAAAAAAAAAGGTGTTGAAGTGATTGGAATCGTTTACATCAATTGGCATGATTAAGATAATTGCATGTACTTATAATGAGTAGAATAATGATAAGCATATAAATACAATTAGTAAATTATATATGCATAGACACTGCATAGAATTGTACTTTATTAAACGAACAAAAAAAACCCTGGTGTAAATTAAAAATTCAGAAGTAAACAACAGGAAACATTGCAAAAATTCTACTGTCCATGAATTTCAGATGAAATAATAAATTTATAAAACATTATTGTCAATGAATCCCGCCCATTCATTCATTAATATCTACTTCTAATCCTTTAAGGACATTGTTGTCTTTTTCTATTTTCTTTTAAAGCATAACAGCTGATCCCCCTATCCACTCAGGTATATAATAATAAAGAGAGAGAGAGGGGGAGAGAGAGAGAGAGAGAGGAGATGAGGTTGTTTTTGTATGATTGAAACTTCATCCAAACATATGTAGAAGCATATCGAGATATAAGGAATAGGTGCTTGTGTGAAGCTTACAAGTTGTTAATTGAAATGACACAAAGTATGATAATTATACACACACACTAAGATATTAGCCTCGCTGTTTTGAAATTGTATTGTTTATATATGTATGTATGTATATATATAATTAAATATATTAATTCAAAAAAATAATAATTCAAATTCAAAAATAAAATAATTTATAATTGTGCAATTTAATCTAAAAAAGACAATAAAATAATTTTTCTAAACAAAATTATGAACATGTATAATATTACGAGAATATCATCATCAATCTCGCAAGGTTATTATATTTTCTGATTGCTCTGAAATTTTAACATGATATATATAAATATGTTAAGAGACTTATCATAAAATTTCATCTCAATTTAACAATCAGATTAAGAGATATGATTAATATTTTAAAATTATTCATTATTTTAAAATAATACTATTTGACAGAAATAAAACGAGCGGAACGAAACCATGACGTTTCCGCCAAAATTTAAACAGAATTTCCAAAACGGACCAAAATTTTAAACAATGTTAAAACTGTGTTGTTTTATCTTTTTTTTTAACTAGTACAAAACATTTCAATTATTTCAGCCAAAACGAAATTAACAACATTGATTTAATTAACAACATTGATTTATACTGCACAAGCACTGTCTTTATGCTGCTGCCCAGGCAGGCAGCAGCGGCAAGGATTAACAGCCCTAGAGATGACAGAGATGGAAGCATTGCCGCAAAGGAGCTATTTGCCTCCTCAATAAAAGTAACAGCATTGCGCACTTTCAGTTTTCAATACTTGAGAGTTTCGGGATTTAACAACATCCCTATTCATCTCCAGGTCAAATGGAGGCTACCAAATTCATCAACCTACTGATAATCTGGAATGAAAGCTATAACAGATGCTAGGTGCTCAAGCTGACATGTTATACTCCAACTGACAAACTATGATTTAAAGAACTGCGAGTTAAATAGTGTCAACATGTTGACTCTACCCATTCAATTATTTGTACTTCTAGCTGTCTACGATTAGAAAGAATAGTAGAGCATATTTCAACCCCGGTCACTGTTAACCTATGTTATACGAGCCAAAAATACTTGGCACTACAGAGTTCCCAAAGGGTGAAGAACATGAGATAAAATATGATTGTACAGGGAACGAACCAAGAGAGATCCCCGCCTCTTGCATTCAAACTGCTTGGATGGGACTGGCCTTGCCATTACTTAAATCTGATCCACTGGGAGCTCTAGCATGAAATGCGGACTGCCTTTGCGGCTCCCCGATTAGTTTCAGGGAGAGTGACAAAGGATCCCTGTGGCGTCTCTCAATCTCTCCTAGACTGAGATGAGACATGCCAACCAGTTGATCTACATTGAAAGGCTCCTTGAGAATGATTGGAACAGGCTTTAGGACCTCATGGTGTGATGTTGCTGCACCCTTAACTTCTTCAAAGGGTGTGGTACTTGGAGCCCAATATGGATAGGGAAGTGGCATGTAAGCTGGGGAAAATCCAGGAACTGCTGTGAATTCATTCGACCCTGAAGCTATTGGGACAAATTCATTTGAACTAGGAACAGATGGTTTGAATTCACTAAACCCCATCACAGTTTTATCACTTTCCTTGACTAGTTCATGAGATTCAGTATCCATGGGTTCAACTTCTGGCTTGAGAGAGAGATTCAATGAGGGTAGTGCATCTACATTATCCGCATCTCCTGCCCGAGATGAAGATGGCAACTCTTGTTCCTCTGGCACTGGCTTTGGATCTGTTGCCTGAGACAGATATAACAAAACAAGGGATAAATTTCAGTTTTAAAGCATCAATAATACTACAAATGCATTCATATAGCCCCAGCATTAATTGGTGAGACACTACAGGGCAGGGCAGGGCAGGGCAGGGCTAAGCAGCACAAGTTCCTTTCAACAGAATACGCAACAATAGTTCAAGGGTATGGCAATAAGGACAAGAAAAGAATTTTTTGATTAAAAATTCTGCTGCATCACATTCATGCCAGGCCAAGAAGTGTATCTCACCACTTTCAATGAATGGGAAACACTTACATATCTGTTTCATATCTCTTTTGACTTTTGTCATCATAATATAATTAATCTTCTGTATGAATGTGACATAAACAGATATGGGAACCCCACCTCCACCGAAGAGCTAGCACATTTAAACCACATACCACTGCATGCAAATATAACTCTGTCCACATAGATACAGACGTGATTATAAGGAGGTAAAATGAAAATAAGGGAAGTAAGACAGACCATTTCTGGAACCATATCAAAAAGGCTGGACCGTCTCTTTCTCCTAGTGGCATTGCTCTGCCGGATGAAAAATTTCTGAGCATGGCTTGCTACCTGAGTGGGAGTCCTAGATACCACAAAGTTTCGAGCTATTCCACGCCAATCTCCTTTTCCCAATTTCTGTAGACCAATTAAGAACAGTCGATGCTCCTCTTCAGTCCACGGGACACCTAAAAACAAATACATAACAGATAAGTCAGCTGCTCCAGTAAATTGTAAACTATTAATATGATAGCTTTGGTCATCTCAGCCTGTAGATAATTCTCTAAAATTACTGTTGAAAAATCATATTCCATGCCTCGTCACTCCACTATAATACTCAGTGACGTGGCACATTATATTATCTGACATGACAAAACAAGTCAATTCTATGAAACAACCAGTCACACACAGCTCTAGTCATCCATGTGCGCATAGCCAAGAAACAAATTTGACTCAGTATGTGTACATCTTTTATTTTTTCAGGAAGTGGAGCTGTTACTTTTATTGAAAATAGAAGCTGAGGGAAAGTGAAGTATGATCTTCAGAATGGCCAAATTTTGTGCGGCAATGACTGAGTAATGGCCATGCTACCACCAATATCAAAGCTCAGATGGTCACTGGTCAAAACCATGGTCCTGATATTGATTTTGGACAGTTCATCAAGTGCAAGACATAAAAGGCAAATAATTGACAGAAATCCGCTTATAATACAGAGCTAAGCCAATCTAATGGAAGCTCCTATTTGACAGAAAATTCTTGTTGGAGTGCATGTATGCCAATAAATTTGTGTAATTTAATGTAGTCAGAATAATCTAAAGGTGAAAGTCTTCAACTTCTGGAAAAAAAATTGAGCATTTTTCTTCTTCTTTTGATAGACTATAATCAACAAACTACCATTAGTAGATGATTTATAGAAAGGTCCTATTCCCAAACATCATGAAGTTAAATACTGTCTAAGACACTCTTCACCTTCTGATTCAGCAATACCATGACATAACTAAAGTTCTAATCAAAAGGCACAAAGATCTTTGAAGACCAAAATAAATTATTTAGAAAGAAAAGATATTACTCCAGCAGGAGAAAACAGACAGAATGAAAAGATTAACTGTGATTTCATGATTATCATGATGACTTGGTTCTTTAGCACAATGTCTCGCATTTGCAGTTCATTTATCCCCTTGTTTATTGCAAAATACTTAGTAAATTTTAAAATGTTAAAATCACCTTTTTCAACTGTTGAAGGTGCAAGTCCCTCACACATCCTTAAAATTTTTCCAATTTTCAAGAAAGCAACAACCTCAACTTGTCCATTATAATGTGAAAGGGATAAGAATTCACATTCATCATTAACGCAGGTCAAATGATGCAAATGTATCACATATTCTCAGAGCATAAAAATGAAGCAAACAGTCTAAGTTTCAAAGAGACTAAATAATTAATCGATTGATCATGTGGTCCCCAAAAGAATCTCTGTAGAATTTCAAGGAAACTAATCCAGATATACAGACAACTAGTTGTTCGTCTTGCACAATAAACCTGAAAAGTTAACCTAATAGTTCAACTTTTATTAAAATTCCAAAGAGAGAAAAATAAATGGACAAAACAATACAAATGATTTCTAAAAAAAATTGAAGCATTTAACAGAAACAAGTGCACTACTACATGGAGAAATAAATAAACAAAACAAATCTCTCTTTAATCAGTGATTCAAACACACACACACCCTCCCGGCCCCAGATTCGGATCAACTCAAGTTCCCCTATCTTAGCCCTACGTATTATATATCCCACTTCGATTCCAGGCTTTTAGGAGACTGCTAATTAACCAAGCAACTAAACATAAATTGACACGCAAAAACCCACAAATTACTTCGAGACTCCTAACTAGCCGACCAACTAAACTTATAGCACACACAAACCAAAAAAAATCAAAATTATTCTTCTAAAAAAGGGGGGGAAACGGGAAAAAAATACATAGATTGGTATTACAATTAACTACGTGATCATCAATATCAAATCGCCAGCGTTCTCCCGCAACCGTATCTACCAAGCATCCTCAAAATCATCAAAAACAAAACAAAAACGACATTCCTAAACACACACACACAACAGCAACAACAAATTCCACTCAAGTCAGTAAAATACAAAACAAAAAAGAAGAAAAAGAAACCTTTTTTCCTGTCTCCGCGTCGACTGGTAGAGCAGCAAGCACGGGCAGCGGGGTCATCGGACAAATAACCGTCATCATGGACGCGATCAGATACAGGAGAGTCAGGATTAGGTGAAGCGGCGGCTGATGAGGAGGAATGGAAGTGCGCCGACAAGTTTCCCATACTAGCACTCTTTTTAATAATTGACCCATCGGTGAGCCTGACGCCGAAGAGCTTGACTCCGCTTAAGGGAAAAGGGGACGTAGACGCAAGAGAGGAGCGCGTTGGACAGGTTCGAGAGTTGTGGCCGTTGTTGCTGCAATGCGAACACCGCCGAGTCATGGTGAGTGTTTCGGCGGAAACCGAATAAAACTGAGTCGGGTAAAATTGAATGGATAGTTTAATCCCTTTGTTTGGATGTGTGTTAGGGAGAGGGAGAGAGTGTTCCGGAAATTTGAGGAGGGGATTAATTAGAGGAAAGAGGGGGATCGTTCGTTTAGGGCCTTTAGGCAACTGTTGAATTGACATTGTTGTCCTTATGATTTGATCTTTTTATAATTATAAACATTTAGTCCCTATTTAACATTATGTTTTAAATTGTTTTTTTGTAAATAAATTTTATTATTATTTTATATTAATTTATTTTTAAAAAAAAATTATATCATTTTCATGTGTTGATATCAAAAATAATTTTTTAAAAAAATATCATTTTGATACATTTCTAAATAAAAAATACTTTCATAAACAACTTCAATTATATCTAAATGAAAAACAGTTTTAAAATAATTTTAATCACACTCTCAAACAGGTACTTGGAATCATTGATAAGGAATATCTTTGAGTTAGTTTCTGGCAAAAAAAATGGATCATTTTAAAAGTATATTTAAAATAATTTAATATTTGTTTTGAACAATAGTTCCAATATTTTTTTTAATAAGAGAATAAAACAGTTTTCCCTAGCAGCATATCAATCTCTTGAACTTTATTATTAATTACCAAAACTATGTTCCTAAAAAATATTTGTTTATAAATTAGAATGGTAAATGTTTTTATAAAACTAATAAAAAAAAGTGTTATAGCTATTTTTTTATTCACATATAATTCAGTGTCAAATAAATTTGTATTTTACTCCGTGTAATGGTATAATTTTCTACAATCAATGAAAGAAATTGTTTTAAAAATAGAAAAAACAAAATTGCAATGTAATTATTATAATCATATCTAATTATCTTTAGACCTTTCTCCTTCTATAAAAATAACTGAAATCAGAATATTTTTCCTAAATCTGTTTAAAAGGTTTCCTTCACCCATAAAAAGAAATTACCGAAGTTTATTTGCTTAGATATAGTTTATTTTGTGTAAAAATAAAAATTATTTTGGATTGTATCTCCATTGTAGTGTAAATAATATATTTTTTATTTCAGTAGCCGTCTCTCTAGACTAGAAAAGAGGGGGGCATATTAGTAAACCAGCTGGCAATTTATGAGAAGGAACTACGAAAATAAGCCGCGTCGAATTAGAGTGGGCCTGGGGGCTTGATGGATCCATCACCACATATCTCCAAAATTCATAAGAAACGACCGATTATTACGATGTCGTTTAAAGATGTCTCCAAAATTATTATTATTATTATTATTATTATTATTAGAAGGATAGAAAAGTTTAAAAAGGAAAGTCAAGGTTTGCGGGCTGGCTTATCTCCGAGAAGACTTGAAAGTAAATGCTCCCGTCAGTCCACGGGGACAGGGGCTTCGAGGGATCTTTCGAGTGTATGACTTTGCAATTTCGCGGAGTCACCATTGGCCCATATTAATAAATGTATTTTTATTTCCATGGTGGGATTAAATCTTTTTTCTTAAATTATTTCTATATACATGTTCTCTTGACATTGAAAAGTATACACACGGACTCATTCACACGGTTTGCTAAAATAATTATAAATGGGGGGCATTTTACTTTTTGCCATGATTTGCTAACCATTGACCGAGGTATATGTGTTTTTTTAATATTTTTTAAACAAAATTGAAATACTGAATTGCTCTCCAAATTACAAAAAATAATTAACAGCTAAGGGTGTTTGTGCTATTATAGTTTGTTAGACACGATTGAATGACAAATTTAGCCCTGCAGTGAAAAATACATGTGCTCAAGGGCTTTTCGGTCTTTCCACCACGGTTTGTTTATAATTATTGATTTCATGAATGACAATTTGAACTTTTGGCATAGATTAAATGTTGTTGAAATAGAAAAACATGTAGGGTGTATGGCACTAGTATTAGCTCGTGAAAGGCCCCACGTGTTTGAGACACCATCTCTCAATAGCCAAAAATGTCATTTCACTATGTTGTTAAAAGTGTTGTCGCTTTCTCTTCCTATTAATGTGGCGTGTGTGGCTAAACACGGCTTTTGTTTTCTCTTTTTTTATCTCTTCTCCCCCTAAAATATATATAGTTTGGTTTTTTTTTTGTTAGTATTTCAACTTCAATTCTTTTTTAAAATTTTAATTTTTGTTATTGGTGTTTAATAGGAGTTTTATTTGTTTTCAGTTTTATCATTAAATCACAATTTGTACCTATTCATGTCATGAAAACAATATAAATAGGATGATTAGGGTTTGAACATAATGTTTCTGAGGAGATCAGCCCTAGAACCATAAAGGTGAGACTCAATCTTTGAAGGCACTTCCATTGTAAATGAGTCTCCAGTTTTTCCAGTTGGAGGAAGGAAGGAGGTGATTTCAAACCATAGGTTATCGGCATCATACATAGATAGATGTAGTAGCTGTAATTGACAGACTTTTCTCAGGGGTGTTTACTAGACTGTCAGGATTGGGCTGGGATTTCAAGCCCGAGCCCACTAGACCGAGCCCCGTAGCTTATCATTGCTTGGATGATCTCAGAGATGTCAGAAGATTTTTATTCCGTCCACATGCAATAAATCCGATGGACACATTAATTATGAGATTTCATTTTCATGTAACATTGTTCTTTCTTTCTCTTTTTTTGTTTTCTCAAGTCTTCAACAACCTTTTCATGCTACATCTAACCTGCTGCATTCATCCAACTACCAGCGCCTACCATTGCTTCTCACCCACCAAATGCCCTTATCAGAGTTACAGGATAGGACTCTAGGAAGGGCAAGAAATCCAAAAAATAATTAAACAAAAAATAGAAGAAAACAAATGGAAACCCAGCTGCTGATTATGGTATTAAAAGTAGGCTTTTTTTTTTCCTGAGCCCTAGGGATTGATTTGAAGTTCAGGGAACAAACTAGAAAAGATCCCATGACTTCACCGGAAGGTTTGATAAGCAGGGCTGTACATACAGCTCTCGGCATGCTTCACCAGATCCTTTGGCATAGGAAGGCGAGTAGCCAAACCTGCATAAGGCAATAATATTGAAGTTAATAAGTATATTTTTTGGATGCCAATAATCCATATGAGCAGATTGCTTCGTAAGGAAAAGAAGAGAAGAAAACTTACCAAGCTCGTAAGCTTTAGCAGCCACTTTAGCAGCAATCTCTGCTGAAATCCTTCTGATATTTTTGAATGGAGGGTAGATAAGTCCCTTATCAAAGTTCTCCTGGGTCACCTGAGCAGCCAAAGCTTCCGCTGTACCACGAAAACCAGCAGAAAGATGCAATCAGTTATCAATGAAAACCTCAGAATTAGTTCTTCCTATTATTCATCTACCTAAACATGCTCTGACCTTAAGAACTACCAGGAAATAAATTTGTTCCAAATTCAGACACCAAAACAAAAACAAAAAAAAATCTCATGATCATTATGAAAATTCTGGGAGGCATAGTTTAGAAGTTGAGCTAACAGCATGAAAATTTGTGGATAGTTCTTCACAATATTACTACAGAATAAAATAAAAAATGAACAAAATCCCAAAAGTAAGAATTATATGACATTATGACAAGGGAAGGGCCCATGGATTCACCAGTTCTGTTACTTCTCTAAGTTGTATCATCATCATTCTTCCCAGAATGTTCCCAACTCAGAATCATGTGATAAATTTCAATAAGATAATGTGATCAATCCCAGGAAATGAAAATATATATATATATATATATATATATATATATATATATATATCAAAAAGATTTTGGGAGCTACGAAGGGTGCACATTGATAATAGGACCTAGTTATTTCATGCGATGGCGGGTAGGACAAACAAATTGCATACTGACAGTCACATTTAAAATTTTAGTTCACTCACAAGCAGCCAGCAACATGTCGTCATGGACACGGATTGCACCAGACATTATTAGACCCAGACCTAATCCAGGGAAAATGTAAGCATTGTTTGCCTGAATGACAGCAAAGAGGTAAAACCAAAGTCAATCCTCAATTTATCAAATAAATAAACTAAAGAAAACCAAATTCTATGAACTTCCTACCTGGCCAGGCACGAAAGTTTTACCCTCATATTCAAGAGGAGCAAATGGACTTCCACTAGCAAAAATGGCACGCCCCTGAAAGTAACAAACAGGGATCTATTAGGCTCATATTTGTTCAACAGCCAATCATATAAATGGACAGTACACCAAACAAGAACTGTATGAAAAGTTATCCAAGGGAGGAAAGCCTTTTGATTACATGTTGGCTGTTCATATTACCTGACTCCATGTATAAGCCTCTTCAGCGGTACATTCAGATTGTGAAGTTGGGTTGGAAAGAGAGAGAATTATAGGTTTCTGCAAGTAGTAAAACAAAGTATGGTTACTTAGAGCATGCTCTCCAACACAAAACTAGGTGAGCAGACAGCAATTTACCTCGTTGAAGGAGGCCATGGATTCAATCACTTCTTTAGTAAATGTTCTTCCAACTCCTGATGTTCCAATCAACACCGTTGGCTTGATGTCCTGGTGATACAAGACAATGAAAAAGAAGAGACTGTGACATCTTTGCTTACGAGATGAGGAAAGTGAGCTGAGATGGAGAGGAAGAGAGAGAGAGGTATGGAGCGAGAGTTATACATTAACAGCATCTAGAAGTGTCTTAACAGGTTCATGTTCATGAGCCCAGGGCTTCTTAAAATGTTGGAGAGATTCCCTGCGGGAACTAACAATCAACCCCTGCAAAGGAATTTGTGTGAATATTTAACAGATAGAAATGAAATAAAATAAAATAAAAGGAAGCGGAAAGAGGTTTGCACTACTACCTTTGAGTCTACAAGCCAAACCTTCTTTCGAGTCTCTTCCACTGGCATATTTGTCTGCATAAAGAACCAGGTATAAATCATAATTTTCCTAGAGTTAAATAACATCTAATGCTTTCACTAATCATATCCAAGGGCAAATTATCAACATCATAAAAAGGAGTTCCATATAATTCATAAAAAAGGACGCTCTAGGAGACCTGTTTAGAAATCTCAAGGGCTATGAGTTCTGCAATTCCAGTGCCAGCCTGTAATCAGACAACAACAGAATATGAAGAGCAAGCAGGGTAGGAAATTGGCAATAAGAGTGCGATATAAAGTAATAGAAGGCAAGCAATTTATCGATTTCCTTGTTAACTTGGTAGCCTACAAATTTCCCCAGTTATTTCCTAGGTCATGGTTATTTCCAAAGTAATTGGCAAACAAAATGAGGATCATTCAGAACTGCTAAGTATCAAATCACCTCTCCAGCACCAAGAAATAAGAATGTGTGGTCAGCTAAAGTTCCACCAACCACCTTTAGTGATGCAACAAGCCCTGCAAGGACCACTGATGCTGTGCCCTGAAATAAAGTAATTACATATTAGAGTCTTGTCAACCCAACCGCTCAAATTTTCACAAATAAATAAAATTACCTGAATATCATCATTGAAAACAAGATGAGTTGTGCTGTATTTTGCTAACAGATCAAAAGCATTGTGGTTTGCAAAGTCTTCAAACTGCAAAGTTTAATAAGCGGATTTCAATAAAACTTAAAATGTATATACAAGCATACATATATACATAAATGTCTAAGTCTATTGTCAACTACCTGAATGAGGACTTTCTCGCCATAAGTCTGCTTGACAGCAGACATGAATTCATGTAGCAGTTCAGCATATTCCTAGAAAAATGAAGAGCAATACCACTTCAATATGACAGAAAATTATGTAAGATCTGTAAATGAACCTCTCAAGCACAAAAGAAGACTGGCTAAGTCAAGTAAACATATAAAGTACCTGTCCAGTTGCCCTTCTTTGCCTGAGCCCTATGTAGTACTCGTCGTTTAACAAATTCTCATTGTTTGTCCCCACATCAATTGTTACAGGCAAACACTGCAATAATTGACCAAATTTGACACTGTTACAATTTCAAGGAAAGGGAATTTACAACAAAATGCAATGTTTGTAGCATTGCATCAATAGTCACATCATCTACAACTTAAGCATGATAACCAATAAAGAAAATTTATTGATACCTACAACATCATCAGGCTATTTTAATAAATTAAGGAAACAAATGTGCTATGACAGCATTGTGTAATTAAGACATTCAGGAAAATGCAAAATTTTGCTGGAAAGGCTAGAATAGAAGTGCCAGACCTAGATGCAATAAAAGACAGCTGAAAAAGGTAGACACATCATGTAAATTTGAGGACCATGTGACTTCTGGATACACGTGCATAAAATGGAAAGAGAACAAGAAAAGCAAAAGGCAATCAGGTGATAGTACTTACAGCGGAAGGACGAACTCCACCAAGTGCTGTATACAAAGCTAGTTTCCCTACTGGTATCCCCATGCCCTATGAACATTAGTCACCAAATGAGTCAGCTGCTTGCATGCATGGATACGAAGACATGTGCTTTGAATAAAGAGAGTGCATTCTGATAGAGCTCACCTGACAGCCTAGGTCCCCTAAGCCCAGAATCCGCTCTCCATCAGTGACAACAATGACTTCAATGTTCTTCTCAGGCCAGTTCCTCAACACCTCATGAATGCAACCCCTGTAAATGAATGTTTAATTAGCTTCATCACAGATATTCAGAAGCATTCATTCAAAGCAGGTAACTGATATTTGACGAAGTAGAAATAGAATATCAAGAACATACTTTTCTTTCAAACTAATATAAAGACCCTGAGGACGACCAAAGATGCTCCCATATTTTTGGCAAGCTTCACCTACTGTTGGAGTGTAAACAATAGGTAGCATTTCCTCAACATTGTCAATGAGAAGCTTGTAGAACAATTTTTCATTGCTCTCCTGCAATTAGGGAAGTGCATTTATTTTACTTTTTCCACCAAGTCAAAGTAGAGATTGTAGTGATAATTATGCTCCTAATTATCTTCAAAACCAATTACAGTTGCTTGTAGCATCAGTTGCACTACAGAAATGAATGGCATATACTAGAGAAGAAAACGTGTTTCTTAATCTAGAATGTTTTGGGGGGGGGGGGAATCAGTTGATTAAAGACAATAAAACAACACAATGAAATCTCTGAATGTTGAATCGTGATCCCAAAAACAAAATTTAAAGCCCAGGAATCAGATGGAACTGTGTGGCTACCTGAAGATCCATCATAGCCATGTACTTCTGCAATGGAACTTGATATTGACGAATAATATGCATCATTTTCTTCACCTGGCAAGTAAAGTGGTGAAAAGGTTAAATGCATTTCGTATAAGACAAAAAATGCTAAAAGAATTGGTGGAAAGGCAACTGAGTGAAAAAAAATAACCTGAAGTTCCTGAGAAACAACTGTTGGGGGAAGAAGGCCACGCAAGTAGTGGGCACCTCTTTCTTTATCAGTGAAGGCAAGTCCCTTGTTGTGGTGTGGATCTCGCAACAAAGTATACCCACTGTAGAACAATTGACAAAAAAATAAAATAAATAAATAAATAAAGTCAGCAAAAGGAAACATCTCTTTCTCATTAGGTAATGGTGTTCAAAGTTACACCGCATTACTTAGATAACCAGCTAAAAAGCAAACTGGGCAAGTTATTCATGTAAATATCTCTTTAAGTAGCACCCCACTCGTCCAGTGAGGTTTGTATCGGAGACCTACGAGTGGAAATCCCAGTGGGATTGGGATATTCCACATCTACTAGAGAAATGCAAACCAGCAAAACAATTACAATGTTCAAACCATTATTAGGAGAATAAAACCATAAATAAGTAAAAAGAAACTGGAAAACTAAATGCAAGCCATTAAAATAGAGGGATCGCTTGTCTATGTTCTGTCACTTGAACAATTACACCTACACCGAGAGTTGGTAAGAGACACTGGGAAACTCAAAAAAAAAGAGACCAGATTAATTACACCCTCGTGGTCCATAGCGCATCATCATCATCAATTTTCCAGCCGCCCAAAAACAAGAACCAAAAGAAATTAAGAATAATACAAGATCTCGTAAAAACTTAAGAGATCCATCAAAGGAATCCCTCCCAACCACTTCTTCTGCATATGACAGGACACCATCTTTTTGATTAAGTGACCCAAACATGTCTAAACGATCCCTCTGCAAATTATGCCAAAGGTTTTAGTTTTTAATATCGCAAAGCAAATGCCTCGGGGTTCACTAAAAACAGCATTTAAAGCTAACAGCATCCATAGCCCAAAATTTAGTAGGAAAAAAGAAAAAAATCCAAATTTTATAGGAAAAAATAAATTAGTAATTAATTAATACCAACAGTATGTTAAATTACCTGGCAACAGAGACAAACCAGGGGGTGACAACCTGCTCCTTGGTGGCAGCATCCTCATCGTATACGTCATGGGGCCCACCAGGAGCAACGGTGGATTTGGAGTCGGCGTCAATCGCAGAAGAGGACGAGCCGGCTCCATCTCTCACGTCCTTGCGCGTGGTCTCCGTCAAAACGCTCCCGTTTCGATCCCTGTTGGAATTGACGGCCACTACCCTCAGTGAAGAAGGAACTGAAGGGACGGATCCTCTCTGCCTCCCTGTGAAAGGGCTAGACGAGCTCGAAATGCCCGCGTTACTCTGTTTCACATAAAAAAATTAAGTAAAACATTTTTTATTCTTTTTTCAAGATAACAGTAGTAATTATCTCCTATAAATATATAAAGAATAATTATTAAACACCTGCTATCAATAAAATAAGATCAAGTCCAAAATATGGAAATCTGAAATCTAAATCACATCACTATATGTTCTTGCCACGCAAAAAAGATAAAGAGAACCCAGAAAAGGAAATTAACAAAAAGAAAGAAGATCTTGATATTTGGAAACTGATTTCTTCATTTCTCGTTTGTTTGTGAGAGTAACAAAACTGATAATTAAAAATAATACAAAAGTTTTTTATTATTTACCAGAAAGATGCTTCTGTTCAAGGACATCATGTTGACGAGTGAAATGTAGGAAGAAACAGTCAGTCTCTCTTTCGCTAGCTTTCTTTCTTCCTCTGTAGACAAGAAGAGAAGACACACTACTCTCTCTCTCTCTCTCTCTCGCTCTCTCTCTCTAGATATATATATATATAATTCTATATATAGAGAGAGAAAGATTTTCAGGAAAGAGAGAGAAAAGAAAAGAAACAGCACCACCAGAGAGAGAGAGTCGTTCGATATATAAATAGAGAGGCAGAGGAGAGAGAGAGAGATCATGGAATATGCAGGGAAGGAGGGGAGGCTTTAAAACGTGTCTTAACTCTTCACTTCCTCTCTCTATGTAAAATGACATGTGGGTGCAGGTTCAGTACTAATATTACAAGCCTATCCTATGCTGTGGGGTCCATGACAATACTACTGTGCGGTCGGGTCTATTGTTTCCATTTAGGTTTTGGATTTGTGGTTGTGATGCGGACTACGTGGTTGTATTTATTTTTAATTAATTACCAGTTCTAAAATTAATGATTATATAAATTTCTAATATTAATTATATTAGTAATTATAGAGCGTGAATATAAAATAAAATATAAAAAAATTTATTAATCTCAAGCTTGTAATATGATAATATATTAAAAAATAGTAAAAAAATGGTGTTGCTAATTTTCCGTGTATTTCAAAAATATTTTAAAAAAAAGTTGAATTTTCTTATTTTTATTTTTATTATAACTTAATTATTTTTTATGTTTTTATATTATTTTTATAAGTTGATATCAAAAATAATTATTTTTAAAAAAATATATGGAGGAAGAGCTCTGATGGTGAATGGGCACACCATGTAGAAACTGCTTAACTTAATTTCATTGTCCATGTGTGACTTTGGTTTAACAGATTCAATGTTCAGAATGATTTGTGTTACTTGATTTCACAAAGCTGAAGTTTATATTATATATGCTCACCAAATACACGCGGTAGGGAAAATGAGCTGTGAACAAGTTTTTTGCACTGAATTATCATACAAAGTGATATACTAAACCTACAAATATTAAAATATAATCTTATTAATTTTAAATGAATGAATCTATGAAAATATAGCAGGCACATATTTTAAAATTTTATTTTATATTTGCTAAGAAAACTTAAAATTAGGCCACTTAGCGCTCTTTAGTAATGAGATTAAGATTATTTTTTAAAATGATTTTTATTTAGAAATATATTAAATGATATTTATTAAAAAAACAATTGACATCAACATATCAAAATGATGTAAGAACATCAAAAAATTTAATAAAAAAAATTAATTTTTTATCGTTAATTGATTGATATACAAAATATGTTTGACAATGCATTTGTAAAGTGTTTTTTAAAAAAAAATGAATTTTATTTTATTTTTAATTTTTATTTTTAATTTTTATTTTTAACTAAAATATTTTGATATTATTTTCATGTACTAATATCAAAAATAATTTTTAAAACATAAAAATATTTTTACCCAAGTTGTCAACGCAGCCCACGTCACCGCATCCAAGCTACGAGGCATGACGTACAATAAATTACATTACACTAAAATCAACCATATGCCAAAAATCCCCGGCTCAGATTTCTGCCATCAAGCAATCCAAGGGTTCCAAACTCTTGATGAGAATGGCTTTTGATCTCGAACTTGTATACTCCTGTTAAACTCGCGAGCACAGGATTAATCAGATGGTCCACTGTGGAGGGTAGGTTTGACATGCATTCTCGATGGAAATAATGTTTTCAAGTAAGAAGAATTGTTACAAAAGTGGTAGATCAACAACAGGGCATGTGACGTGTACAATAATATAGCTACTGGCAGGTAACTTATTCGTAAAAGTTTGGGAATAAAATATTTGTTTTTCTGGTGATTACTAATATGATAATAATTGAAAATTTATATGATTATTAATTTTAGAATCTATATAATTAATTAAAATATATATAAGTTTACCCGAACATTGACCTGACGTGAATAAAAAAACAAAATAGTTGAAGGGAAAATCTGTCAAAAGTTAGTTGGTCTGTAAATTACTTGTGATAAGATGATAGATAGATTAGAAGACAAGAACATTGGCTGTAAATTGAGACTATTTTGCAGTTTGACAGATCTCCCCCCTGTTTCTATTCTTTTTAATTGGAACATTTCTGATATTTTAATGATGTTTTTCACTAGTTTGCCATTCATATCTTTCGAAAACAAATGAATTTTAGAAAATAGACTCGGTTAGGGGTAGGACAATTTCTCATGGAAAAAAACAAGGGTAGTAGCGAATTGCTCTCCGCTAACGACAAACATGATTAAAAAAAATAGAAAAAAAAACCCTCGACTTCTGTTGCATTTTTTTTCCTCGGTACCGTGTTTTAAAAATATTTTTGAAAAAAATATCATTTTTTTAGTATTTTTAGATATTATATGTGTTGATATTAAAAATAATTTTTTAAAAATAAAAAATATTATTTTAATATATTTATAAATAAAAAATACATTTAAAAATAATCACAACCACTTTTCCCATTTGTAACTTATAAGTAAGATATAAAGCAAGGCCAGGCAGATCTCGTGGAGGATTTTCTGTTTGCTTGCCGGCATCGACAATACATGCAAGAAATTAAGAGCCCTTTTTCTTCTTTGAATTCAGTCCAACCACGGAGAAATATTCGTCTATACTTTCGAGCTAACATTTGGCCAAATAAAATAAAATAGCGCCACCTTGAGTGATGTAACAGAGAGAAGAAAAAAAGGAGGAGCTCCGAGTTGGAAAATAAGAGTCAAATAAGAGCACCCGGTTACAAATTTAACCTTTTTACCCCTTGCAATATTTATATATTTACATACAATTTGGTCCTCCAATTTTTCAAACTGGCAGATACCACCCACAGGAAATACAATTTGATCATATAATGTACAGCCCTGCTGCGGCGGTAAGCTTGTGTCTACTGCACGCTTAAATAATCTTAGAAAAATAAGATAAAAAAGGGAGGAAGATAATAAATATTCTTGTCAAAGAAATAAACCCACCCATGACAATATCATCGGGGGGGAAACCGCTTTCAGGAATGAGGGAAAGAGTAGATTGATAGGATACAATAGTTGCCTCCAAGTTGTGTTGCACGAGGGCTAGAGTGTGGTTGGAGGTAAGACACGAGGACGCGGGTAGGTGCCTGCCGTGGTGGCTCCGAAACGGCACTGTTTCGTAGTTTCTTCTTTTGACGAGTGGCCTCCACACGCTTAGCTTAAACCCTACTGTTCATATCAAGAAGGCAACGCGCTTGCCTTAATTTGTCCATAATTATGGATCTTGGTAGCGGTAGGGTGCTGCGATGTCGTTTTCATATCTGACAACTCGGGCATTAAAAGGCCGCCATTTCTGGAGAAGGGAGGGAGAGAGAAGAGGGGAGCAGCCTGGAAAAAAGAAAGAAAAAACCTCCGATTAGCTTGTAACATGAGATCTACTCCATTTTTCTTGGGAGACATAAGGAAAAAAGTTTGATTTTATAATTTAGGCCTTGTTTGTTTGCTGGAAATTAGTTTTTTTTTAGAAAGTGAATTCCGGGAAAGTATTTTCCGATGTTTGATAGTGTAATGGAAAATAAGTTGGAAAACAGTTTCCAGTGTTTAGTTATGTCATAGAAAATAAGTTGGAAAAATAACTTATTAATATTTTATTTTTCTCAAGTTTATTAAAATAATGAGGAACAAATGTTACAAATTAAAAAGTTGAATGAGAATGAAATTGAAAAAAAATATAATTTCATAAATTATCTCAAATAAAATAAATAATAATCAAAATAATAGAGATCAAATCTAAAAAATTAAAAAAAAATGAAAGGTGAATAAATTAAAATAATAATAATTAACATTTCATAAATTATTTCAAATAAAATAAGTAACAATAAAAAAAATGAGGACCAAATTTGATAGATAAAAATTTTCAATAAAAAAATGATAAGAAAAAAACAAATAACAATTATAAAAATAAGGACCAAAATTAATATAAAAATTAAATTTTAAGAGATGGAATTGAAAAATAAATATTTAAAAGAAATTATATATAGCAATCAAAAGTTTGAGGATCAAATTTGATATAATCAGCAAATAATGACATTTCTAAATTTTTCACAACTTCCGGAAAGTGTTTTCCGCCAAATTTTCTAGGAAAACATTTTCCTGAAAACCAAGCCAAATTTTTCTTTGACTGAAAAATATTTTCCGTTGACCAACTTTTCTAATGGCAAACAAACACAGGAAAGTTTGGAAAGTGATTTCCGGCAAACCACTTTCCGGAAAATAAATACAGCCTTAAGAAAGAAAGTTTCTTCATTTTCTGACGACAAAGCTTGACTTTGAAAAACATATAAAAGATGTTCTAAAATTTCTTATCATTCATTAAATGTGTATTTAATATTAAAATAGTTTTTATACTTGTATGTTTTTTTTTGTAATTTAAAAACAAATTATGTTTAATTAAAAATCATTATGAGATAAATTATTACATACAAAATAAATAAAAACAAAAATTATTTTAACTAGCTAAACAATTTTTTTGTGTGGTTAAAAAAGAATATCATAATACTAAACTATCTCTTAAATCACAAGAAAAAAGCGTTGCTCCTTCTTTCTTTTCCCAGGTAAATGAGAATTCTCTCTCTCTCTCTCTCTCCCTATATATATATATACTAGCTATATTGCCCGCGCGTTGCCGCGGGCATTTTTGTGTATATAATTTTATATAATTAAATCAATAACGATAAATTTATATGATATAACTAAATAAAAATTATAGATCAGGAGATAAAATGTTAAAAAATTTAAGTACAGTTTATTGCGTAAGCATAGATTATATCTTTTAGAATGTAGATATAACGTTATGAAAGATCACAAAAGAGCATGAACTAACATTTTCAAAACCAGAGCAAAATATTCTAATAAGGGAAAAAAAAATTAATCACAAAATCATTATTGTGCAAATAATTAAATTATTATTATTATTATTATTATTATTATTATTATTATTATTATTATTATTATTATGTTAGTAATGAAAGGAAAAAAAAATGAAAGACTAAAAATATCCTAGAAATTTTAACAAAAGATAAGAGAAAAAATAAGAAAAAATAAAAATTATCATTGCTATTACTGTAAAAACAATAAAAATTATCAAATTATCCGTAGGGAAAAAAAATATTAACAAAAGAGTGAGCAAGAAAAAAAATTAAATTATTATTATCATTATCATTATTATCAATATTATAATTATAATTATAATTATTATTATTGTTGTTGTTATTATTATTATTATTATTATTATTATTATTATTATTATTATTATTATTATTATAATGAAAGAAACAAAAATAAATGAAAGATTAAAAATATCTTAGAAACTTGAACAAAAGGAAAAAAAATATCATTGTTATTACTGCAAAAAAAAACAAATTATTATCAAATAATCGGGAGGAAAAAAAAAGCAAAAGAGTAAGAGAGAAAAAATCTTATTATTATTATTATTAGGATTATAATTATAATTATTATTATTATTATTATTATTATTATTGTGTTAAATACACTTATATATATATGGACAAAAGTTACACCGAGGACAAAAACTAAAAGCATAGATGCATAAATACCAATAAAAAATAAAGATTAAAAAAAGAACATATGAATTAATATAAAATAGAAAATTAAAAGAATAAGGACCAAAATGAGAAATGACAAATATAAAATTAATGCTAATTGAAGGATAAAATTGAAAAAAAAAATTATTTGGAGGACCAAAAATAAATAATGAAAACTGCTGCCATTTAAAAAAAAATCAGAAGAAAAGGGACTGAAATCAAACTTTGTATATATTACTAATTTCAATTGGAGGACCAATTTACAGAAATCAAAACTTCCGGACCGGAATAATTTAAGGAATAAGAAGCCAATAAAAATCAAGACTATAAGGACTGAAATAAATACTTCTTCTATAATCAGTTTTAATTGAAGGGCACAATTGAAAAACAATAAAACTTTAATTTGAATAAATCAGTAATGAAAACGAAATCCAAAACCGCAGGGACAAAAATCAACTTTACACACATATCAGGGACCGAAGCTGACTTTGGGGGCGGTAGGAGAAAGAAAAGCGACGTCCATGAGAAAATCGGCCGCCGCGGCCTAATCGGACATCTACGACGGGAACGCGCCGCGACGGAGGAGAGATGACCTCCAGGCGCATCTTCTGGCGTGGCGGAAGCAAATTTCTGACGCCGGGAAGAAGGAGAACGCGCCGCCTTCAAGGCGCGTAAGCGGGGAACCCCGCTGGTGCGGGAAGGCGACGCGCCAGCGCTCGCGCGTAAATATAATAAAATAATGGTGTAATTACGACGTCACCCCTGTCCCCACCTCTATTTACGGAAATACCTGAGAGGAAAGGACGCCGCTGCCCCCGATTACTGTTCGCTATCTTGTCGTTTTCGGGGCTCTTTTTTGTTTGTGCACTGTGCACTGAAGGATGGAAAAACCGACGGAGCCCCTGCCCCCCTGTGCACTATTTTGTCTTTTTCGAGGGTCAGAGGCGTCAATATACTATACAATAGCGGAAAGTAAAAAAAAAAAGCCAAAAACCGAAAACAACCCCGAAAAAAAAAAAGCCTGATCACCAAGGCCATTTCTGTCCCTACACTGCTCGAGTCCACAGTGTTTTATGAGGGGCGCTACAGTGAAAACGCCACAACGTTTAGCTGTTTTGTAATATATATGTATTCCTCTCTTCTTTACCGTCTCTCTCATTCTTCATCTTTTCTATGCTAAAACTATTTCGACGCTCTTCTTCACTTCTAATCCATCACCCTTCTATTACAGCTTGTAAATTATCATCGTCGCTAAAATGAGCAACAAACCACTATCCTTGTTCCTCTGTTTTTGCTGGTTGTTTTCACTTTTCACAAGCACAAGGAGTTAGGCATGGCTAAAACCATGTCTTCTTCTTCTCAAAAACTAATTTATCGTCTCATAGCCGAGCATAATCCATATCTCCTTCAAAACGTCCATAGCCCTATAAAAAATACTTCTGTTGATTTCTCTTTGCTCATTTCTTGATTTACCTTTCTTTTTTTTTCTCGTTGTTATGAATTGAAAGTTAATGGGTATCCATAGGGCGAAAAAGTATTGCCTGAAGCAGGCAGAAGATATTGGATCATTAATCCAATATTCTATATGTTTGTGAACTGTCAAATAAAGTGAAATCTAATTTAAAAATAATCTGATAAGTATTTTTAGACAATTAAATTTTTGTTGTATCTAATAGGATGTTTACCTTTAATGTGTAAAGATTAAAGAGTTATTCATATTTAATGATGGGCTAAAATAGGATTACAAAAGGTAGAAATACTAAAGGATACGAATGTCAAAAGAGATGCTAAAAGGCATGAATACCAAAGGATAAGAGTGTCAAAAGACATAAATACTAAAAGGTAGTTTGTTAACTGCATATATGGTTATTGTCCCTAGATTACACATTCTGCTTCATTTTTATTCTAACATCTCATATTCAGAGAAAAAATAAAGTCAAAGTAAAGAGAATTAAAAAGCTCACAAAGAAAAACATGTTAATCTGGAAGGTCATCTGTGCGACTCTAGAGAGCGACTTTCGGATATGGATTCAGGTACACTTTTGTTTTATTGTTTATGCGTTCTTGATAATTCAATAAGAATATTTCTATATATTTTGAAATTCTAGTCCTAACATAAGAGACGTCCCCGTTTTTATTTTTTTTGCATTTCGTGTTGTGAGGGCTAACTGATATGTAATAATTCCTGGTTGTTTGGTGATGAATTCGTTGACGATTAACTTTGAAGTTGAACCATTCCTGAGCCAGTGGCATCGAAAACCTTACGAACGAATATTAATTAATTGTCTGGCGAGGAGCCATTGATGAATGTAAGGTGTCATGCTATGGAGGTAGAGTCTTTCGAGGTTGAAGAAGCTGCTAAATTATTGAATTATTCATCTGTCAATATCGGGGCCTGTTCAAATTTCGGTTGTGTGCATTAGTTGTTGTCTGAAATATTGCTCATTTTTTCTTGGAATTGTCGACTTCTTTTAATGTTTTTGTTAAGTGCTAACGTGTCAAATTGTCCTAAATGGATTAAAAATAATGATTATATTGCTCTATCAGTTATTTTTCCATTAACACATCAAAATAATATATTTTTAAAATCTATTTTTAATATTAATATATCAAAATAATTCAATTTAAAACAAAAAAAAACATTTTTAAAATACAAAAACAAACTTACACTTGTGGGATGTTAACCAGGAAAATAGCTGACAAGGTATTTTTCTTACGGTTCCTCGTTTTGGGAAATTCTTGTATGATCAAGGCCAACTTGTTAATTAGTGTTTATCCCGGGATATTCTTGATTAATTCAAGAGAGACATGATTGGATCAGAATGTAAAATATTTCCAGCAGAGGACGCAAACAGTCCCGAGCATAAATTAAAGGGGCTAAAAATAAAAAAAATCCTTACACATACGGACCAGTAAAGAGTTCTTTAATCATTATTGTTTATAGGTGTCAAATTAATACACACTTTAATATTGAAAATATTCTGTTTTTATTGTGTTTATTAACTTTATTCTTCCATCTCATTCATTTTAATAAGATAAAAAAACTTCACTCAAAATAATAATAAATAAATTAACAATACCATTAAAACATGGAATCACATACCGTTTAATTACTAAATCCATAGTCAAACCTTTTGGATTTAAATATAGTTATCATGTAACGAAATGATCTTCCGCACTTTCATTTTATAAAATATAATAGCAATACGTACAAGTTAAATAAAAAACAATTAATTAATTAATTAATTACATCGATGTCATTCATGCATCATATAACTTTGATGATAAACATAAAATCTTCTAACATGTATTTTACAAGAACCATAATTAATTTTAACATTATTATTTAAGGTGTTAAAAATCCCTTGCTATTGTTTAGTGCCCACACTCTAACGATTTAAAAACAATAAATTAAAAGAGAAATCCCAAAATAAATCTTAAGGATAATTAAAAACAAACCTTAAGGATAATTAAAAAAAAATCAAAATTACAAGAAAAGCAATAAACTTTTTCAAAGTTGGGGGCTGGCGTGCCCCCTCGTATCCTTGAACGTAGTCATGCCCCTTCGTCCTTTCGTTGGCTATTTCCCCTAGAATTCAGATTTGTTTTCCTGGATACAGCAATTTTTCCTTTTCTTTTTACCTACTATCTTATTCTTTTTTTTACTGCCATTAGCGGACCCAAGTTGACTACGTGGAAGCAATTGGACCATTTGTATGGATATTAATACACGGTGGTTGCCTCATTTGACCCCAACCTTTTTTTTTCTTCTTCTTAGAAGTATATGATTCCTGCAACCCTACGCCACCAAATCACACACACACACACATATCATTGCATAATTTTCAATTATCTAATAGTTTTTTTTTTCAAATTTACATAATTATACCCTTAAACCATATAAGAATATAACTTTAATTTTGTAAAAATAAAATATTTATTCTTAAAATTTTAATAGTTAAGTAATTTTATAATTCTTTTTAGTTTTTAAGACAACTTGACGTGAATGAAAACTTTATTTACTTATATTAAATATTCAGGGAGAGAGTCGATGGTGTAAATTGTGTAATGGTATGGCCCACCACAAAATCTACCTTGTGGAAATGAGTATCCGACACGTGTGAAGGACGCCAGGACACGATGTTGAATGAATGGAGAGGACATACATGACATTATCATCTCTTTTACTTTGGCTTGTCGTGTTTCATTGCCGAAGCAGAGGACTTCTGCGCTACTTCCACCTCGGCTGTCAGCTGTCCAATTTTCACTTGGCCCCACTAATATCACTTGTGGAATTGATTTCTGTATCCAACTGATACGGACCAAGCCCAAGAACAAGCCCAAGCCCAAGACCAATCTGAAATGGGCTGTTGCCAGTTCATTGTGTTTTTTATTTTTTGGAAAAAAAAGGGACTCAATCGTCTCACGAGAAGTTCAACCGAGAACAAGTGAAAAAAACTCCAAGTGATCTAGAATAAAAAGGGACTCAATCGTCTCACGAGAAGTTCACGAGATGGGTTAATTTTTTTCTAGTATAAAAAAATATTTAGGCGATAATAACCGTAGCTAGCTTGGGTTAATTTGACCATCAAGTGATCTAGAATATGAGATTGAGATAATCTTTAATAAAAAAAAGCAAGCATAAAACCACAAAGCTCAAGATCTAAATATCTAATGTCAAATGATGAAATTGCAAAACAAAAAATATTTAAACAAATTAAATTAAGAAAAAAAAATATGAGTAAAACTTGACTAACCTGTAACCAGTGATATAAGATTATAATAATAAAAAAAAGATTTTAACACAAAAAACTTGAAGAAGAAAAAAGACCAAAAAGAACTAGACAAAACTCTAAGTTAAATCGGGTTAACTTGACTAGCTTATGCCGGAGATAACCCAACATAATAAAAAAGAGAAAAACTACACAGCTCAAGGGTCAATAATTTAATACAAATGATGAAACCAAAAAAAGAAAATAAATAAAATTCATAAGAAAAACATATTGAGAAAAAAACTACAATCAATTCTAGTTAACTCACCATGTGTTATATGAGATATGAATAAATGCACAAAAAGGCAAGTGGAACAAATAACAAAGCTCAAGTTCTAATAACCCATATGAAATGATAGATTTTTTTTAAAAATCAATTTTTAATAAAAAAAAACCTAAAAATAAATACTGAATTTAAATCAGACTAATATTCTATAATCGTGACTCAAGTCATAAAACCATGATTACTTTGTACAAAGAAAGACTAAAAACAATCAAGAAGTAAAATTTTCAATCATAAACATTAAAAAATAAAACAAATAATAATTAAAACAATGAGGACTGAATCTAATATAAAAACTAAATGAAAGAAGATGATTAGGGACTAAATCAAAAAAGAAAAATACATAAGAAAAGAATAAGAAAATAGAAATTAAAATAATAAGGACCGAAATTGGAGTAAAAATTAAATCAAGAAAATGATAAGAAAGTAGCAATAAAAAGAACGAAAACCAAATCTTGATAAAAAAAAACTAAATAAAACAAAATGATGAAGGATAAAAATGAAGAAAAATAAATAAATAAAAGGGCAAAGCACCAAAAAATAGCAATAAAAATAGGACTAAATTGGATAAACAAATTAAATGAAATAAAATGCATAAGGATGGAATTGAAATACAAAATTAAACTTTAAAAACAAAGAAATAGCATTCAAAATAATGAGGGCCAAAATTGATAAAAATAAAAACTGGAGGACATAATCAATTTTTGGAAGGACAGACATGAATTTCTAGTTAAGGAGAGGGAAAAGAGAGGAGGAAAGAAAAAAAAAGGTCTCTCAGCCCAACCAAATCTTCACTATGCACATGCACTACACCAATATGAAAAGAACGACTTACTACTATAAATATCATCGTGGAAGACGAATAATTTAATTGAGCGAACCCACAATATTTTTTTCTATAATATTTAACCTCTTAAAATTACCAAACAGTCCATAGATCAACCCCAAAATAACATAAAACTAAGAGGAAAAGACCAAAATAACCTTGAAACCATGTATATATTTTCTTATTATAAGGACATTTCTATAACTTCATTGTTAAAAAAATATTAACATGGAAAAGCCTCATGTGCAAGTTTAATGATTTTGTTTTTGCTTTTAAAGGCATTATTGTTATTTTACCATGCAAATAATAGTGAAAAGAAAAGAAAACTATTGAATCAAAGTTATATATATTTTCACCTTTAAAGACAAAAATATTATTTGCAATGAATAAAAAAACCGCGTGGGGCTAATTTATCAATAATCAATCCTATAATGCTTAATGGATACCCTTGAAAAGATAATTTTATCTTATATTATAAAATTAATCAATTTTGATGAGAAATGTTAAAGTATCTTTATACTATTCCAATTAACAAGGTAATGTGTCTAGAGTTACAATAACATATTAAAAGCTTTTATTTTTTATAAAGAATTATAATCTTCCACAATTGGTGAAATGAATCCTAACTATTTATTTCAAAAATCAATGGTATAAACATAAATGATTTTAGATTTATCTAAAATGACATATCAATTGAGAAGTTAATCAATCCATGATTCATTAGTAAAAATAATTGAGAATTATACTTGTAGCAAGGGATCTCGTTGATATTAAACCAATATTAAAAAATTTAGATTTTAGGGAAATGAATTAGGCTATTATTTGTTTTTTAATATTCACACCAATATTATAGATAATGTTTGTAATATATTAAATATTAATTTTTTTCTATTATGAAGATTTGAGTTCATATACAAACAACAATTCTTTAAACAAATTATTTATCATAATTTTACATAAAATTCAACCATTTATTTGCATTTAATTATCACAATTTCATAAACGTATTTTATCATATTATCAAGATATATAATATGAAATGATATAAAACCATAACTACAGAGTTCATTATATTTTCCACATTTCTTTTGGAAACTGAAAAACTAAAACATAACAAAGTATATATAAAAAAACCATTTCATAAATTAAAATATTCTACTGTAGTTTATTTTATTATTGTTATTTAGTTGTAAGAGGCATGAATATTGAGGGTTTGCTTTGAATCATATTGTTAAGAGAACATAACGAAAGTATATAAAATGACAAGGGCTTGAGCTAGTATTTCAAATCCTATGTTTATTTGAAAATGAGGTTATTAAAATATTTACACATTATAATAATAAAGTTAAAAATCACTAAAATGATATTATTCACTAAAATAATATTATTCATCAAATTACCTCTCATTATTCACCTTAATAAAATAAAATTATAAAATGTAAAAATCAAACACTAAAAGAAATAAGAAATACATGTTGATAAGTTTAAGAGCACCTTAAAACTTATAGGGAGAGGCAATTATGACAACCAATTAAACAGCTAACAAAGTACCCCATAAAAAGTTAGAAAGACACTATATTAATTATGTAAATATTGATGAAGTTGGCCCAAGAAGAAGTAAGAGGGTTAAAATAATCAAAATATTTAATCCTGATTTTTTTTAACACATTTATAGAAAATGAACATTGGCGCTACATCGATGCAACATGGACGCAACATTAGGTCCTCAAGCTTTCTATTAAATGAAGGAGATCAATAGTAAAATTGAATCTATCATGCATAATCATACAAGAAAACTAGTGGATCTTCCACAAGAAATGAAGTCATTAGCTTACAAGTGGGTCATTAAAAAAAAGACTAACTAATAGAACTATTGACAGATATAAAGCAAGACTAGCTAAATAATTCAAATAATTAAAAAGTGTGAACTATTTTGACACATATTCATCAACGTAAAAAACCCCTCCATACAAATGTTAATAACCATCACAATTATTAACAAACTTAAAATACATCGAATAGATACAAAATTAATTTTATTAGACGGTGACCTTGATAAGGAGGTTTATATGGAACACCTTATAAACACCTAGATAAGTTTGATGTTAAAAGATAATTCAATATGCTATTTAAAACAAATACTTAAATAATAAAATGAAAAACTTAACAACGTTGTGCTATCAAGTGGGTTTAAAGTCAACGAAGTTGATTGATGTGTTCGTGTAAAATATACAAATAAATGTTACATCATTTTATGACACTTTATGGATGATATGATAATTTTAGATATCAATGATTATATGATCAAATTTACTAAGAAAATATTAACTAATTACTTTATAATGAAAGACTTTGGGTGCTATATATGTCATATTAGAAATATAATTTACTACGACATTTACTATATTAGTATTATCCCAATCTCAATATGTATTTTTTTAAATATTGTCAATTGTTTTTATAATGTTAATGAACGTAAGTGTACATCTATCTAAAAATAAAGATGAGGAAATAAATCAACTCAAATATTCTTGTATATACAATCAATAAACTAAATAAATATAAAAATAGTATTTTGAGAGTTTGATGCATGTTATGAATTATATAAGACCAAATATTGTATATACAATCAATAAACTAAATAAATATAACAATAATCCAAGTATAGATCATCGAAAAGTAAAAAATAGAGTAATCAAATATTTGAGGGACACCCTATATTATGAGCTACAATATAGTAGATACTTAGTGACACTAGAAATGAATAATGATGCAAATTGGATATCCGATACTATATATTCAAAGTCCACTAATGGATATGTCTTCTTCACACTCTTTAAAGGTGTTGTGTCTTGAAAATTATCTAAGAAAAGATGTATGGAAAAATCCATGATGAAATTAAAATTTATTGTTCTTGATAAAGTTGAAGAGGAAGTCAAGTGATTTTAAAATTTCTTAGAAGATACTCTAATTATCAAAACTAATGCCAATAATTTCTTTATTATGATATGTAGTCAGTAATAGATAGAGCATAAAGTATGATGTATAATGGTAAGTCTACATATATATGCTAAAGACAAAATATCATTAAACACTTGCTCTCAAATGAGATTATTTTCATTGATTATGTAAAGTCAAAGAAAAATATTGCAGATTTACTAACTATATATTTAACGAGAGAGCTTGGTTTTAATTCATTGATGAGAATGAGCTTAACGACTTTAAAAATAAAAAAATATAATAATGATAACCCTATCTAGATGACAAGAGATCTTAAGATATAAGTTTATAGAGAAACTAAGTCATATAATATTTTTAGTAACATTTAAAAAATATTATTTCTTAAAATGAGAATTGTTAGAGCCTATTTGGCACTGCGGTCAAACCGGCGTTTGGCCAAAATTTAATTTTTTTTTCATTTTAAATGAATTTTTTTGGTGTTTTTAGATCATTTTGATGTGCTGATGTCAAAAATTATTTTTAAAAAATAAAAAAAATATCATTTTGATGTATTTCTAAACGAAAGGCACTTTCAAAAGCAACCGCAACCGCTCTCCCAAACAGGCCCTTAATAAGATTTAATAACCTTTACATTTATATATATGAAACGAAAAATGCTACATTGTCTTGATTGTTGATTCCAGCAATAATTTTTCCCAAGTCGTGTATAAGATTTACTATCCTTTACATACTTGTTTGCAAGACAAAATCTGGAACATTCTATGAAGAACGACAAGCCGTATACAAAGATTACCTTATACTAAACTTTAATGCGTATGGTCTCTACTATATATATATATATATATATATATATATCTACAAGCTCAACTTTTACAAATCTTGCTTCAAGAAATTAAAGTACGAGTTTGATAAAGTTCTCCTATCTTGTCTGGAAGTTCAGTGTCCTTATGCAGAAGGCAAACAAGAGAGCAAAGAAGACTGTGAAGCTAATCAAGACTGCGGCAACCTGCCCCATGAAATCTGGGTTATATCCATAATATTCTTGTATATAATCCTTGATTATTACTTGTTTTGGGCGACCAGGAACATCAATGGTGCCCATGACATCACCATACTGGGACACGATTAGTCCGTACACTGTCCACGCCACGGGGCAAATCCAATAGTACCAGACCCACCACTTGGGAATTCTCTGAAATTTCAAACGGAGACAATGTCGTGCTAGTGAGAAGAATGTTATTAGGTTAGAGATGATCGCAAAAGACGAAAGAAAATTAACGTACCGGTCTTGGTATAAAGAAGCCAGAGAAAAGATTGAAGAGAGAATAGAACATTGCTGCAAAAATGGCTGCTACTTGGTGGTTTGGGGTGATGGAAACAGTCATCATTCCATAATATGTGAAGTAAAGGAAGGAGAAGAAGTTGACAAAGAAGAACCACAAGAATTTGACCGCAGTCCACTCAAATCCCACCATCGCATACACGATAAGCGTATAGTATGTAGTTTGAACAAATACGTACGGTATTTCACAAACAACCTGCATGTCGTATAGTACAGATTTCAGTCAGCTATATATGAACACAAGATCTTCAAGGATACAGATTGGTTCCAGTTAGAATTACCTGTGCGATGGCATAAGGTAATGCAGAATACATTCCGGCTGCTTTTTCTCGGTAAAACACCGTTCTTTCGACCGCAACTACTGGTTGTACAGTTGAGCAGTTGTTAATACCGATGAACAAGACTGAAGCATACATGGCACCGATGATCATATTCAGATCACTCGAGTTATCCCTGAAAAATCATGGAACATGTTTAAGTTTTTGGCCTGCAGATCAACGATGTTATGTTTGTATTCTTAGCAGAAGTGATGGATTCTGACCTTTTTGTCCCAACCTTCCAGAATATGCTACCGATCATGAGAGCACAAACCAAGGTGAAGAAGTATCTAACAAGGTTGTAATCGGGACTTCTCCAGTATGTCCACCATTGCTTCCAAAGGCAAGATTTGAACTGCCCCCATACAGATTCTGAATACTGAGTGGCGAAATAAAGGTCTTTTGCTCCTGCTGGCGGCGTGCTCAACTCCTTCACCAAAGCCTTGTTTCTCCTGCTCAAATGGATACAAGAATTGAGATCAAAATTTGAGATTTAGCAGGTAACATGAATAGATAATTTTCATATGTTGTTACTGGACATACTGGTGCAAGGATGAAGATTTGTGGTGTTCCGCAAAGTCCATTCCAAGCCGGACTTCAGCGGCAACTGAACTCACTTCTAGCATCCATGTCGCTGGATTGTACTTTTCTTTGATTTTAGGGACTCCAGGAATGGCCTGTAAGAAGCCAACCATTTTTTCATGAAATCAGGTTGAGGAATCCATCTTTATCGATTACTGGATCAAGAAAATATTAGGGATATCAAGTTACCTCGAAGTATTCGATGATCTTGTGAGAATTTCGACCCAATGGTCCTGAGTAGATTACTTGTCCTCCTCTCTTCATCAACAACAACTCATCAAAGGCTTCGAAGATGTCAATGCTAGGTTGATGGATCGTACAGACAACTGTTCTCCCAGTATCCACAGTGTTTCTCACAGTCCTCATAACAATGGCAGCTGCCCTTGCATCAAGACCAGAAGTTGGTTCGTCCATGAAAATGATGGAGGGATTAGCAACCAGCTCCACTGCTATTGTTAACCTCTTTCTCTGTTCCGTCGACAGCCCCGTGATTCCTGGAAGCCCAACTACAGCATCCTTGAGATTGTTTAGCTCGACCAACTCCATCACTTCATCCACAAAAATCTGAAAAGATAAAATCCCACCATTTATTTCGCTCGTAAACTACTACTACCTCATACTTTAATTAAGATAAGTTAAATTGTGAAACAGTAGCTAATTTACCATCTTTTCTTGTTTGCTGACTTCTTTAGGGAGACGAAGGAATGCTGAATAAATCAATGATTCTTTAACAGTGACTTGAGGAGAGTGGATATCATTCTGTTCGCAATATCCAGAAACTCTTGCAAACGTTTCCTGTTTCTTGGAGAACCCGGAAATTCTAATTTCACCTTCAACGTATCCACCAGTCTTTCTTCCTGCCAAAACATCCATCAGTGTGGTCTTTCCTGCTCCACTGACTCCCATTAATGCTGTGAGCACTCCAGGCCTAAATGCTCCTGTTACTTCTCGAAGCAGTTGCAGCCTATCCTCTGCAACTCCTTGCTCCTTCATTTCCTATTATCATCAATTAAAATTAATTGGTTAATGGAGAATTTTTAAGGGGTATTTTCTGGATGAAGGAAGCATTTGATAGAGTGAAAGTAGAAGGTATTGATTCCTACCGCGGGCATGTCCACAAAATAATTCACACTGTCAAAGGACATGGCTAGAGGAGTGAAAGGAAGAACCATTCCTCTCTTGTGAGCAACTCCATTTGCTGCCTCAAACGAATCGGCATTTCCACCTAGTGCATCGGGATTGGATCGGCTGTTCATTCTCAAGATTGCCATTTCACCTGTGATATGACGAGTTCATGTAAGGAATTGAAGCATTTTACGCAGTTCTGACAAGATTGAAACAGAGAGTATGAAATCCAAATCTTTTAAGGTTTCCTTACTTGTATTGTTTCCGTCAGAATGGGATAATGACTCTGTTGACCTGGTTTCTTCTTTTGTTGTTTCCTTAGTGATCATGGCCTGTGACTTTCCAGCAGCTATTGCCAAACAAAACATGAAGAAGATTAGCTACCTTGAAGAAGAGAATGGGTTGAAAATAGCAAAACAATTTCACACCATGCACATTTTATTGAAGGTAATGCTTTGACTTACGACTAAGGTACGCGAGGGCAAAGGTGAAGAGAATATTGAATAGAACAGCAAAACCCAGAATAGCAGCTGTGCCAATCCAATACCAGTTCTTATCCGTGTAAACATCGAAGTTCTTGAGCACTGCTGTGCCTAATCTGATAGTGTTGTTTGAACCCTGTAATGCAATCAAAATATTCTGCTTAAACTCTAGGAAATTTGATCGAGATGCTGTAGATAGAGTTACTTTGAACATGATATCTCACCTGTTTGTTCATCCACCTTGGCGCAGACATTTCGTTCCCAGCTATGGCATTGAAGCCATAAGACAATGGTGAAACCCAGTAACCCCATCCCCACCAATCTGGAATGGCACCTGTCACCATGGAAGAAACTCTCTATATTAGCTTTCAAAGCCAAGAATTTCAGAATTCTGACATAGCCAGGGACTAACATGTTATTTCATTCTAACCTTTAGGTACGATGAAACCTCCGAGCAAGAAAATAAGCAGTAGAGTGAGAGCCCCGCCGGTGTTGGCAATGATCATGGTTCTGCAGACCCCAGCAATGAGCCTAAAGAGCCCAGAAGCCATCTGCTGGATGAAAAATACCAGTAGCAGCTGCTTGAAAAACCTGGAAAACAAGATCAGGAAATTGTCACTCAAAATGATCATGCAAGACACCATTTTCGTCAATTTGAGGAGTTTTGGTACGGCCAAGCTCTTCACCTGCTAGCTTCGGGTGCAAAACCAACGGAGTAATAGGTAATCGACACCCAAACAACAGATTCAATTATAGACATTGGCAGCTGTAGCAGGAAAGTTGGCAGAGTGAAAGTCCAGGCAGGATGGAATTGGAGATCTCTTTGCTTGTAAAATACAGGAAGCCTCTTGATTATAAGCGAGAGCTCAGCAAAACCATTGAACATGTTAATGATCATTGTAAACAGAAGGGCACCGACATATACGGCTCCATCTTCTTCATTCCTCGTGTGCATTTTAGACTTGATGAACACCGTGGACATTATAATTGCCATAATAATAAGCTGGACCGTCTTGGCCACGTAAACATACGAGTTTCTCTGAACCAATATCCATTCTCTGTCCCAACATGCCCTGAGCAGCTCCATTTTGGGAACAGAATACTTCGAGAATGATAGAGCTGCTTTGTGGCCTTGCGTCTTGTCAAATGGCACAGAAAGTTCGTTCTCCAGCCTCATCCCCACATGAAACCTCTTGGATCTTTCGACAAATTCTGGGACTGCCACGTATCTATAGGGCCTGTTTCTATCATCCCAGTACTGTTCTTGGTCTTTCTTCGACGTAACCTGCAGTCAAAAGCCATTGATTATGATCAAAAATTCAAAACTATGTCAAGATTGATTGATGCAGTCGAGCGTATAATATAAATATTTTACTTAAAAGTTTAAGCTATTAGTTGAGGTTTTAAGATATAATTTATTTTATTCTTTAATATATTTATTTAAACAAAAACCCTTTAAACTTAAAACTTACACAGACTCACACTATATTGTATTTAATTTTTATAAAATAAAATGAAAGTAGTGAGATTCGAACTCATGATCGTTAGGTCAACAAGATTTTGATAATCATCTCTTTAAAAAATTTATCCTATAAGATGAATTTACATATAATTTATATTATGATAAAATAAAAAATTATTCTTTAACGGATAAAACAAAAAAATGTTCACCTCTTGTAAGAAATCAGCTGTGCCCTTTCTCTCAGGACAGCGGAACCCACAGCTCTCGAAGAAAGCAAGAATGTGCTCTCGTGGGCCCTGGTATACAATCTGGCCTTCTGATAAAAGGATGATATCATCAAAGAGATCGAACGTCTCAGGAGCAGGTTGGAGTAGGGACACCAAGATTGTAGCCTCAGTGTAGTGTACAATATGCTGCAAGCACTTCACTATTTGATACGTCGTGGAGCTATCTAGACCCGTTGATATCTCATCCATGAATAGAGTTTTTGTGGGCCCGACAATCATCTCTCCTGAATTAATCATCGAAATCAAATAAATCATTAGGAAACCATCCTGCCCCTATTCTCTTTAAACAAATGTTCTTTTGACTTTCTTCGAAGTAATATATATATATATATATATGTGTGTGTTTACTTCATTCCATGGCTGGCCACACAGTGAGGCCTAACCTCTAATCTCTATTTAAGTCTTCTTAAACATGATTAGGTAATCGCAGCTTCGAACAAGGGTTAGAATCATTAATTAAAATATGATCATCTCATGTCCTAAACTAACTTAAATTTCTTTCTGCCAAACAGGTTCTTGTAAAAGATAAACGACAACTGCGAATGACTTTCGTAGGAAAAACACCAGGGCTTCAAATTGTGCATTATAATAAACGAGGAGTTGGTGGGAGAACCAGAAGGGGTCGGTCAAAATATAATTTTGCAGAAAGCTAGTTTCAGGCATGTAGTATATATATATTTTAATGCGCAACTTGTCAACTTCTGCGTTTTTATTGAATCGAAAAGCAAGCCCAGCTACTCGTTTTTTTCTGTCAAATCAAGAAATTCATGATACTATATAGTTTTAAAATTAAATTAAATCAAATTAAATCAAGTAATTAGATAAAAAATAATAATTAATTAACCTGTAGTCACTCGTTTTTTCTGTCCGCCCGATATCCCTCGTATCATTTCGTCTCCAACGATGGTATCCTTGCATATATCAAGTCCTAATATCTGTGTCATCAAAAACAAAAATATAAAATCAACAGATAAATAAAGTAAAGCAAGAATTAGTCAAAGGTTTATTATGATCACATGATAGCTATTTGACAGCAAGATATCATTGTTTTTCAAGGATGTTATGACGGTGTGCTTGGTTGGTGGAATTAAAAGAAAAAAAGAAGCAATAATACATACAAAAGTTGGTTCACCAACCCTAAATCTGTTTTTATATTTTATTTCTTTATAAAAAAAACAAACAAACGAAGGGGTCAGCACAGCCCTGCAACGCCAACATGGTTAGAAACCAGTCAGCGTGGTGGGTGGTCACAAGTACAACCGCGTTTCCAAAAACCTTTTTAAAAATATTTGATTTTTTTTAGAATTTTTTTTTATGTTTTTAGATTATTTTTATTTGTTAGTTTCAAAAATAATTTAAAAAAAAATAAAAAAAATATTATTTTAACAGATACATGAATTTTCCAAGTCACAGCCCTCTTGAGGTTATTTCAAGCAACGATGTATTCCACGGCTAGAGAAATTCTACTGAACTTACTTTGAGTGTGTAGTCAGTAATCAGACTGCTTTCAACTCCTTCCATTGCAGTTGCCTGAAAATTACAGCTGGAATTTATTATTATGTAACTCGAAGATTTGTGGATATTTATGAGGTCATGCCGACGTAATGCCACATATGCATGCACGTGGCAACTTGCTCTTTCTTAACTTGTAGATCGAAGAGTAATACTGGCACTTACCTTCATGAAAAGATCCACTTCTGCCTCTGGAAATATTCCAGCATCCTTCTCTCTTCTGGCAAGCTCACTTAGAAGATCTATGGATATAAATATAACATAACCAATTTAATTAAATTAATCTCCATTATTTTTCTTTTTATCCCTCCATTAACAAAAGAAAATAAATTAATTACTGTTAAATAATCACCATATCGTGTCCCGACCCCCTGACACCTTGCTGAGAAATCCAGGGTTTCTTTCACAGTCATTTCTCCTATGTGAACATCATTTTGGCTGATATATGCTGATGATTTCCGTGGCATAAACTCCTTGAGCTCATATCCATTATATGTTAGGTCCCCTGTAACCTGCTCATTGCAATACATTATTATTATTATTATTATTATTATTATTATAATAAAATCCCATTCTTATGCACGACAGACATATACTATATAGTACTAAATATTTGTCTCTCACCTTAAGACTCGGGTCCAACTTTCCCGCAAGAGCCAACAGAAGAGTTGTTTTTCCAGAGGATGGTGGGCCTAGCAACAGTGCCATCCTGTAACAGGACGAGATTTAAAAGGTCACATCGACTGATAGTAATTAATTGCAGAAGAAAAAACTAGAAAAGTGGCTTTATCTTTTTTACCGTGATGGTTTTATAATCCCAGATGCATCTTTGAGGATTCTGAGCTTCGTTCTGGCAGCCAAATTAATCCCAATCACACCAAGAGCTGATTCAACCATGTTTCTTGCAGCGTTTGGGAGGGTCGGGAGAGCTCTGGAGCCAATGTGGCAGTCAGCTTCGATTGTTAGATGATCGAACCTAACCTCGATTGTCGGGAGCCGGATACCAACCCTGCAATTTTACAGGGAATTTGTCAGTACAAAGAAAGCGACGACGACGACGACACAATGTTCTCATCTTGACTGAGTTTACTCGACCTGCAGGGTCGAGCTGAGTTGAAACAGTCGAAGTAACTATTTTGTTTATGATTCTAACAGCTTAATTGGTTGACTTTAATTTCTGGACAAATCATCTAGACCATGATGAAACAGGGGAGAATAAACAAAACCAGGAGAGCTAACGACTTATTCTATGATAAAATAATGGGAGAGTGGTTAATGAGAAACTTACTTCTCAACTCTTTGTCTGAATTTTTTCAAGAATTTTTCGTTATCTTCCTCTGCAACCTTGAAGAGCTTGTCGATAAAATTCTGTCTATCATTTACGTCAAGCTTTCTCACATCAACTTCTTTATGCAGCAGCGTCTTATTACCCTGGACCTCAGTCTCCACAAAAGATTTGATGATACTTGTTCTTAACCTATTGTATGTCGGCAACTTCTCAATGGCAGCCCATTTGAGAGCTTCTTCATCTTCATCGACCAGGCTGCTTCTCCTGGATTGCCTGCCAACTGAAAACATGTCTTCCATGTTCCAACTAGCCCTGCTCAAGCTCCTGCTTATGCTCCTGCTCAAATTGCTGTGACTTGGTCGTCTACCAGAAGCTCGAGCTCTCTCTACGCCATCCATCTTTCTCTTATTCTGAATCGAATTAGAAAATACAGAAAGAAAAGCGAATCAGTCCCACATCTTCAAATGGACAATAAAACAGCAAGAAATCATTTTAAGCCACAAAACAATGATAATGATAATAATAAATAAATAAAACAGAACTGTGAGCCCAATGTCAAAGTGTGAGGTTTGTCTGTTGAGTTAGCCTATCACTCCCTCGATCACAATCAAGATTTTTATCTTCCTTAAAACCATCTGGGCGGCTTGACCTACCAAACTGATGCAAATATAAAGGCATACACATGAAAGAACTTACCCTCTGCTGTTCCTCGAAATAAATAAATAAAAAAAAAAAGAGTTCTGGAACGAGAGACGGGGATGAGGTTGGTGGAGTTTTGAAAGTTCCCTTCTCACTTTGCCACCAAGAAAATCTTGAGAAGTTCTCCTCCCCTCTCTTCCCTTGTAAACGTGAATGGTGGATTAGGTTTCCAATTGATCTCGAGAAGTTGGAGGTATATATATATAGTAGCAGGCGAGAAGTAGGAGAGAATGCAATTCGCATATGGAGAACTTGTCAACGTCTACGTGTAAACAAAAATAGTGGATTAAAATAGTTGGTAAGTCTTGGGTGCAGAGGTGTATTCCAACTTGATTGGCCTCACCAACTTTCCTCCCCGTTCCTCCATGCAATGATCATGTGGAAACCAATTTATTAGTAAATTTAAAAACACCATTTTTATTTTTATGTCCAAATTAAGCCATTTTTATTTTCGGTTAAGTGTTTTTTTTTCATTTTGAGTGAAATAAACTTTTGAGAAGTTGTAAAAAAAAAAAATCATATTATTGATGATTATATCAAATTTGAGTCTTGATTTCTTAATTGCTATATATTTTGTTTTAATTTTTTTTTCTATTTTATTTCTTAAAATTTGATTTGATTTAATTTATTTTTTATATCGACTTTGATCCTTGTTCTTTTTTTATTTGTTTTTTTATTCTTTTCTTGATTGATTTTTTTATCTATTAATTTTGGTCTCTATTATTTGAGATTTGTTATTTATTTTATTTGAGATAATATATGAAATTGAAATTTGCTTTTCAATTTCATTATCTTTCAACTTTTTTATTTATAAGAAATTATTTTTGTTCTTTTGATTTTGATTTTTCATTTGAAATAATTTATGAAATTGATTTTTTTCAATTTTAGTTTCCTTTAATTTTTTATCTACCAGTTTTTGTCTTTATTCTTTTGATAAAATTGAAAAAAAAAATTAATAATTTTTTCTTAGCTCATTTTTCATGGCATAACCAAACACTATAAAATATTTTTGAACTTATTTTTCTTGATATTATCAAACATAAAAAAAATCACTTTTTAGAAAATAAACTGGGACCAAATGATTAAATGTTTCCATTTTCTTAGGCTTAAAGTTTTCGTCAAGTACAAGCAATTAGTTGATCTTGTTAAAAATGAGAATCAATAAATATATATGGTTATAATAAACCAGCTAAAAAGGCACCAAATAACTATGAAAATAAATTAAAATATTCAATCATTCAAAATTCTTGATTTCTTCCTCTAATGAGTACTTGATTTTCTTCATGATTGATTATTGTATTGATTAGATTGAAATCCAAAATATATTGCTTATATTTATTTTCTAAATATGCCCCCTTAAATTTAAGGAAATTTTAAATAAAATTTTAATGAGTTTGATATCTATTTAAAAATAGTAATAAAATATTGATCACAATTTTTAAAAATAACCTCAATAGAACAACACTATTAAAGTCAATAACAACCAATAAAAAACATCTACATTGTTATAAATCTATAATTATGTGTATGAATGTTCCTTAGATTTCCATAATACTTGAATTTAGTCTTTTAGATTTCATGATCTTTGAGTTCATTTCTTTCTTCTATAAACAGATCCACTTGTCTTGTATTCTAAGAACTTGGAAAAACAGAATAATTCATTTAAGAAAGGTATTTTTCCCTGTCTTTTTTAATTTTATTTTAAACATTTATAATGCTATATATATATATATTAATTATTTCTTCTTTTTATAACATAATTGACAATATTTAATTCTCCATAGACCATAAAAATTCAAGTCAAACTTTACTCTTGTATGTAACCTCGAAAAACATAAGATGAAGTTAATACTTTTTAAATGAGAGAAATGCCGTAAGGCATAATAAAAAAATCATCTTTAAATTGCGATTCTAAGAACAATAAAAAAAAAAAGGCTAGCTAAAATTAAAATATGATCACAATTGAAAAAAAATGGTAAAAACAAAAAAAGGCTAACAGAAGAAGTTTTTTATTAAGGGATATATGATTAACAAAAGAAAGTAAATAAAGATTATTAAAATATTATGCATAGATTTATTTTTAAAAATAAAGTTTACCTATACAAGAAAATATGGAAACAAATATACATGAATGAGTTAAAAAATTAATTACATAAAAAATCATTTAAAAGAGGCTTAACAAACAAAATAAAAAGAGGAAGTGATATTAATTTAAATGTAAATAAAAAAAAATTAATATAAAAAAGAAGGAAAAAACTAGACACTGCTCAATCTAGTAAGGGTGTATTTGTTATTGCTTTTACTTTTGTGGTTGAGGTTTTAAGAAAAACAGATTCATGAAAACCACTTTTAGCTGCGGTTCATAACTGAAATTGAAGTATTTAGTTAAAATTATGGTTGAGTTTGAAGTTAATGAAAAATAGTTTCAAGTGTTTGGTTACTAAGCTTTTTATATTGCTGAAGTACACACACACACACACACACACACACACACACACACACACACACACATATATATATATATTGTTTTTTTAAATATTATAGATTTAATAAGCATAATAATAAAATATAATTAATAATTCAAGTAAATTAGACACTTGTTTTTATTCTCCCATCAAACTATTTGTAATTCCATCATGAACTAAATCCATACGTGAAGACCTTTGCGATCCCGGAACAACATATAGTAAAATATCATCTGAAATAAAATTAAAATTGCGAGACAAAATTTATATATTAATCTCCTTCTAATATATTTATTTATATTTTAATCAATTTTTTAGATTTTTAAATTATTTTAATATTAAAAATATATTTTAATATAATAAAAGCCCCCGCTCCCTCTCTCCCTCTCTCAAGCATTGGTGTGCAACCACACACAACAGAATCGTAACTGAAGTGAGGGACGCCCCCCCTTCTTTCGAGCATGAGATCTTGGTCTGTAGCCACACACAACAAAACCACAACTGAAGTGAGGGACGCCCCACCCCCCAACCCCTCCCTCTCTCGTACATCTTGATCTGCCACAAAGAGCATTGGATCTGTGATATACAAAAATTGCAAAGCAGCTATTAACTGCTTTTCTTACACTGGTGTTCCCCTCATATAATTGTGTGGGATCTATGTCAAATTTTTGCTTTTGAAATCTAACGAAACGCTGAGTCAGAGAGCTTTGTTGTAATTTCGGTTTGCATCACAAAAACAAACACCCACTAAGCTAGGCTAGCACGCCTGACTTATTTTTGTTAGGACCTGCGTGCTTGAGTCCTTATTGTTTTCTTGCACATGGAGTAGACGACTCATTTGATTTTGCTCAAATTTTGACTATTGTGATGGTTGAAAAATTCAATTAAAGGTTTTTTTACTAAAAAAACCATTTTCAACCTTTAATTTTTACTCAAAAAACCTAGAAAATATTTTAGTAACTATGATAAATATATTGATAGCCTCAAAAATTTCAAAAAACAATCTCAAAAACCAAAATCAATTTGAAATAAAAAAATCTTCCCAAGTTCAGAGTTTTTTTATCTCCATAAACTTTATGGGTCAAAAAACACCTAATATGAAAATCTTTTATTAAAAAAAATTATTTGACATAAATATTGATTGTTTTGGTAGTCTAAATTAGTGTTAATGACATTTTTCTTTTTCTACTGTCAAAATATGATGACCTCTCTCTCTTCACTCTTAAACCATAGACTAAAAATAACAAAAAAAAAATATTGTATTAAAATTGAATGGAGAGAATATTGAGGTACCAAATATGTATAATATTTAAAGTACGAGGACTAAAACCTAAAAGATGTACATTTGAACCTCTTCATGCACTATTCATAATTCCGCAGCACAAAGTCAATTGTATTATTATGAAAGATATAGAAAATCTGTCTGGGAAGACCCTTTTTTTTTTTTTGATAAAAATCAGGGCTAATACGCCCTTCTAAATTAAACGAGTATTGGTAGACCCAATCAGGTCATAATACAATAAGGGATAAAGTCCCGACGGAGGATCTTCTAAAACATCTGATCCCCTGTCTAGTAAATCTCTAGTTAGCCCATAATTCGCCAACCAATCGGCCACACAATTGGCCTCCCTATACACATGAACTGTTGTTACTTCCCAATCCCTCCCTAGCATACCTTTAATCTGCATAATTAGATTATAATTCATGTCCACTCTCACGCTATCCCCATTAATGAGACCCACTACAACTTTAGAATCGGATTCCAAATCCACCTTCCTAAACCCTCTATCCCATGCAAGTTGAAGCCCAACATATACCGCCCATAACTCTGCATTAACTGACGAACAAATACCAATGTTCCTTGCAAAGCCCCCTATCCAAGTTCCCATATGGTCCCTAATCACTCCATCAGCACCTGTCACTCCTTGATTTTCTTTGCTGCACCCATCCACATTTAGTTTGATCCGATCTTCTTGTGGATATTTCCACCCAACCTGAGCATCTTCTGTAGTTCTTCTTCCCTCAGCATTACCATGACTTTGAGTAATCTTATTATCCCGGACCATTCTTTTTATAGCAAGAACAACCCCAAACCAATTACCCTGATCTACCCCAAAAACTCTATTGCACCTCTCTTTCCATACATACCAAAGAGCTATTCCGAATTCCAACGGCCAATCTCTGGGAAGACCCTTAAAGCATTGTATTTAATAGATTTGCTTTCTCAATTATGAGCATAATTCATGAGTAATTTATTCTAAAAAAATAATACATAGTCTTCACATGCTCATCTGCCGTTAGGTGTTATTATTATTATTATTATTATTATTATTATTATTAATTTGTTTTTGACAAGACCTAAGAAAACATCCTCAAACTAGTAGTTTACATGTCTGTCAATTGAGAATAAGTTTCTTTCTTAAATGATTTTAAGAGCGCACCACTCACCATACTTGATACACTAACGAAATAAAGTATTAATTTTAAAAATAATTTTTATTCAGAAATATATCAAAATATTATATATATATATATATATATGTTTTAAATTATTTTTGATATCAACAAAAGAAAATAATTTATATAAAAATAATTTAAAAACATCAAAAAATATTTAATTTAAAATAAAAAATAAAAATATTTTTTTTGAAACACAGTGACATCTTGCTTTAAAATTCAATAAATCAATAATAGATCGCCAGACATATATGGTTGACTGCTGTGATTGAAGTTCCGAAGGAATTCAAATGAATTTTGATAAATTTTAATGAAGGAGAAGTAAGTAAAATATGTTGATTAATTCTGCCTGTTCTCTCCCCCTCTTTTCACCGGCCTGGCCTCTGTACAGCGGCCTAACACACAAGCCCAACTTTTTCTCTCTCTCTCTACTTTTTTTTTTTTTTTAAATTCTTGTTTTTTTTAAAAAATAGATAAAATACTTTGAATATAATTTTATGTTTTATATTGAATATATATTTACAATTATATTACTCTTTTAAAAAAAATTATATTTGCATAGATTGTAATGATATATGGAAAAAAAGAAGAGAAATTAACTCTGTTAGAAAAATTAGATTCCAAGATCCGGATTCAAAGAAAAAATAAAAAACTGAAATATGCTAAAAAAGGAAAATAAAAACGATTTGAATGAGAAATTTGCATAATAAATTACAAATTTATATTACATTATATTAATTAGTGTAAATTGTAATATAGATTTGTGTCTCCAAGGGGCATGCTATGTTGATAATGAGCTTGAGATTTGCCTTATATGATTCGGGTTCGAATCAGGACGTATTCACCTTGTAAGAGTCTAGAAAAATCAGGGTTTCTCGTTTAATTTAAACCCGCAAAGAGTGCCTAAAAAGAATGAGGTTTCCTCGAATTAAAAAAAAAAAAATTGTATCATTACAAATATGAATAATTCACCCATGTCATATAACATATATTAGTTTAAATTCAATTTATATTCACTAATTTAAATTTAACCAACATAAGTTGATCTCACCTTAATTACAATCATTGAATTCAAAACCAATTGTGAGATTTAGAACTTGTAAATATGTGAGGATCCAAATCTAGTGTCATTTTTTATAGTTCACGAGTTTAATCTCGTGTCAATTTTTTTTTAAAAATTATTCTTTTAAAAAGTAGTCAATAAAATTCCACTATAAATAACAAGATATATGAAAATTAACCGACCTCGAAAAAAAGTAAAATTGAAAGAAACGCCAAAGTTTGGCTGGAAACAGTGTCTCAGCCATGAGAAGAAGTTTCCTGTGAGAAGGTTCACCGTTCAGAGACAAAGCTAATAGGGCTTAATTATTCCTATAATTTTGCTGTCGTTTAACGTCTAATGAGAGCCTCCTGCAATCGTGAAAAAACAGGTCGTCATGCAGTGGGCGGGCTGCATTTTCCAGGTCAAGTGGTATTAAAAAAGTGCACCGTATGTTGGTTGGTGAGTCGTTTATTTCTTTGATTCCACATGATTTAAAAGCTGTTTCTCTGTTCATATTCTACGCAGATGCTATGCCTTTCTATAAATTAGGTTTAATTTTGTCCTTTTTTTTATTTAAAAGCTGCTTCTTCCAGCTTTTGGAATCGTCAAATGACTTCTTTTTCACCTACGAACCTTCGTCGTTAGGCAGATTGGCCCCACATGTAATTACGCACGCTTGTTTCGGCAGATTAGAGCAACTCTAATGGGAAAGATAAAAAAAAAAATTAACTTTCACTTTTCATTTTGATAGCTTCAATTGAAAAATTATATTAAAAAGATAAAATAATATTTTAAGTTGAAGAGCTATTCCTATACATGTACATATAAAATAGTTTTGATTGTACCTATATTAGTTATTTATTATTAATTAATAGTTATATATATTAAAATAGAATTAATCAAATAGAGATACACCTAATAGCAAAAACTATCACTCAAGCAGAACATTCATTATCAACTAAAATAGTCTTAGAAGATTTTTTATTAGTATTGTTATTTAAAGATTTTTGATTACCAAGGCTTGATGATTTGCTTCCGACTCCCTGTGCAAGGTCGGGTTCTAGGCTGCAATGAAAGGGTGCCACGTACATGACCTTTTTCAGGCTACTCTTCTACCAGATTTGAAAACATTTCAAACTCCTACAGTTTAGTTCACTGGTTTGTCAAGTTTGACTCCTCATCGGAGTCCAAATATCTTGGAGGATTGAACCTGGTCAGAACCTCTCTTTCAAAATCCTTCTATCTGGTCTTTTTTTCCCCGTAAATTTTCTCCATCGAGGAAAACGACAGCGTTTTTAACCATATCTTTCTTCGAGATCTCTAATAACTAGACGAACTGGTTTGCTTGGCTCTTATCCTGTAAAAGACGAAAATTGCATCCACGGTATGGAGGAGTGCTTATTGATAGAATTAATCGCAACCCCTTCTCGTTTAGTTTAAACGAGCGATTTTATCTGTGCAATACGCTGAGTTTTTTTATCTATTATAAAATTAATTAATATTAAAATTATAATTGATAAAATCTGTTAGAAACGAGTTTTTTTTCAATAAAAATTGATTGAATGTTGCTATGCCAAATTTTTTTTTATAAAATTTGTTAGAAATGATTTTTTTCTATGTAGAAAACTGATTGTAAAATTTATTGCTCATATTATTATATTAAAAATATTTTAGAATAATAATAGATAGGTCATTTATATATATATATATATATATATATATATATAATATCAAAATATATAATTAGTCTCACATATTGATAAGGAAAAAAATATTACAAATGATCATTATCATTATTTTGAATGTCTTATCTATAATAATAAGAGATTTTAAGACCTCACAATATTAACAAAAAAACAACTAAAAAACAAAATAAATGACAACATTAAAAAATATTATTAGATTTTAAAAAAAGTATTTGAATAGAAGAGTAATTTTTTTTAGAAAATATCATTTTTGAAATGATCCCGAACAAAAATTAAAATGTAAACATTAAAAAAAATAACCTTAATAATAGTGGAAATAATAAAAATTGGTGAGACCATAATTATTGTTAGAGAAAAAAATTCCATTACTTCCATATTATTATATTAAAAGTATTTCAGAACAATGATATTAATTTTTTTTTCCAAAAAAACCTAGGTTATTTATATATATATATATTAAAGCTCTAATATTAAATAAATATCAAAATATATAATTAGTCTGATATATTTAAAAGAAAATAAAGCTTACAAATAATCATTATTATTATTTTGAATGTTTTATCTGTAATAATTAGAAAATTCAATACCTAACAATATTAACAAAAAATAAATATTATTATATTTAAAGAAAACTTAACTTGAAGATTAAAAAAAAAAGAAATTATAACAAACATTATTTCGTTAAAATTTGGACATTAAATAGAAAAACTTAATAACATTGGAAATAAAGAAAAAATGGAAATAAAAGAGCATATACATATAAACATGGACACAAGTAGAAACTATGTAAGAAATATGTATAAAAAATAAAGGAACTAAAATAAAATCCAAGATTAAAAGTATACCGGATAAAAAACAAAACATATGAAATAAATTTAATTTAAAGGACAAAATTGAAATAAATCCAAACATTGAAATTAAATAATTTAAAACAAAACCGGAAATCAAAAGAATTAGGACCAAAATGAAACTCAAATCCATAATTAATTTGCATAGAAGGATAAAATTGAAAGAAATCAAAATTTGATACCAAAAATATTAAGGATTTATAATAAATTTGCATGGAAGGATAAAATTGAAATAAATGAAAACTTTGATACCAAAAATATTAAGGATTCCAGACCAATCCAAAAATTAAAAGAATAAGGACCTAATTGAAACTACATTATATAATCAATTTCAATTGAAGGGCGAAATTGAAACAAATCAAAACCTATATAATAGCAATAAGGGTCAGAAAAACAAATTCGAACGTTCAGGGACTGAAATGAAATTTGACAAAAATAGTTGCTCTGACGTCAGCTTGCGCAGACAGGAGAGAGAAATGGGGGAAAATTCAAACGATCATTAACACGTCTTCAGACACCACATAATCACACACGCCACACTAGGTGGAAGAGAACATGCCTGAAAATCATTCTCGACGCCGATTGAGTATTTTTGGATGCCGGAGTAAGCCGCACGCGCCATCAGAAACACGCGTGAGTGCGGAAACGGATGGCGCGACCCGAGACGCTTCAACAGTAAACCGGCGAGAAAAAAAAGGTTAATTACTGGATCGCCCCTCCCTCCCAGACATGATTTTTGTCATTTTCAAGGGACAAAATGGTTATTGCATTGTTCAATGGAATATTAAAAAATAAATAAACCGGCCAGACGAATCGGACCGGACCAAAAATGTGCAATTACCGTGGAACCCCTTAACCCATGTGTTGTTTTTTGTCTTTTTTGAGGGACAAATTCGTTATTCCACTATGCATAAACGACAAAAAAAAATCGAGCTTATGTAGGCGCGGAGCAGGAGAGCAAATGTTCAGTCCACAGTAACCGACTGATCTACTTTAGGTTCTTTTTAATATTTTCCTCTGATCTTGGTTCTGCGTTAGAATCTGTGTTGAATGAAAGAAGTCTTTCGGCTGGATTCAGGCTGCACAGCAGGTCTTGAGTTCGAGTCAGGACATGCATCTCTTGTAAGACTTTGAGACAACTGAGGTTTTAATCGCTTATCTGTCCCCACAAAATACGTTTTAAGAAATGAAATTTCCTCTAATCCAAAAAAAAAAATCTTTGTTGTGTCTTTCTAGAGCCTTCATGATCATCTCTAACTCGTTCGTTGTTGCTGTTCCTGGAAACCGATCTGCATATCTAACTATGATCCATATAATCTAAGATAGTTGATTAAATCAGAACTCAAGATTCTTCAAGTCATATATCCTAATCCTGCCAGCTTCTATTTCTGACTTCAATTTTGTTTTTGCCGCAACATGGCAGCTTGGTTCTGAACCGTCTGTTCCTGCAAGAACACTTCCCTCGTCTGGATTCTTCTTCCCGACAAGGATTCCCGCCTCTCCTTTTCCAGCAAGGACACTGGTTTGTGCTTGTCTCTTCCGCAACCTTCTTGCTCTATCATTGGCATTTTTTAAACGTTTTTTATAGTCCTCATCAGTATGTTTTAACTTTTATACATGGAAATGGCCCGAGTAGAAATTAAGATGCAGGTTTTATTTGTTTTATAAAAATAAAAGTAACAAATTCTCAACATTATTGTAGACGATTCTGCTTGGAAAAGAAATTTGTAGAAAAGAAGCAGCAGCGATCCAGAATTCCAGACATTGGTGAGAGTTGAGAGTGCCAAATTCCATGGTTTATTTAATTAGCATCACCAACCCCATTAGTAAAAGATAACATTTAACAAAAAAAAAAAAAAAAAAACACTTAATCTACTAGGATAATTTATTGAATTTTTTCTTAGAAAAAGGGGAAAATATTGGATCATAATCTAATCAATTTACTCAAATTGGCAATTAAATAACTTCATCGGTGACCGAATCCAAAGAGTAAAGGGATAATTATAGAGTGTTTGACATTCCGTTTCAATTTTTTTTTTTAAATAAAAAAAATTGGTATTTTTATAATTTAAAAAAAATAAAACTACTGTACTACCAAACAATTTTTATTTCAAGTGACCGGTCACTTTGGGTCAAGATTGTTGAAATGAAGCAAAAGGGGTTGTTCTTGAGGCTCCACCTTCGTTTGCTAAGTAGGTGCATGACCTTGCTCGATTCTTTATTATTCTCGCATGATCTTTTGCCTGACCGAGTCATTCTTCCCTGTATATTTTTACTTTTCATTTTAGCAATAAAATATAACATTTTCTTATTTTGATATTTTCTTTTTTCAAAAGTCATGTGTTGATCAAATCAAACATTACGATCATGCCATACATGTTTTTTGTTGGATTGTCAATTCCGTTCTCTGGTGTAAGTTAAAAAAAATAGAATAAATTAAAATGAAATCTTGTTTAGAATTTCGGTTAATTTTAGAAATTTTATTCAAATTCCAGTCTGAACATTTTGGTAATTCTGTTCTGATCAAATAGTTTTTTTTTTTGTAAAACAAATATTTTCTAATTTTATAGTATCAATTATCTCTCTCATCCTAATCTTTGGATTAGACTAAAATTTTATAAGAGGTTCCATATATATTGTTATATATCATGTTCAATTTTTAAGGCAATTGAAGTTTATAAAGGTATTGGGAGACTATTGATGTTTTTTTTTCATAATTTTGTTAAGAAAGATCACTTTATTGTTCTTTTTATATTGAATTTTTTTTAACTTCATCATTACAAAATGAGTTATTGATAATTGAGTTTCATAATTTATTTTAACTTGTATTATTTGAAATTATCATGATTTTATGACCTAGGTCATGAATTTTAAAGTTTAATCCATGTTGATCTAGGTCGATCCAATATGTTATCGTCTCAATATTTTATTTAAAAAAAAAACATATCATCTATTTTTTTTAGTTAAATTATATTTTTACTAGTTGTCCCGATAGTTTTTTGAGCCTTGAAGTCGATTGGATCATATCGATTCACCTTTTATTTATTTTTAATTGTGTTTGAAATTAATTTGTCCCGATATTAATTTCATATTAATTTATATATATATATATATAGTTTCATTCAAACAATTTATACTTTAAGTTATATTTAAAAAAAAAAATATTTTTTTGGCCTTTACAATTCATATCATTTTAAAAAAAAACCTCGTAAGATGATCACCAGAATTTATCTAAAACTAGAAACATAATTTTAGTTATGTTTTTCATTTTCTTCTTCTCTGTGTTTTTGGCATCACAGTACAAAAAAAGACTTTTTTTTTTTTTATTATCCCAAAACATAACATACAAAGTAGGAAAAAGAAAGAGAAAAAAAGAAAGAAGAAAAGACTATTATTCATCCAATATCATTTGCTCTAAGTCTTAAGTTTGAGCTTGAAATTGTGTAACATGTCGAGTTTGATTCAAGTTACAAAAATGTATTTACATGTTTCTATATTTGAATTATATAGGAGTCAAATAAGTATTTTTATTACTTTTTACTTCTATTTTATTTATTTATAGTCTTCACTTCATTAATATTTTGTTAAATCATAATCATAGTTTTTATTACTTTTTCTACACGTTAAATCGTAATCATAATTTTTATTATCTGTGGGCGTAAACAATTTCCTTAGAGCCATCGGACTTGGGCGAAGCCCATGAATTAATCGTCCCGTAGGCCTTGCCGAGGCGCTTATGGAGCATGGGATTAGTCAGGGCCCAGCGGCTCTGGATCACCCATTCCAAAAAAAAATAATTTTTATTATTTTTCTATACGTTAAATCGTAAACATAGTTTTTATTACTCGTTAAATCGTAATCATAGTTTGGTTTGCTTGTTTAGTATATTATTAATTATTGCATCACTTTATATATACTTGGATCATATTATGATAGCCACTGACTTTGTTTCATATTGGATTCTTATCTTTGAAAAGATGTAGCTTCCATCGAGAAAACTAAAAGACAAAGCTTAGAAGATTGCATGGCGTGGCCACCTTTTTACCGATGGAGTCAGGCTCAAAGCTACAGACACCTTCATAAGAATTTCATTTCTTGACGACATCATAAATCAATTGATGGGTCTGCGTTCATGGATGGCAATCTTTTTACTCCATCATCAAGGCAAGGCCTGGCCAGAATTCTTTCTCAGAAATTTTTTTTATCTTAAAATTCAAACTATATTAATCAAGACCGGAATGGCGTCTACATTTATTTTCTTTACAAATCCTGACATTACCGGATAGAAACTTGTATGAACCCAAATTTAATTGAACTTTAACCAAACTTGTATGGGATTTTCTAATTATTGTTATATTACTTTTTGGGCATATTCTTGTAGTTTTGTCTTTTAGAAATGTAAAAAATTGCATGAGAGAAACGGATCGAGAATTTACTTCTAGAACATCGTCAGACTGAAAGGAACTAGAAGGATAAAACAAACAATTAAAAATTGGATTCATGTAGAAAATAGACAAGAAAAAGAAAAGAAATTAAGAAGACATTTGAAAGGAATTTGTTTTTGCGTCTTTCCCTTGCATCAGAAATTTGACTTTCCTTTGTAATAGTTGGTAGGTTTACGAAGTTTATTTTGAACCCCAAATCTATTTTTTTATATAATTTCTTCCACTTCAGTCTTCTGTTTTGAATTGTGTACACATTAAACGGGTCATTCTTAGGTCACCTTCATTTATTTCTTCTACTTTTTTTTTAGAAAAAAAAAATTGAATTAAAGATAATTTGCTGAGAGATGGATCCAATTAATCTACAAGTCAATGGCAAAGTTGCCTCTCTCTTTTCTAATTACTTGTTTTTTAATTATAATTAATGATTATAATTATCAGCAAGTAATTAGTAGTTAGCTTAGCAAAAGAGATATATAATTACGACATAAATACGAGGATATTGCTATAAAGATGAGAAGGTTCTGTGATCGTTGAGGAATTTTCAAACCCAAATATCTAAGAGTGAGAATTTACGAGTAGAAGACATCACCTTTTGTCAATAGAAGGTTCGGTTGCATCATTGATAGAATTTAGAACCATCGTATCATTAAATATTTATTTGATTGGGTTGGTCGTTGAATTGCAAAAGTCATTTAAAATTTATTCCAAAGCAGGTTGTACGGGAGCAATGATCACAAAATAAAAACTCCCCCGGTGATTTTCAAACATGGATTCAATGAAATTTTTCAATTTTCAAATTCAAAATTATTATTTCAACTACATGATGCGATGTTCATACTTGATGAAAGAGAGGCTCAATAACACATAGTTCGGGTTTTGTTTTTGAGAGGTCGAGTTGACAATTTTAAATATATAAATGTTGAGTTATAAATCTCTAAATTGAGCATAATTGAATCCAAATGAAAGATTTGTATCTCATTTATTAATTTTTAATGGTTTTAGGTGATAGTGATATCAAAATTGCTCCAACAAAACCTAAAAAATAGACAACTTGGTTATTTTAACAATTAAATTACTGGTAAAAAACAACGTGTTTTTCATTTTTTTTATTTGTTCACACTCAAATCATGAATAGTTTCTGTTTTTCTTGCATAGGGCTAAGAATCCTAAACTTATTTGGGCATCTTTTTTTTATAAATATTTTGGCATTTGTTTTTCTTAAATATATTACAAGGATTTTACAACAAGTTTGAAAAGTTCCAAAGGGTTTTGGCCCACATTTCAAAAGCACCAAAAAATATTTTGTTTCTTTTTAATATGCGAGATTACAAATTTAAACGTGAGATGTATTCTCCATATTAAAATCAAAAACATAAAAAAATTATTTTAACATGTGGGATTACAAACTTATGTGTAAGATATATGAGATTAAATAAAATGATAGTTAATTATATATCTTTAGAACAATTAAATTTTTGACATGATAAGATAAAGATCTTCACATGAAGCAAAAAAAATTTAAAACCTTAGATTGACCAACAATTAGGAAACACCACAAGATTTTCGACACATAAACAACGCAACTTATTCCAGGTAAAATATATTAAGAATATTAATATATTTTTTTTTACTCTATAAATCTCTTTACCCAATCTCTAAAACTAATTAGGGTTTTTAATAATTAAAATACTGATAAAAATTAATAATTTATACGCACCCAAACGAAAAAAGCCATCATATTACAAGGGGAAGGTATGTCTCTCTAAAAAAATGAATATTGACAAGATTGGTAGTGATGATAACTCAAGGAGATGAACCAAACGCCGACGTATTTATTTGTAGATTTACATCATTCTCAACTTGAGGTTCATCCTATTTATACACAACTTGGAAGTCAAAGTTTAGTAGCCCCGCCACTTTAAACGCATTATTGCAAACCCGAGTACGATATGTTTAATTTTTTAAAAAAGAATTATCTGTATTTATTTTTTTGTTTTCTTGTATAAATGGATTATATTTTTTAAAATAAAAATTCTTTATTTTTAGATAGTTGGATTCTTATGATTTAGTCAGTTAGGCAATATAGAAATAATATAAGAGTCCTAAATGGCAGGCGACGCGAATAAAATAGGAAAAAGCGACCATAAACGTGGTAATATATATAGCCACTTGAGCCGTGGTTGGTGAAGGGTCCAGCCACCGGAGACCACCCAAAGCTATAATTTTAAAGACTGTAGACCGTCAACTTCAATGGAAAAAAGAGTATGCAGCAGCCATTTAGTATTTGTTGTGGAGCCCATTTCTAACCAACTATAAAAATCAACATATTTTCCTGTAGAATGGAGCCCATTAACTTAATAAGTCCAATTTGATAGCGTGATAAATAAATAAAAGAATCTCGATAAATTTACTTGATAATTAAAGAGATTTACTTCTTTTTTCCCTATATTTTAATTTTGAGATTAGCACCCACAGATATTAATTTGTTGCACCCACAGATATTAATTTGTTGTACATGTAGAAGGTGTTTGGGAGGGCGTTTCAAACGCCGTTTCCTTTTTTTTTTTTCAATTTAAATGAATTTTTTTGGTGTTTTTAAATTATTTTAATGTGCTGATATCAAAAATAATTTTTAAAAAATAAAAAATATCATTTTGATATATTTATAAATGAAAAGCACTTTCAAAAGCTACCGCAACCGCCCTCCCAAATAAGCTAGTAATTGATTCATATGAGAGCTACGATCAATAAAGTTATTTGAGAAACAATTTAATAGTAGTTAATGGGTATAAAAATACTCAAATTGTTTGTGCGGCCGTTGAATGTGTGTGTCTATATATATATATATATATATATATATATATATATATATATATATATATAAATAAATATATTAAGGAATTAAAGAGCCATAACTAATACTAATTCTGGTATTTATGTTATTTTTATTATTTCATGGGTTTAAAATTTAATTTTTTCTTTCTTTTATGATATGGTTGCTTCCAGAAATGGAAATGAAAATGGGCAACCTTAATAATATATATATACACACACACATTATTAGATTTTCTTTTCCTTTTCTTCATTGTGAATGTCAGAGAAGAAGAGTGTGTGAGGAACGTGTTTAAATCGTTGTATCTGAGATGACTTGACATATGACATATAACTTATAATCGGATTTGAAGTTTGAGTCAGAGCATCTATCTTTTGTAAAAATTTGAAATAATTAAAATTTTACTTACACACCCATAAAATATGCTTTCCATAAATTAAGTTTCCTCACATAATTTCTTTTTTAAGCATTGCATTTCCACCATATACTTATCAGATACTGTTAGACATCTCCTTTCCTTTTCCATCTTCTCAATAGGATTATTAGAATTAATGTTAGATGCTAATTTATTATATTGAGCTTCAAAATATTAAAAACAATATATTAGTAGTGTTTGTTAAATTTTATTGCTATATTTCTTAGATATGAAATGAGTAATAATAAAAATTGTAACATAATAAAATATTTGAGAAAGATTATGCAGCTGCTGCTACTTCTTTTTTTTTTTTTTTTTTTCAAATCAACCCCATTTTTTTTTATCATCCTATTTTTCAGATTTTTTTTCTGAATTTTATTCTCAATTTGGTTTAACAATTATCCCAGTTGTTCAAAGACTACTAAATTAACTAAATTATATTAAAATAATTTTTACATAGTTTAATTTTAAACATGACTAAACAAGAAGTTCAGTAAAAAAATAATTTCTCTATCAATTTCAACTTTTTTTTATTATCTTAATCCTATCCTTCAATGTTTTTACTAGTAATCCAAATATCTTCAGATAACTATGTCAACTAAGTCATATTAGAAAAATTCTCTATATAATTTAATTTTACGCCCATGTTAATTAAAAAGTTAGATCCGAGACTTTAATGCTAACATATTAAACTAAATTAAAAAAATATCAATATTTTTTTTATCATGATATTTTTTATTAAATTAAAAAAAAAACCATAATTTTATCACAATTTGGTTTAACAATCATAATATGGTTGAGTTAACAGAGCACCGAATGGATTACATACAGGGCCAGCAGGGATGACACATTGAGGGCTGTGAAGAGTGACAGATTGAGTCCCAGGTCACTTCTTGGGCTATACCGAACCAGGTTGACTTTTTTTTTTCACGAAGGAAATGCACGACCTTACCTCTAATCCTAAACTTGAGGGCCCATCAAATACATTGCACCTTTTGATATGGAAATCGCCTGGACACTACGATACTGTTTAGAATTATGTTTCAAAAATATTTTTTTTTAAAAATATTTTTTATATATTTTGAATTAATTATTTTTTATGATTTTATATCATTTCCTTATATTAATATAAAAAATAATTTAAAAAAAATAAAAAACATCATTTTAATATATTTTTGAACCGCGTCCCCCTACTATGATATTTTGAAGTTGAAATAAAGTTATTTTTTATGTTTTATAATGACCATTTATATTCTATTATTACATGTGTATGAAATTATTTAGTTCTCCTATTCTCTTTTTATAATTGAAGAACATGGAGAATTAACAAATACTTACCTCATGAGCTAATATCTCGAGAGTAAGTGACATAAACTCAAAAACCATGACATAAAATGCGCATATTCCTAAAGAGTGTTAAGCTTTTAATTGTGAGTTCGAGAAGGGCCAATTTCATTCAAAAAGATTCCTTGATCAGTAATATATTATAAGCTTGCTCAACATGCTAGGATTGTTTATATCTTTTATGCAAGTTAGGATATATTCTCAGGGAACGTGTTTGTTTGGAAAGCGTATTTGAAAAAAAATAAAAAAAAATTTATTTTTATTTTTTATTTTAAATTGAAAATTTCTGGTGTTTTTAGATCATTTTGATGTGCTGATGTCAAAAATGATTTTTTTTAAAAAAAATATCATTTTGATGTATAATTTTTATTATTATTATTTTTAACTGTAAATTAATATTTTTTTGGTGTTTTTAGATTATTTTAATGTATTTTTTAATGAAAAATACTTTCAAAAATAACCTAAACAACACCCCTAAGCAGGCACCAAGTGAAATATCTAATTTGATATTAATTATAAAGTTACTTTGAATGGCACAAAACCGCATGCTTATCTAATTTGTACATTTTTGTAGATCAAACCTTAGGCCTAAGGACTGTAGCTCAGCATGAACCGATGCGTTTTGGCCAGCATAGTAACACAGTGAACCCACATCAGCCAGGCCAATGGTGGCTGAGAAAGAGATGAAGCATCAAAGTGAAAGTTGTAAAGCAAGATAGAAGAAAAAAGAAAGAAAAACAAATCAAAAGAAAGTTAATCCATGCCAGTTATGATTCTTTCAATGTCTACAATGTTCATGACATGCCATCATTGCTGCTGCTCAGGACCTTCTTTTTTTCCTTACTCAAAAAAGAAAAGGGAAATTCTTTAGCTTACCAAGCTAGCAAACTTGATCGATCGTCTTAAGCAGTAGCAGCAAATAGTGCGCCATTCCGATGGCTATGTCACCTGAATCCATGCCAGAAAATTTCATGGATTTCCGAGCCCCGCCGCCCTCTCCTATCGCGTCTGGCCGAAGATCATCCGTGACCAATGATGAAGTCCTGACTGAGTTTCTTGAGCACTCACTGCGTGTTCCGGATTTGATTTTACCTGATAGGATATTTCCAAGGCATAAAACTGTCGAAACACCCCCAAGAATTGATTTTCAATCGCTGAATTCTGGGGAAAGCGGTTCAGTTCTGAAGATGCTGGATTCAATAGCAAGAACTGGGTGTTTTCAGCTAGTCAACTTCGGAATTCCAGGTGAATTTATCAGGTCGGTGTCGGTCACCGCAGCCGGAATCTTTCAGCTGCCTCCCGAAAAGAAGGAGGCGGTCTCGAGGTCACTGGAGAGGCCTTATGGGTTCGAGGAAGTTCATGGCGATCATCAGGAGGCCGAGAGTGAAGTGAGTGAAGACTTTGTGTGGTGTAAAGATGAGAGCTTGAAGGTGGATATGGAGGGAATATGGCCAACTGGATATTCAAATTTCAGGTAATTACTACCCGGCCAAAATCAAAGTCTTTACATTCTCTTCTTCTTCTGGCAGTGGCATTTAACTGTTCTTCATATACTAATCTCTGAATTTGGTAATTAACCTGCACTTAAAAACTGTATTAACGATCTAATTAATCCAAACTCGTTCATTATTCGCAGCCAGAAAATGGAGACCCTTTCATCTGATATAGAGCATGTGGCCAGGAACATTCTGCAAATTCTGCATGAAAATTGTTCGAGGAAATCAATGTATGGAAATGATACGATGCAGAGGCAAGATCCCATTGGCTCGGTCTGTTGCCTTTACAAGCATGGACGTAACTTTCAGGCAGATCAACGGTCTAGATCCTTAGGATATGATGTGATGAGAATGCTAATAAGGGGAACTGATTACTCTCATGCCTTGTGCTTCCATTTATGTGATGGTTCATCGGAATTTCATGTTTACTCCAAGAAAGGCTGGGTGTCTTTCTGCCCAGATAAAGATGCATTGATTGTCACAGTCGGAGATCGAACTCAGGTATCAGTTTCTGATATATAATTGTTTTCGTTCATGTATATCAATTTGTTTTTTAACTTGAATCTGTTAGAAAATAATGTAAATTATATTATGTAGTTTTAAGTTTTTAGGTGAGATGGTTACTTGATATCATGTCAAGCTCAAACGGCTTTCATATTCTGAAAAAGTTTTTAGTTGAGATGGTTCCTAAATTATATAAATGATCACAAGTTTGAATCTCACCACCTCCATTCTATTTGATAAAAATCAAGCACAAGTTAATGTGAGTTTGTGCAAGTTTCAAGCTCAAAGGGCTTTCACCTGAAGATGTATGTTAGATAATAATATAAATCATTATTCTGGAACCTCACCTAACAGCTTAAGCTTTTATGTGATGTTGTTTCTTGACATGGTATCAAAACCTTGTTGACTTAGCAGTCACAAGTTCGAATATCACTACTCTTATTCTATTTGATAACAATCAAGCACACAAGATAGTGTAGATCTGTGCAAGTTTGAAACCCTAATAATTTTTACTTAAAAAAATATATTAAATAATAATATAAATTATATTATGAAATCTCAAGAAATTAAACTTTCAAATAAGATGATTTGTTAACAAATACATCTTATCATGAATCCATGCTATCTTTACAGCTGTGATAGTGGAAATTTACATCAAAATCATGAAAAAACAACTTTTAATATCAATCCCGGTACATTATATTTCCTTTTAAAAAAAAAAAAAAAAAAACAAAACAAAGCTGGTGGAGAAAATGATGACAAATTGTACCGTGATATTCTTCTTCCATTACAGCCTCTCCTCTCTTGGCAGGTGTGGAGTGACGGCCAGTACAAGTACGTTTTCGGATGGCCAGTCTTTGAAGGTGAGGACGAGGACAGCATTTCAATGGCTTTTCTGTATTCTCTTCCGAGCAGCAGCAGCAGCAGCTCCTCCAAAACCAGCAAGGAGAAGACTTTTGCGCTCGGTCAACAGGCTATATTGGCTATAATTTTGACTCTTGTATGCCATTTCTTTTTTTATTTTTATAAGGAATTTTGATGCCAATATCCAAGCACGGATAAAAGGAAATGGTAATTTTTGTTTACTTTGTTACTCTAGCTGCTATATTTCTTCTTCATGGAGTTTTATATTTGTTTGGAGGTTTCTTTTTTAATTATAATCCCAAGTATATAATGATTTATATCTTGAAACAAATAGTTTCTTGTCTTGAGGTCCTTGAGTTTTTATTCATCATAATTATTATTTTTTGTTGATATTTATCTTTCATGAATGTCAAACTCTATAAGATTTCATTAATGTCTAAATCTTAAGAAATGTTCCATCAACAAATTTTAAAGATTATAATTACCATCAAAACATGAGATCATAGGTTATACGGAGTTATCAAATATTATCGGTGATTGTTGCTATAAATTTAAAGTTTTTTTCTTCTTATGTCTTTATCTCATCATAAGATATTAACTCGAGTTCACTCAAGATATATACTTTTTTTTATTATTTTGTTTTACCATTTTTCTCTTAATGTAATCCTTTAATATTGGGTTGATTGAGAATTAGATGTGAAAATTATTTTTTATTTTCTTTATATGGGTATCACGATTCTATGACCTAGATCGCGGGTTAACCTAATTGTTTCAAGGTTTTTTTTTGTCATTTTTTCATTTTTATCGTCAATTACATCCTTTAATATTGGATTGAACAAGAATCAGGTATCCTAGTTTATTCCAATTATTTTTTTATAACTCAGGTTGTGAATTTAGTCATTTATCGAGTGACTTTTTTTTTTAATTTAATATTTTTTTAATTTTATCCTTCAACATTGAGTGGATTGAAAATTAAGTGTTATGATTTAGTTTTCTTTCCATATAGTTATCATAGTCTCATGAATCAGGTTTGACATGTTAAAATGGGTTGACTCGATCATTTTGTAATTGAATTTTGTTTTCAATTTCATCAAAACATTAGTATAATTCAGAATTAGACTTAATAATTTATTATATAATTATTAGAGTCTCATGACTTGGGTAAGAGATTTAATAGGTTAATTTTAGTTCATCAAAGTAAATCTGAATAAATTAAAGGACTCAAAGGTCTTATTATTATTAGTAGTAGTAAATCTTTTATGAAAAACTCGGTTAGAGGTGGCTCTTTATTTTTATTGTGATATTTTGATGATGAGCATTAAATACGGTGTCTTCAACATTAACAATTTATCACACTAATGTATGTTGAAAAAAAAGAGCAAGCAATAAAATATCTCATCGATTGCCATTTCAAAACAAATGCCATTAAATTATAAGTTATAATTATATTATAATAAGTTTTATTTTAAAAAACAACATTTTTGTAAATAAAAAAGAAAGAAAGAAGAAGATACGTTTTGGTATAAAAAAATACATGAATAAGAAAATGTAATTTTTTTTATTAGAGAGAGAGTTTTTTTCACTTCTAATATCAACTTAATAGATTTTGTTTCTATTTTCCCATCATTTTTATTCATTAAATAATATAGTGCTAATAAAAAAAGTATTTTTGAAAGAAATATATATTGTTTCAATAAATACTTTTAATTAAAAAAATGTCTTTTCTAGAATTTAAATCATTGTCTTTCTTAAGAATATATATTTTTTGTTGCCACTTAAGTAAATAAAAAAGTGAAAAAGTTAATCACATCACTATACAATAAAAAAAATTGAATTTATATTTTAGTCTTTAATAACTGCTAACACTTTCTATAACTTATAGATTTATATATTCCTCAATTTATTTTATAAAATTCAAATATTATCCTTTTAATTATCAATTAATTATTCTATAAAATATTTTGTTCTCTTTCATTGTATATTAGCTCAAAACTAATTATTTTTGGCCTAAAATATGTTGGATTATTTTTTTCTATAATCTTATAAAAAATTATAAAAATACTAGGAAGTCAAAAGCTCGATGTGTAACGGATGAACACTTTTAAAATTTTAAGATGGTGACATATAAGATTAAACTTTTTTAATTTTTTTTTTTTTTGAGATACTAACACTTGAATCAATGATGTTTAACCTGTGAGACTCTTAATATGGAATATAAGCTTAAGATAAACACTATATAATCCAAAAAAAAAAAAAAAACTCCAATTTAAATTAACCACATATTAAACTTCATCTTCTCGAACTCCATCCACCCTCCTTCTTAGCAGTTAGCATTGATGTTCAAGTACGATTTATGAAATTTCTTGGAAGATTATTTGGTGTCACAAATCACAAGTCCTTTATTTATATTCTTATGGCTTATGGCCTATACTTGAGAGCTCCTTGAGTAACTAACAAGGATTAGAACTTAAGGGATCAAATTAGAATTGTCAGATCTGATAGGTCTATGGGCTGGATGGATTTTACAAGTTCTGAAAGAAAAATAAACCAATTTTACTAATAGCTTCAACTCAATCAAAGGTATGTGAAGTTTTTTTTTTTTTTTTTTTCTTATTAAATTTCTCCTTTTCGAGTTTGTTCTGGTTTGCGCTGGACTGGGACTGGAACATTTAAATATTAAAATTCCATGTCCTCTCCAGACCTATTTTTACTGTTTTGATATATTGATATCAAAAATAAATTTTAAAAAATATAAAAATATATTCTTTTAATATACTTTCAAGAAAAAAAACATCTACTAAGTTGTATGTGAGCCATCTATCCAATCCGAAAGTCTAATTTCAATGTATTAGTTGATGCATAATCTCTTCGATATCACAAGTGTTTGACACCGCGTTTCAAAAATATTTGTGAAAAAAATTGAAATATTTTTGGTGTTTCTACACTATTTTTATGTGTTGATGTCAAAAATAATTTTTAAAAACTAAAAAAAAATATCATTTTAATATATTTATAAAAATAAAATAGTTTCAAAAACAATCTAAACTATATTCTCTTGGCATGTTAATGCTCCCTCAAAACCCCAGGTTCTGTTTGGGCTTAATTGAAACGGGTGTAAAGCAACAAAGTGTAATTGGGCCTTTTCCTTTCGTTATATATCCTTTAAACGGACTTTTCAAGTCCATGCGCTGGCCTCTAAATCGTGGCCCAGGTCGG